>WBMV01003833.1:40601-77501 GCA_013396655.1 Campylorhamphus procurvoides | reverse complement strand
ACTGTGTTCCTTTAAGGCATCAACTTCCATGTTAGAATTATTGAGCACACAAAATCAGTAGATTTATCCATTTTCCAGTCTATGTATAGTAAAATTAAATAATTCTCTACTATTGTTTTCTAAATTTTCTAAACTAATAAATGTTAATGATTTGTTATAATAGTAATCGACTTACTTTTAGTGAGGATTAGCAACAGAATTAAAAGTACAAGTTCTATGCCTATTTAAATCCTAAAATATAGGTGAAGACACTTGTATTGCCACTTATATAATTTGATTTTGACTTAAATGAATTGGGGAAATGACTTAAGCTAAACAGAAAAGAGTAGTAAATTCCTGACCTCCTTAAGACAGTTCAAAAACACTTCTTTTAAATAAATGGATGCAACGTGATAGTCCTAAACTTACTCACTGCAAGAATTTTCATTTGAGTGAGAACAATTAAAAGATTTGGGGAAGCTGGGGAAAATAATTTAAAGAAATGGAGGAGTCTTTGCTTGTTTCACTGCTTCATAGTTCTGCTTCTAAACTGATGATATCTGCCACAATACTTAATGAAGCAATCAGTCTAATGGATTCCTATGCTTTTCACTCTAGTAGTCACAGTGTTTTAAATTACTTTATAAAACCATTCAGGACAAACTAATATTTAAAAATGCTTAACGAAAACTCTGCAAAAGCAAGCAAGAACACACTTCATAGTTTCAGCTTTAAACTTAAATTGTGCCACAACATTTGTTAATAAAAGTTTATGACTGTTGCATCTTAGAGCACATTAATTGTACTTTTTTTCTTTTATGTATCCTGAACTGTTGTTTTATTATCATCTGTTTGGATTTAGGTTAGCCTAATTTTTTTTAATGGCAAACTAAGAAACTGAAACTTTTAAACTGTATCCCAGTGGGATATTTGCAGAGCAGATTAGACTTACAATCTACTGAAGCATATACTTGAGTAGATGTTTGTAAAAATGTAATGGCAAGCACCACCCTCTTCAGGTAGCTGTCAGTGGAGGAAAAATATAATAAAAAATGTTTCTGTTGCTTTCAGACAATTTCCAAATGTGTCCTCAGTATGTAAATAAATAAGTATGTTTGCCTTCACAGAGCAAACTTGTGTGTTACATCAAGATGACTGGTGATCTGAATGTTTCCATTTTCTCCTAGCTCTTTATGCATTTTAAACTTGTTTGGAATAATTTTAATAGAAAGTATTATTAGGTGAATTACTTTTAGAATCTATTTTTTTTTCTCTTTTTGACTTTCAGCTTTTCCTGCTTTGGCCTTAACAGTCTTTCAAAAGCTACCAGACAGCTGAGCATATGCAGGATACTGAATCTGGGATACAGGATGCCAGACAACACTGAAATAGCTTTTCTTATCTGTTTATTTTCATGTTCTTTTTGTATCTTTATATTTTCTTTCCAAAGTGAAACTGGCTATTCTAAAATTCTATTTTTTCAATTGTTTTCTGTTTTAATAATATTCATTAAAAAGGGAAAAATCTCACTAACTGGCATGATCTCTGCTTTACTTGTGTCATTCCTGTTTCTAATTTTTCTGCTGCTGCTCTGGTTTGTTTGCTACCAAAGAGACAGAATGTTCCTCCATAATTTAACATTTATTATCTTTTAAATTTGAACCCCTTTGATTTTCCTTAAAGAGGTACAAATCTGAGTCCTGAAAATAAAAATAGGAATACCTACATTTAAAAGCTCTTATATTTTGGTATATTTCCAAATAATAATTAAAGATACCAGAGAGAAAAACCAAATGGGTGCCAGAATTCTAAGATCCACTAAACTGTCAGATATTTATGTATCTATTTTTTTAGTCTCTGAAGGTGTTTCCATATTTTCAATATCAAACTTCTTTAGCAATTCTTCTTGAAGTGACCAGACTTAATTATTTTATTGACATTTTCTCTTTTTTGTTTTTCAGTAGACAGGCAGATAATTATAAAAATTTGGGGTTCTTTTCAATTATTTGCTCTGTGAATAGCTTAATGTGGCCTGCTAAGAAATCAAAGTTTAAACTGTTCCACAGTTTTTTGAGTCTCTATATAGGAAATATCCTCTGACAGATAGAAAAGAATTTAGGAACTGAATTTATACTGGTAAAAGACCATTATGTGAACAATACTATGTAAAGTTCCATTACGTAATATGCATCATAATAACATTAGGCATTTTAGTATGATACTAATCAGCATTCAAAACTATTTTGAGTACCATCTTTCTGAGAAATAACAATATAATTTTTATCAAATAATAGTGTTGATAATACTATTTAATGCAATTTGTATTGGTAAAAAGTTCTTTATTGCATTTTATGATATAACATGTTAAGCTTTTTACTTTTGTCCGAGTGGTGTTGCAAAGTTAGTCAATAAATAGTTTTAGGCACTAACCATACTCTGAGATTCTCTTAACAAAGCAGTTAAAAAGGAACTTCTATGGAGGACTTCAACCTTTGCCAGTTGATTGAGCTGGCACATGGTATCTTGGGTTGGGACGATAAAATCTGAAGTTTATGATGCAAATCATCATTTCCCCCTGTATACTATCAGTTACGAGGAACCAGTATTGTTTAAGCTCTCTGTAAGCCACTTACACAATGGCTGGATATGAGCACTCCATCTTAAACTAGTTTTTCCTGCTGAAAGACTCAAATGCTTTTTGAATTACACCATACATATTTCATTATACAATAAGAGTTCCACTTTATGTACTTGCACCTCTTGGTAGCATGATAATAGATATTTGTGTATATTTGCTGTTCCCCATAACAAAAGCCAGATAAATGTAATGGTGAAAGAAGTAATAAATCTACCTGAGTTTATGACTTGGTCCTGTTCAAGTAGTGAAGTTAATACAAAAGATTTCTTCAAGAATAAAAGGGATAAAATGTGATAAAACTAAAATACCTAAGTGAACCTAGAGGAAAAATGTATCATTGCCTGTTAATTTTAGCAACATATTTTTCCATAAAACACCCTCACTAGGGGCTGATACTTATTGTTTTCTTGAAAGCAATTACTCTACCGTGCAGTATATTACACTGCAGAAATACCACACCGATAAACAAGTACAATAACAATTCTTTAAAGTGTCCCCTGTGTACTGTGATGTATCTATTGTTAACTCATATTGTAAATCTAAACTGTTCAACAAACACTATAGAATGTATCTGCAGGGCTTAATCCAGCTTTTCTCATTTAGCATTTTTAATAGTAAAAAATTGGCTGCAGCAATGCATTTTGAATACCAATGCTCCCAAAGTTTATTTAAATTTCCAGAAAATAATTGTAGAAACTAAGCCCTTGTTGAAAAATAAGATACATGACTGAATAACAAAGCATCATAAAATAGAATTTGTCTTGTAAACTATTTTGTGTTGGTGCTACTGGGTCGTCTGTACCAATAAGTCTTCAGATTTTCGACTCTTCAGTCTAGACCATGAAAAATATTACACTGTTTAAATCTGTCGTTAAAATAAGTATCTTATCTTTAATAATTACATACTTTAAAGTAAACTTTCTGGAACTCGTCTTCCTATTTCACTATTATAAATTATTTTATCTCCCTTCATCACTAAGAGGAGAGATCTGTATTTTCCATGATGTCTGAAGAAGAGTGAAGACTGTTTTCTCTTTGACAAATTTGAATTTCTACAGAATGGTGGAAGAAGCATCAGCTTTAGAGTGGATAGATTAAAAAAATACACATCTCAAATTCTGAAAGACCTCTAATGCTTTCAGTACAGTCAAAGTGCATATGAATTTTGCTTACTGAACTATCCTTGACAAACAGCCAATAATTATCACTCTTTTGGCAAAAAACATTTCTTCTAATATCCAAACTAAACCTTTCCTGGTACAACTTGAGAAACTTTCATCTTCTCCTATCCCTCGTTACTTGGAAGAAGAGGCTGACTCTCATCTGGCTACAATCTCCTTTCAGATGATTGTAGAGACTGAAAAGGTCAGGCTCCTTTTCTCCAGGGTAAAGAATCCCAGCTCCCTCAGCTTCTCCTCATCAGATTTGTGCTCCAGATCCTTTACCACCTTCATTGCCCTTCTCTGAACATGCTCCAGCACCTCCATGTCTTGTAGTGAGGGGCCAGAAAAGAGCACAGTATTCATACATAACCATATTCATAACCTCATACAGCTGGCCTTGGTCCATTGGTCCAGCCTGTCCAGATCCATCTGTAGTGCCTTCCTACTGTTCAGCACATGAACACTCCTGTCCAGCTTGGTGTGAATTGGCTGAGGTACCCTCAACTCCCTTATCCCGATGACTGATATTAAACAGAACTGGCCCCAATACTGAGCCCCAGAGACCAGGATCTACCTCTCACTCTCTCCCCAATACTCCGCAATCTACTTGCCTCCTCCTGGTGCAGAGCAATTCCTTTACTTGGGTGCACTCCCCATGGCTGTGCTCTCCGCTACCAGCAGGTACTGCCAGGACAGCCAGGCATACCCTGCAGCTGGCTCCGAGGTGACAGTGTGTTCCCACTGGAACATTGTCTGGCCAGCTGCATCAGTGGGGGTGGGTGCAGAGCTCTGAGAGGCCATGGCTTCCTGCCGTGTGGATACCATTGCTTGCTGGGTTTCAGCTCCTGCCCTGCTGTGCACACTACCATGCCATGCCCTGTTTGCCCACCCTGTGGGTGGCGCTCCTGGTTGCTAGTGCTCCCTAAGGCCTTTTATGCACATGGGAGGCTTGGCTGCTGCTGCTTCTGGCCCCAGCCGGGCCCCTGGTAGCTCCCTTACCAAAATATATGGTTATAAAATTCTCAGAGTGTATGGAAAGAAGAAATCAGTTTCAAGTTAAATCTATATATATTCTAGGAGAAAATAAAATTTGAATATATATTGGTAAAAATTTTCAAGTGAATAGCCTTATATGATATGCAACTACATTGCAACAATAAAATAATAAAAAATTAATTTTAAAGATTGATTTCCACTGGCATTTTCAGGAAATATTCAAATTTGTATAATTTCTGAATTCTCATATGTTTTTTCTTGCAATTCCCTGCAAAAGTCCTGTAATTGGACTTTTGTCACATCAAATAAAAAGAGCTGGAAAATTGCCCTTTGTATAACTATAATTTCTGCTCAGATATCCAATTAGTTATATTTTACTTACATGGGGCCTGAAGAAAAGCCACTTTTAGCTAACAAGAGTTGATTTATTGCTAAGATTTTTTTTTTTTTTAGATTAAGCTTTTAGTGTTTAGGTTAACCATAGGAAGACTCAGAAATTAATTAACGAGTGTGCTTATGGTTGATATGAGGAAGAAAAAAATCCCACCATTGAGCTATATTTTCAAAGGCACATTTTGTTCCAAGTGATATTATTTGGAGTTAGTTTTCAAGTAGTTATAACACTACTCCCAGAGTAACACAGATTGCTAATATGGCTGACATAATATTTGTAGATATACCAAGAAACAATAGAAAAGTTTGTGCCACTATTAAATATAACTACTCATATTTGTACAAAAAAAGGAGAGTTTTGTCAGCATCACTGTATCCATTTTACCAAAATTCTCACAGGTGATGAAAAACAGCTTTCTGTGATAAGGAATAAAGCAGTAACAGCACAATAGCACAATCTGTGAGAGCAAGATTGGTCTCTTATTCGCAGAGTGATTTCAAATTGCCAGAAGGGACTGTCTGCTGTAAGAATGTCTTTGTGGGGAACATCCTCAGCAAAATTGAATAATAGTGTTTCTGTGGGCCTTAAGCACTTTGCGCAGGATGTGTGTTTTCCTGAACTCATTTCATTTTCATAATCTTAAAAAAATGTCTCAATATTGCAAAACCATTCTGTTTTGTACAAATGATCCTGGACACCTTCTGGGAAATATTTCTTTACACACAATATATAAAGAAGTCCCATTCATGTAAGGAATATAAAAGGAAAAGGTCTGACATTTTCATATTTTGTTCTCATTTCTATTCTGAAAAGCTTGAAAAGTATGAGAAAAAACTGTCTGGGCACACAGATTTCTGTGATTAGGCACTTTTTACACACTGTTCAACTTTTATTCCTTAATACCATTAAACATTATTTGCACAGCAGGTACTTGCTGAGAGTAGCTTTCATTTTAGCTGGAGATTTCTTCAGAGAAAGCTCTGAAATCCTGAAGCTTTATCAATAGCTTTTTATTTCATATTTTTCAGCCCATGAAGTAGATTGAAAAAAGCATCTTTTAATGTACACATTTTAAATATGAATCTTTTCATCC
The DNA here is from genome assembly GCA_013396655.1 of Campylorhamphus procurvoides. Classification (NCBI taxonomy): domain Eukaryota; kingdom Metazoa; phylum Chordata; class Aves; order Passeriformes; family Dendrocolaptidae; genus Campylorhamphus; species Campylorhamphus procurvoides. The sequence goes on along the minus strand of WBMV01003833.1, from coordinate 71,238 downwards.
CTGATGTGAACATTCATCCTGTTCCATTTGATATTCCTTTAAAACATTATTCAGAATTCTTGCAATCAGCAGGCAACTGTGTTCTTAAAATCTCCAGGTTCTCTCAAAGAAAGATGTGAGTTAAACTTTACTTAACATTTCATGCTCAATACGTTGCATTAAATATTCATCATGTTTGTCAGAATCAAAGATGAAAAAGAGGGCAAAATCTTTTAAGAAAATCTCTTTACAGATTTCTGAACTATTCAGCCACTATTCGATTTTGGCTTCTCCGACTTTAGTTGTCTTCCTTCTTAGCTTCATGAGATGGTGTAACACATAGGGGGCTTTGTTTGCTTCACAAAGATGTGCAAAGCAGTGTCTTCTATTCCTATGGGCAAGCTGACTTAAAGAAAGTAAAAATAAAATTTAAAAAAAGAAGAAGAAAAAAGAAAAGGGAATATTCTGTTTCAAGAAGAAGTTGTCTAGAAAGTAAGATAAGCTAAAGCAAATGCACTTATAAAGCACAGGACCATTTAGAAAGTCTTTATTTTCCCTAGTCCTATGAAGAAGATGGAATGAACCACAGAAGGAATCAACTTTTCTATTCTTTTCTTCAAATAGAACATTTCAACTTGCATTTAGGTAGCTTTTCAAGTTGCAACATAGTACTTAAATGAAAAGGACTGACTGAAAAGTGATAATTGATTTTACAAAGGAACACATGCAAGATCTATATTTTCACCATGTGGTCTAATGCCAATGTGGAAATAAGACGGTTTCCTTCAGAAATCAACTTAAAAAAACCTGTAAGAATTCCTGTGGAGAAAAAACTTTACCTGAAGGTGTGTGATTTAAACCAAGAACTTGAGCCTTGACTACCCCATTATGCAAGTAACATTTTCTGTTGTCAAATGGTAAACTCATAGTTTCCTATACCAGAAAGAATACTATATTGTGAAGAGTGTCTCCTAAATCCATGGTTATTAAGATATTATAAAAGAAAAATTTCATTAACATGTAAATGTTTCAGACTTTTGTCTTATTATTATTTTGAACAGATTAATGATATCTGGTGGATATGCACTTTGTAGAAAAAAATCTCAATTTCCTCTATAATAAGATAGTTGCACACTAATTATAAACTGTAAATTTGCATGACATATAAATCATATCCTTAGGGAAACAACAGATACTGTGGCTGTTTCTCAGCATCTGAGAGACAGTTTTTAGGAGAAATCTGCCCCTCATAATTTTTGTGTGCCAATAGACTATTCCCATCATCCACCATTTCCCAATATTGCAGATGCTTTACAGTGATAGTCTATTAAAGTCTCAAACTTTTGTCTGTAGAAGCTATGGAGGACAGTTGAGAAACTGAACAGTTTCATCTTCTACAAATAGCAAGTGAGAGGATGCACAGCTCAGGCTTTGGGTAGTGACAAATTGTAGCTGTCCTTATGGTGTACAAAGTTTGATCATTTCTAGAAATTGTTTGGCAAATGTTGACAATAAAGTGGTACTAGAAGTACAGTCGAGGTACAGGTCAGTAGTCTGGGACAGTCTTATCTGACTTATCTACAAGTCTTACCTGACCACATCAGGGTTCTGCTTGAAGTGAAGCAAAAACAATTGCATAGGCTGTAATATTCTATCTATTGATTCTTTCGAGCAGTTTAAATAACTATCCAAAATTTCCAAGCATAATAGCACTAATAAATCAAATTTCTCAAATATACAAAACCTCTCCTTTTCTCTTGTCAGGAAATCTGATGCAAAAACACTGGATTAACTGCCATTGGGCCAGAAGAATTGTGCTTCAGTAAGAGCAGGATAATTAAGCCAGGACTGTTGTAGTAGTTTCCCATGTGTTGACTGTAATAGAAAAATTCCAGACCATACAACATATGCAGAGATTTAGTGGTTATCAGATATTCTTCAGGTTTAAGCTTGGAATTATTATAAAATAATTCAAATGTTATAAATTAAGTGCAATATACAATGAGTTTATGGTGCATTTAAGGGAGTTTCAAGTTGGAATTACAAAAGAATAGTAATAATAATAATAAAAAATTAGTCATTAAGAGTGAATATACAGTCTAGCAAAACTTAGAGTCTAAATGAATGAAAGTTTTAAGAACAAGTTGGACAACCCCCTGTCAAGAATGGTTTAGGTCTTGTCATTCCTACCTTTGAACACCTAACTTTTGGGTCCTGTCCAGTTCATTTTTTTGTTGTTGTTCCATAACTTTACATCACTTCCATTATATTAACTGGAGTTCATTCTAAATGTCTGAGAGGCATATCACTCTTTTCTATTTGTCAGTCTCAGGATTATATGCATAGTACTATATCACTCAAGAATTACAAAGTTCTGTTATGTCTGCCTCATCACTTTCTTTCTAAATGCTGTTAATCTTAAGAAACACCCTGAAACTCTGACAGTAATATCTGGAATAAAAACAATATTTATTTGATAATAAAGATAAATACAGGTAACACGAAGTATCCAACTCTTTTTTTGTGGTTCTTTATTCTCTCAGAATTTCTATGTCAAATGTTCCTTGCAAAATTCAGATAACATTGGTGATTTAAGAAATGAAGTATTATTATTTCTGTGCCTAAAACCTCTTTGAATAAAAGTCTCTGTCTTGTGGGACTATCATATTTTTCGAATTCCTTTGCATAGTAAATAAATGTAGGTGCAGTTTTCTTTCAAGTTCATGTCCAGACTGGATCAGTTCCATACATAACAGCTTGCAAGAGAAAGACCTTTTGGTAAGCATGAAAAGTTTGATTTGAAATAAAAAGTTGAATCTCTTGCTAGGTGAAAAAAGAAAAAGGCCTTATTTATTCTAGGAGATTCTGCTGAGAGCACTCTGGGGCTTTTGCAGTGTGACTGCAATCAGAGCAGTGCCCTAACAATCATTGTTCAGTCAACTGCAGAGGCATATAATAACCATAATTTCATACAAAATAGGTCTTCTTACATTTTCACCAGGAAGCCTACTTTTAGTGCATATTTTCCCCTCTAACTTATAACCTTTTTAGTATCAGTTCATTCATTGAAAAATTACAAGTTTTCTGCAGCACACAAATTATATACAGCAGCAGATTCAGCAACTGTAGTTGGAAGTACACATGAATACAAACAGATGAATAATGAAGGTGGAGGGAAGAGAGAAAACAAACAAAAGAGAAAGCATGAATAACAAATTAAATACACACAAATTTAGCTTCATGCACATTTTCATAAAGAAACAAATATTTATGTACTGTAATTTTTACACGTACAATACAATAATACAATACAATACAAAAGTATTTCTAGCACTTTCTCAACATTTTCTGTTTTACAGTCATATTGATATGGTAACACCTGCCTCATTCTTTGAGGTGTTCTAGTACAGAAAGTCCTTGCAGAAAGAATATTAATCAGTAGGGAAGCTTTTCATTATAGCTTCTTTTACACTCTCTTTTCTGTATTGATATCAGACTTTATACTGTATAGTGCTTTATCTGAACTGATCAAACTCTATCAGTAAACCAATCACGCCCATTCTTGTTTCTCCTGTTTGAACCACATTCCAGAAAATTATTCCTTCAACACAGAGAAATTATCCCTACAGCTTATATACTTTACTTATAACTTATTAATTTTAACACTCATTTTTCTGGCCTTCAATTTGTTAGCTTAGCTCTTTTTTCTTTTTACTACTTGACCTAACTGATATATTTTTGAGAGCAAATACTGTAAGCTCTCTACATTTATGTCATTCTATTAACCAATTGAAAACTTTCTAAGGATACTTAGGATAGAATGGCTGCTTTGCAGTTCTGTTCTGGATACTGTATCTATATATAATTCTATCTCATAATTCATACAATGAAGATACTTCTAAATAACACTGGTATTTTAAGATCAGTATTTGATCAGGAAACATCAGGGAAATTGCCAACTAAAGTCACACAGGATTGTTGACAGCAAAACATAATATTTGAATATTCCTAATAGCCCTAATTACATGCCACTAAGTTTTCACTCTTGAATAGCTGGAATTAGAAAATTACTTTCAGATTCGCTTTTGTATCTCAATGTCCCAAGTAATATGGTGTTACAACATTAGAAAAATAGTATGACCAATTTATGAGACACTAATAAGAGAAATCAGTCATTATTAGACTGTAGGTTTTATTTTGATCAAGTCTCTGGGCAATGAAATAGTGCAAAATTATATTACAGCAAGATATTTTGTTTGCTTTTTTTCTTTTTTTTTTTAACAAATACTTTTAGTTTCTTTAGTCATTGCTTCCTGACGTATAAGAGAGATAAGAGAGGAAAATTAATTCGAAATTATTTTGTTTTAAAATACATATTTAAAATAAGAGATACAGTTGTCTTCAAGTGAAATTTACCTGGTTATATGAAAAATATAATTTCTCTCACAAAAACAGAGCAAAATGCTTTTCTTTTACAATATGTAGCCATTTAGAAGATTTTTTTTGAGGAGAGTGTAATTTTATTTATTTTATATCTGAATCTAAGTATGTATATATAGATGTATATACCCAATGTGTGTCTGTATATATTATGTATATACATATATATATAATATGTATATAATATTTTTCTCTCTCAATCTATCCATTTGCATGGATAGTAAATTCAGGGTAAATAACACCCCAAATGTTTTAATTTCTGATGTAAATAAAGCAGTTTAATTCCTTAACATCTGGAGTGTTGAGCAAGACAATTTTCTTAAAAGCTACTGTAAAAGTGATAGATTTATGTTTAATAAATATGGTTCTTAAATAGTCTTACTGTGCAAGATTTTAATGTGCAAATAACTGCATATTAGTCCCAGGTAAAACAGGTAATTCTTGAGAAAATCCAAGAATGAAATAAAATTCTAGTTGTGGGATAACAAGTGCAGTTGATTCTCTCTCTAAGTAAATGTGTGAAAATTGTAGCTGTAGTGTACATTTTAAGGAATGTTAAAATCCATTTTAGAAGAATTTTGTTAGACATGATTTTGTTCTCATTTTTCTAGTGGGAGAAATTTTATAAGCATACATTTATAAATTGCAATATACAATCACTTTTATGCTCTGGTTGTACCTCAGTTTTTGAAAAGTGGATACGGATGTGAAACAAATAACTATTAGGGTTTGCAGACTTTTCTTCAATAGGAGAGCAAAGGATACAGAACTAAAATCATTTAATGTTATGCCGTTCATAATAGGAAAAAAGTGTTTACTGACTTATTCAGAAGTTAAAACAAGCTCGTGTTGACTTCAGTACCTGAAGAAGTGTTCATATACATTCTGTACTTTAGTGTTAAGACAGAACCTCAAAACTCAAAAAAGAGAAGTATTCATTGCCTTTAATGCATCTGGCAGTACGAACACTGCTTTTGTGTTCCCTTAAAACTGAGTAACTTGCAAAATAAATACATAAATAAATTATTAAAATAGTTTTAAAATAATAAATACAGCAAACAAAATGAAATACTTATATTAAATATCTGTATTAAAATATTAATTTAAATATTTAATTTTAAGCTTTTCATTTTAATTTTATCTTTAAAATATTTAATTTTAAATTATTATCCAAAATTATTTTACTCATTATAAAATATGATAAATTTAAAAATTATAAAAATAAGTATAAAATAAAATACAGAATAAATTAAGCATTAGACCTCCCCCTTGTGAGTCCCTTCCAACTCAGCATATTCTGTGGAAACTTTTATTGTTGAGCACAATAGTACAAAGTGCTATGTGTGGTTTGGTAATTCTATGAATCTGAATATCCATCTGCAAGCAAAGTAAGAAACCAGTGATTTTCTAGGCATAATGTAGGCTTAGATAGACAAGAAAATCAGCACAAATACATAGAAGAGTCTGTTCAGAAGTATTTCTGTGTTGCTTTTACAGAGTGGTTTTATACCAGTTTTGAGGATTTAACATGTTTTGTCTCTGATTTTTCCTTGTCAAAAGCCTGGATTTGGCCTGATAGCAAAACTCATCTGGTCTTTCAGCTGATTAAGAGATGAATTCTTGCCATTTACCTACTTAATCTCAGTCTTCTGGAGTCACAACATACCCTAATATTATATATATTAGGACATATAGGTCCTAAGTGCACTCGCTAAATTTAAGTGTAAAGGTAGGGCTTTTCCCCATGGAAGGACAAGACAGTACAATCTGAGCTTTACAATGACCCCACATGAAAGCATCACTCATTGATGGATATCACAGTTAGCCTTCAGTCCAGTCACAAGACTATTTTAAATAAGAGTGGCTTTCACCCAACAAGTTTGGTATAGGTTAGATACATGATAGTAGATGAAAAATGGATAAGCAATCATAATATGGATGAATTAACCTGCTTGTAACATATGAAGATCCTGAAGATCCTGTAGCTTTGGCAGGCATAAATCTACTCATTCAATGATTGTATCTTGCTAGAAGAGTGTCTAAATGCTCTTAGTAATGGATTTTCAAAACTATCATCTTTAACTGTGCTCTATTGCTGTCGTATGATTTACAAAGCTTGTAGAAGCAGAACAGATACTAGTCCCTGTGGTGATTAATATTCTTGGGGCTTTCTGAGAGTTTAAAAATTTGTATTTAGACACTGGCTCTCCTTTTTTCTAAACCAGGAGTATGAAAAATTGCAATGACAAAGTTGTACTGGTAGTTGATGATGCAGTTGCAAAGTAAAATCTCTATCCAATATGCCCACTGTGTTTAAACAATTGAGTTGTGAAGTGAGCAACGTCACTCCTAGAGATAAGCATCCTTGCTGAGATGTAAGCAGTATACAGGATCCAATTTTGCTTCATGCTACAAAGCACAGATGAAAGATAACTATGTTGAGTAAGGAATCAATTGTAAGGAATTTCTAAAAAACATAAGTGCAGAACACAGTCCTATGTCTTCTAGAATCCCTGTAGCAGCTAAAAAAACTCTGTTTCAGGCATAATACATGCAGTCTGGTTTAAGCTGTAAAAAACACAAAGGAAGGAAAAAAATTAAAAAAAAATAACCCAATCCAACACAGTACACACAGTGACAAAACCAGACAAGATGTTTCTCTGCTCTAATTTTGATTTTTTCTTTTCTTTGCATTTCCTTCTCTGTTTCTGTGGAAGAAGATTATTGAAATGCCGTCAAAGCCAAATAATTGACACTATTCACTTTGGAAAAGAAAAAAAAAAGTTGTTTTAGTTTTACAGTCATAGATTCTTGATGAACTGTTTTGCTGTCTGCAGGTCCTCTGCAATGGTAATTCCAGAGCACGAACCAGTCAATAACTAATCAGCCAGTACAAGCAAAAAATGGCAAAAAGAACCAAAACCCATCAACTTGTAGCTAGTAATTATTATCAGCTTGTTTTCTGTATATGTCAATCAAAAGGATAGTGCTCATGAGAGGAAGTCACTTAAAAGCCCTATTTTTTGTCCACTTGATTGGTTTTTCAGCTTCTTATGTCTCTCTTGCTCTTTTGCAGTGCTATCTTTCCTTACTCTTGCAGTTAAAAAAATATCTGCAAACAGTTTTGTAACTGTCGTATTGCTTTGCCTTGGAAACACCCCTACAGGGTGCTAATATGAAATAAATCAAACCAGGAAATTGATGAATTTTGTGATCAGAATTAAATTGAAAGAAATTAAGCATTCTGAAACAACATTAGTTTTCAGCATTCACAGCTGCAAGGATTCTCCAGTCAAATCCATGTGTCTGTAGCAAACAACCAGTTTTCTAAAATCATAAATCATATTTAAAAACTAAAGTATTGGCAAAAAATAAATCTACATAAGCATGCATAAGTATTGCCTAAGTAGGAGCATTAGATACTATAGAACAACTTACTAGGAATGAATGTGTTCAAGCCTGACAAAAACTAGATGTCAAACTGCATAGAAGATGCAGTTGCTCATAACATTAATTTATTATATTATATAGTTTTTATGGGATGATACTAGAGACTCTGTCATATTCCTCTCAGGTGCACCCTTATATTGCTTGTCCTACAGGAGTTTATTACAAACAATATAAATCATGACAAAACAAAGAAGAACTTTGTACTACATGGGAAACCAAAAATGAGGAAAGCTTAGGTTAATCATCTGCAGAATTTGTGTGTGATCTTGCTGAGTTGAGCAACCCACATGAATTTATTTGTACATCTGTAAAATGGAAATTATGTTTGTCTAGTAAACAGAAAGTTATGAAGCTCAGTGTAATTGTGTTTGTCACAAATCTTGAAATTTTTGTATACCAGACACTGTATTATTTATTGTATTACTTCATCTTTTACATAAAAGAAAATCTGAGATGTGTAAAGTACAATTTAAATGCCATGATGTATACTATGCTGATTGAATTAATGTAAAATCAGAAGTGTGAATTAATGTAAAATCAGAAGTGTTTGACCAATATTTATTATAGCAAGACTAAAGGTGCTTGGAAATTTTCTGTTGGAATTTCCAGTGGGAAATATTAACAAAATTGATGTTTTATACCTCCAATTTTGAAGTATTGGCTCTTTTTTCCACCTTTTTTTTGGTCATAAAAGTAAAAATTAATTGCTCAGAAGTAGTGAGCTATTAGGGAGCAGCAGTGGGGTTTTTTTGTGCCAGAGAGGCTTTCAGCAATTTCAATTGCCACCAGTAAAACTGGCAGGAATTTTGGGTGGAAGCAAGCCAAAAATTTCTCTTTATGTTATTCCAAACCCAAATTTTCATGGGAATCCCTATGCTCATAAAAGTTGTATTTTTAGTTTTTATCCTGAAGTGGGACGACAAAAATTTCCATTATTTTAGAGAGATATTTTTTTTTAATTTTCTATTTCTGTTTATACAAAGCCATTAAGGAAGTAATAGACTTAAATATTTCTGAATGCCATGCTATTGCACAATATATACATATGTCATTGAAAAGCCTTGATTTAACAGGATGAACCAATTGATACATCTACGGCATAAGGCAGTTGCTTTGAATAGTGACTTCGGAAAATCCAAGCACTTCCTATGTGTCTGACATTGTCAGTGTATGAACTTCAGTTGCACTAGATCACGAATGTAAAAGTACATTTTAATAATCCCAGTCACGTTGCAATAAATTCTTCTGTCTCTAATATCTGTTCAATATCCTGGGATTTTGTGAAAATAAGGGAAAATGTAGGTTAGAATGTGATAGGGTGTTATTCAGAGAACATTCACTAATCTGTCTTCCAGCTCACATTACAGTGATGCAATTTTTCTAGGACCTGTTGCTGAGACAGTTCTGTGGCATATTATATCATTGTTCTTTTCTTTCACAAAATTTGTATTTCAGGACTGGGAGGATGAGAGGAAAGATGGCCTCTTCTAACAGTTTCATCCTTGGATTCATGAGACAATTTTTAAATTACTTTAATAAGACCTAAATTCATACAAATCTTTTGCACTGAATCCTTATACGGAGCCACATTTGTAAGAAATGCACAATATTTTATGGAGAAACAAACAAACAAAATGTTCAATTGTAGAGGATCCTAAATAGACTAGTTGATTTTTTTTAATATTGTAGTTTAAGGATCTACATTTTCCAACAGTTGAAATTGTAAGAACTGTTAATAGTTTCAAACTTTTGAGCGAATTTCTCACAGTGAGACATAGCCAGGCATAGGGGAAGGCCAGTCCCTGCTAAGGAGAAATAAGCAAACATTAAGGGTTTCTTGTTTTCTACCTCGGATTCCGATGACTTTTCTACTCAAAAACTAATAGCTTTCTTTACAAAGTTGAGACTTTGTTTCTTTTGCTTATGCTCTGAGGCAGTGGGGGAAGCCCAATTCCTTCCCCTATAGCTTTGGCTGAGACACCAGCAAAAAGGGAGGAGGGGAAGGAAAAGAACCAAAAGGAGCTGGCTAGTTTCTGGGATTTTTTTATTTTTCTTTTCCTGGGCAGTAGTTCCCATTTTTCAGCTGGGGGACCGGGGACTGCCAGAGCAGGCACAGGTGCTTTTGCTAGAGCTGCGCCAATTTGCTTTGGGTTNGGCAGTGTCCTTCCCCACCCGGGAGCATCCCCATTCCCCTTTCCCCGCTGGCAGTGTCCTTCCCCACCCGATCCCTCCCCGCGCGGTTCCCACGCACGCGCAGGAGCTGCTGTTGCCCGAGCCCCACAGCGCCCCCTGGCGGCCCCGTGCGGCACTGCAGCGCCCCTGCCGGCCGAGGCTGGAACTGCGCCCAAAGACAGACAGGCGCTTCGACTTTCCGAAGGGTCGGTCGCGCTGCTGTTGCTTCTTCTCTTTCTTTTTGTTCTGTATATCTGTAGTAAGGAATTCTTATCCTCTTTTCTTCACTTTTTGCCTAAAGCCTCTTAATTTCAAGGGTTATGGAGGCTCGAGGAGAAGGAGATCCTCTGTCTAGTCCAGGAAGATTCCTCAATTTCCTTGACAGACATATTTTGCGTTTTTTTTTTTTTTTAAATGAGACAACAAGTTGCAGTGCTATACTGAGGAATTTCATTTCAGTTTTCCAATAGGCACTCATACACATTGTGCTTTTCAACCTGCATCACTGAACTCTGTACTTGTGAAATCAGACTTCATCTGGAAAATACACTTTTGCCATTATAGCTGGGTATTTTGGGGTTTCTATTCTGTTGATAGGTACTCCAAGGAACTAATTCCCCTCAATTAGGTATGACTTGTCAGTAACAAAAGAGATGTTAACTCTTGGGTTGATGGAATATGCAAAGGAATGTGAGAAGAGGATAGAAAGGTCACAGTATAAAGCTTTTTGCCACAAGGTATATGCTTGCTACTTACATTCCTAGGTTTACTTTCTGCTACTGCTCCAAATGAACCTCTTTTGTCTTTCTTATTCTCAGATGTTTAAGAAGGTTTAACTGCAACTTAAACATTGAACATTACATCTGCAAAATCCAAGTGCTCTGTTGTGATGTACATTTTTCTAGCAACAGCATCTGGACACTTGGCTGGCTACACCATGGAAAGCACTGGCTCTAATATTGCTTGTATTGGCATCCAAGGATCAGTCTGCTGAGGGGCTGCCTGGGATATGCTGCCCAGCTGGAGGCCAGAAGTCCTTTGATAGGCCTGTCATTGTCAAGAATTTGTTCCACTTTATATACCTAAGAATAAAATCCTGTTCAAATTTCTCATGATCTCTTCCACATGTAAAGCCCTATTACAGTACAAAAGAGCTTGTCCAAACTCATTGAGTTGAGATATAAGGAACGTCTAAGGACCCACCTCTTTGGCTAGCTCTTTCATAATCCACATACTACAGAATATGCCACAGAAAACTGCATTTCTGTGTTATGTCAACCTTTTATTCCAAAATAAAACCATTGTGAGATAACAGATTTACATAAGATATCTTAATCTGAAATGTACAAAACCCTCCAAAAAACAGACACCAAAAAACAACATCACAAAGACCTGGAGTTGTTAAATGATAAACTAAGGTTGTCAAAGTCTTTCAAACACACTTCTTATGGCCATATAGACTTATAACTGAAAATATTTCTTTTCACTTAGACATTCAAGAATATAGACAAGAAGTTCAGAAAATATCTGGTAAAGTCATGAAAGGAGTTGTGAAATTTATATTAATAATATTGTTTCTATTTCCCCTGGGAAGGGATTTTTTTTTCTTCAATCAATAATATTTTTTTAATATTTATTTTTGTCTTTTTTTTTTTCAAATTAAACAAGAAAGACCAAAGAATAGTACTTAATCCAGAGTGAGAGCACAACTCAGAGCTGTTCTATGTACAGAGGCAATGTTGGCAAAACAGTTGCATGGATATGATTAATGAGCCTGTATATGCTCTTTTTCTTCCTCCAATGACTGCTAGTGTTTCTTAGTTTCTCAGTGTGCCTTTTCCACTTTCTGCAGCTGGAAACTTCATGTGCATCACCCTAATTCCAGCAAAGAGATGCATCAAACACTAACAGTTCTGCATCACTGCTTTGGAAACTCTCCCATATAAATCTTTTGTAAAGGCAGAGAAAAGGGTGGACAGATTATTTGAACACTCTACTGCAGTTTACTGGTATCCCAGTTTCATGTAGCCAGCAAGGTAACTATGCTGGGCCTAGTTTTAAATTAAAAAATGCATAAATATGAAAAAACGTCTTGCGGTGCATATATAGATGCTAATAAAAGTAGCCTGTTTACAGTACATTTTTTCCCCCGGGAAAATGTTATATTAATATGACAGGGAGAGAACAAAAAACCCCAAACAAACAAACAAAAAAATCACTTCCTAAAGGCAATTCCTTTGGCTTTGTTTGTTGAAAAACTCCATGCAGATCAGAAAGAACTCCTGCTAGGGCCAATATTATTATGATTTTGAGAATAGTGGCAACTTGTAGAAGTTGTCAGAGCAGATTTATGAACAATTGCAAATTATGGCTGACTATTTTAGTAACAAATAACTAGGAACAAGTGCAGACAGTACTTACAAAAAAACTGGAATAAGGTTAACATTAGGGCATTCTTGGTCTGGAATTTTGTACTTGTTGACAAGTGATAATTTTTCATTTAGTTCACACATCCAGATGGTCATTCCTTTCCTTTTGCATTTCTGTGATCAAATCACCATAAAAAGAGGCAGGCACTATATTTAGGACCTCTGAATACATATTCAGGGCATATAGATTTCTCCATTAATTACATCCATCTCTTAAATTCCTAACTGAATTTAGGCACTATAATTCTCTAGCGAAAACAATTGTACTTTTTCAGACATTTCAGTACCTAGGATATCTGTTGGTGATCTGAATGAGGTCATAACATCCATTAATTTAATTTCTTCTTAACACTGAAGAAAGAAATTGCATTTGTTACTTAAAAGACATTCTAAGACACTTTGTGCCATGACTTTCTCCGATGAACCTATAAAATAATTCATGAATGTTTTCATGAAAGGCTATCCTATAGAAATCACAAATGTTATGTATTATAGTATTAGTCATTATTTCTCCAATTCTTTCTGAATCCCCTTCAGACTTCTCAGGTGAGGTGAAGAGAAAAGAAGTCCACTCACCACTCACCATTGTTAATGATCTGTTTGATGAGGCAGCTGTGTGATAGCCAGAATACTATCATATTTTCATCATGTTACTTAAAACTTCCTTAAACTCTGAAAGCAGGGAAGCAAAGAGTAAGGGTTTATTTCAGCTTTGATGATCTTTTTTTTTTCCCCATGTATTCATTTATTCAATATTAAGGTAGAAAACACTGGTTTAATTAATTAATGATGCAGTCAGTTGCCCAGAAAGAGCTCAGACCTCCCCAGGTTAATGGAGGTGCAGAGCCGTGTGTGGGCAGCTGTACTGCTTCCAAAGGTTTCAGACCACATGGGTCTTCAGTAAGAAAGTGCATCTAGGAGCAAACTGGCATCACATGAAGATTGTCCCTCAAACACCTTGAGATCCTGGATCTAAGCCTGCTGAGGCAGAGTGTTCCAACACAGACTCAGCCCAAGTGAACCCTCTGGGTTGTCTAGCCAGGCCAGTTCCCAGGGAATCAGTCTTTCACACTGGACCATTTGTGCCCATTAGGGCAGAAACAGTGTCATGGCACTTCCCATATGGCATTCTGGTGCACTGCTAGATATCAGCTGAGACTCCTTGATGTCAGGGTCACAGTCTTGCTTTTATAAGTTTCTACATCCAAATGTGGGTAAAGTAAAGCGGGAGCCAAACTAAGTCTGGCATGGCTATTGCTGACATAAAATTCAAAAGCCTGCCTCACCAAAATGTGTTATTTGCAGACACACAGAGAACAGGAGCTCTCCATACAGCTCTTTCCAGTAGCCATATAAAATTTTCTTTTGCTAATGGTCTCTGGCTGCAGTTACTGGCCAGCTATTCTAGGGATTGCTTAGCATACAGCAATCTGATAGGGACAAGGGAATGCCAGGAGACATTTGAACAGTTTAATGGCTTCAGTGGTGTAATTCCAGTCTATGACAATATTACCCACTGCTGTTTAATGTACTACTATAGATGCTGCATGTTTTCTATGTTTAGTCAGTAGCCCAGATTCGTGTTGCTCAGGTTAGTGGAAAGTTGATTGCAGTCCACATTAGACAATAAGTCCTATTGCCTATGTTCCATATGATAATATTTCATTGTGCTTTTTTGCTTTCATAAAACTTTTAGCAAATGTTTACTTTGGGTCAAATACACTTTGCAGAATTCTGCTGGGATAACTGAATTAGAGAGCTGTGGTTGGGGAAAAGAAATTAAAAAAAAAATGTAAAGGATCATCTCTACATCTCCTATTTCTAGAAAGGACTCTATTTACTGAAGTAGCAAAAACATCATCAGAAGCTATACTAAAATACTTTTATTACTTTATCCTTCTAATGTGCTTTACAAAAATACCTGCAAATATCAATCAGTAGCTTTGCCAATATGAAAAGTTGCCACTGTCTTTTGCTTTCTCCTCTGTAGAGTGGATGAAATAATGTGATAACACTTTATCTGGTGTAATCCCTCAACACTTAGTCTTTTACTATTTAGATATACATATATTTTTCTGTTATGATAATTTAGGATGATAGTAATGGGGAAAGAATGTAAGATCTATGTAGTGCTGGTGCTCTACTGTCTAGCATGTTGTAATTAAAGAGGAAAAGGAGTGTTTTTCTTATCTGATTTGACAGGACTTATGAAAATTCTGTGTTCAGCTTTCAGTCCATCAAACATGCATAGCTACTCTAGTATTTCCAAAGGATTTTGTACATTCCTTTGTGCCTCCTTTTTTGACCCACATAGTAATTTAGTAAAGAATAATTTCTTGAACATATAGCAATAAGAAGAGTTTAAAAAGCACAATATCTTGCAGAACATATTTGAAATATACATTGATTAAATTTGAAATAATACACAGTGTTAATGTTGTGTCCAAGACAGTGAAGGTTTACTGACTATAATAGGAACCTTTCTCTTAATTCTCCAATAGTTTATAGGATTAAAGAACATGAATTGATATTGGGTGTAGTGAATTACTGGTGCAAATTAGTTGTGGCTTCTTTAAAATCACACATTTTCAGACTAATGATGAAATAACAAACCATCTATTCTACTAGAAGTCTTTTTTTCTGTCTCATATTGATTTCTATGTTCATACTAAGTTTAGAAACTTGACAGTTGTAGACACTTAAAAATTATCTGCAGGAAAATGTAATTATTTTTATTGATATCCAATGATCAAGCTGTGTGTCTCATCTGAACTTTATCCAAGAAATTTATCTGTCTCAAGCTTGATACACCTGTCTTTTAATATATTTTTGTTGATGATGATGTTGTTTTGTATGGCTGTTTTTGTCAGGCTTTTTGTTTTTTTTTCAGAAGACTTAAAATGAGATCCAATTGTAAAAAGCCTAATCCATGGAAAAATTGTGCAAATGAGTACCAAAAATTCCTTGGATGGACTACAGTAAATTATAGTGTTATGTCAGCATTGTATGTCCAATTCTGGCAGGCTGTACTGGACCTTTGTTTAAAAGAACTCTCCATATCTCAGTGAGTGAATTGTTCTAACAAGTAGGTGGAAATTAACACAACAGTGGCATTTACTATGTACACTGGTGCTGATACAGATTGAACATTTGTGGAATGTTGAAATTCAAAGAAAAACAGTGGGAAAAAGTTTGCAAAAAAAGCACAAATTGCACCATTCCTATGCATGTAGCTTGCATCTTTCTCACTGTGACAATTTTTAGAAGTTTGGCTTAATACAATTTTAATAAAATGATCTTTTTTCATTTGCTTTTACTGCAGAAAGTTATGAGAAAATTAGCAATAGTATGCACTGAAAGATGGGAAGGCAGTTGAGGGATTGCTGTATAATAAATTACATACAGCAGGTGTTGCTCATCTCAGGTAAGCAGTGTATGAACTAGAGGACATGACAGCAGAAATTTTATCATATGTATGTAAACCTTAAAATCCTCTTAAGTATGAAATACTCATAGGCTCAATTCTTAGGCATGTGTGTAGAAACTATCAGAACTGGTTCTTTCTTCTAAAACATATTTGTTCCAAAGGAAAATTTTGCATGCCATTTCTATGTGGAAAAATGATAGTAATTTTCATGACTGGTGAATAAACAAGTTCAGACTTGCCTTGGGGGGCTGGGGAGTCAGAGAATGGTGGAATTAAATAAATAACTAGCATTTTCTATGATGGAAGATTCAGTTTGAAAAAGGATCAATAATTTACATTTAACCTGTGAAAAAATGAAGGTAAAATAATTTATCATTATAAGAATTCTATAGAAAAAAAATATTTGTTTCTTGCTTTAAACTCTCCCATATTAAGAAGAGGAATCTTGATGGAGCTAATATTTGAAAAGCCAGATCTATAAAAGGAAGCATAATTTAGTGAAGGGATTGGTAATTCCTTAACAGTTTTACTCTAAGAGGTAATGGTTTTGCTGGATTGTATAGATTGTGCTAGGATAATTAACATTATCAAGAGTAAAAATTAATATGGTAATGAGGAATCAACATCCATCTTACAAACTGACATAAATGATTCAGATTCCTTGACAGCACAGATCTGCATCTTTTCCTTTTGTCATGGATGGACTCATTCACTTCACCTGTAAGAGAGAAACAACAAAATATTTTTTAATATAATAAAGTTCAAAGGTAAATAAAACACAGGGTTAACAAGATTCAATGGCAAGATTCACTTGATTATTTACTGTGTAGAAGACAGGGTCAGTCAGAACCACCAGGGAGACCCTCCCATTGAAACATGAGATACTAAAGGACTCCCTTGCTTTCTAAACTCCTTCTCAAAGAGGAGTCTAGATGTGACTAGATCCACTCCTAGTCCCAGGCTTGGTCAATGATTTATGCCTAATGGATTATATATCAATCCTTTATATCACTTAGCTAGGATTTCAAAACTGAGATTCTGTTGCAGCACTGAATTTCTAAACCTCAAGGAATAATCTTGAGAGGCATTGCTACACAAGGGGAGGTCAAGGCATGCAGGATCTTGGGGAAGAGGGGAGAGAGAGCACACCATCACACCTTTCTAAGTGAATAGTTGTAATCTAGACATTTTCACTTTTCTGTAAGTTATTAGATATTGACAGAAGTAGTATGACTAAGCTGACAAAAGCAAAGCAGAGTCTGAGCTGACTCGTAACACAGTGACATAATTTGTATACCTTCATTTGATTTGTAGCAACATTCATAAAATGTTTTTATCTTTAAAAAGTTCAACTTTATATCCAGTTTGTAAAAATAAAATCCCTTTTAAAAAAACTTTTCAGGATTGAATTAAACAGATTTTTTATCACTGCTCTGAAATGACTGCAGGAGAGAAAGTTGAGCTTGTCAAAATAAATGAGTATCTTAAGACCAAAATACATAATAGTCTTCTTAAAGACAATGAATTTGTGACAAAGGATCATCACCCTCTGCTGCCTGTGGAATAATATGTGAATATTTGCTTTTGAAGTTAAGAAGCATTAATTACTCAGTTTTTCTGACTGTTGGCAGATTTCTGACCTTGATAGTAGTGACTCCTGTTTCTAAATCTTCAACCATGATTGAGTAGCAGTTACATGGGAGGAAAAAGCATGATTCCTGGCACCCATGGGAGAACCACAGACTGTTAAAGGTTTGGGGTTCTGACCTGCTGGTTTTGAGAACAGGTAAATCACTGGCATCCTAGAAGCTTGGATTACAGGTTTTGGCAGGATTTTGCACACTGTTGTTTGGCAAGGTCATTTCCTCGGGAAAATGTTCTTTCATGCAACAAGCAAGAAAAAAGAAAGGGACTATGTCCTTAGAGATGGATATATTTGGACAAAAGCATCTGAGAGACTTTGTATGTTGCTTCTGGAAGTAATCCAGTGAAGTTAAAGAGTATAAAACTCAGTGCCAGTCTTTATCTTTGTGACTTTGCCAGTTTCAGTGGTTTTGATCTGCTGCTATTTGTTCAAGTTATTCCTTACACTGCTTATCTAGAGACATGATCAGGTCCTAAAATTTAAATGTTATTTCCCACTTCTTACCATTCTGAATATACCAGTGCAATCTTGATATAAAGAACAATGTTATTTTCCTCTTTCTTAATTGTTTCATGTTTATTTACAATCAAGGAATTTGTATTTAGACTCAATTTATGGCCAAGGTGATAAGTTTTGTGATGGGATCATGAGATGTACTCTATTAGGAAGTGAAGAACAATCTTCAAAACTTAAATCTTGAAAAAACTAGATAGGAGAATGATATCAGAGTGGCATGTACTAAATAGATTTAAAAAAAAAAGAAAAAAAATAAGATACTTTTAACTTGGTTTCTGAACAGAAAACTATTTCTAAATTTGTCTTTTCCTGATGAAAATGTCTGTAACTTAAAAAACCCACTTCCCTTTAAATTTCCCTGGCAGCACTGTGTTTTAAGTAGCTAATATTTTTCCTTCCCAACAAAGCAAGCAGGACAATTCATAAATCCATTTTTCCTTACAAAACTAGAATAATTTGGTGTCTGTATGCCTATATGTCTGTAAATGTATGTATATTCTTAGAAGAAGAATGTTGATTGCCTACTAATCTCCTAGACTTCATCACAGCTGCCCTGTTGTTCATATCTGTAAATGATTGTTCATTTCTGTAAAAGACTAGAGTTGGAGTATTTCATGTTTTGAAAAAGTGACCATGTTGCTGGTAGAATAAAAGGCGTTCCCTCTCACTCAGTCACTACTTGTACATGTCTGTCCATAATTTTAATAAAAGAAGTGATTATTTTTTCTAGTAACAATATTATTACAATCGTTTTCTGAATCCCTATTCTCCATTTTCCTTTATAGTCTGAGCTCTCCAAGTAGGATTCATTTGATCTGTATCTGCATTGCTCTGGCAGAGTGCAGAGTTTAATCTTTAGTCTCTTTTTATTGCCCTGAAAGCCCTACATTTTCCTTCTCTTTAAGAAGAGATTTTCACTCAGCCTCTGGTAAGAAATTTTAATTAAAATATTTACATTAAATCTTTAAAGATAGCATATTTTAATTCCTTTTTAGAAAAGGGTTACATCCTACTTTAATACCTGAGGGTAAAAAACATTTCAACTTCTGTCAATTTTTTTTTGTCCTTAAGTATTTCGGTGGAAGTGTCAAAATAATTAGGTCAAGTGGTGGTAATAAGCCCAAGAGAAGTAAACAACTCATCTTTTGACTTGCCATAAGATTAGTCAACTGCATTTTGCAGGTTACATTTTGTTAGATTTATGCCAGCTAGTTTAATAAATTGAAAAAAAGGACAGCTTAAATTTTATATAATACATGCATTAGAGATTTTTGTCTTTGTTTATGAGTATATCAAATCATTACCTCCATCAACCCTCCTGCTTTTCCTAAAACATCTGAGAGGGAAATCTGTCTAACCTCAGCAGCCTCTGAAAATTAAACAGAACAAAAAAATGTTGGAATGACTACAAATTTGAAATTACCCTGGACATGAGGCCAATTTTTACTAATCAGCAAGGATAGTACCATCAGCTAGTAAAAATCATATAGTTTCTTTGCATGTATGATTTTTACAAGATAATTCTTCATATTTGCACCATTTACTATTAACAATCTACCTCAAAATGCCTTTATATTAATACATGTAGACATATGCACATAAACATCTATAAACATATGCATATGTGTTTGCCTCATGTTTTTACTTTAAATGGTGTAGAATTTAGGCAACATAAATCACAGTAATGAAGGCTATAATTATACCTCCACATCTCTGACAGGTATTAATATTAAAGAAATTTCATCAGTCTCTAATTTCAAACTGTGTTTAAATACTAACTAGATACCAGGAATGCCATCTTCTCTGAAGAAGCAATCTTGAAATTCCCTTTCAAACTGGATAAAGAGAAGACAAACATGCACAAACTCTTGCTTTGGACTGGAAAGCTTGATCTTGGTGTCTGTGAACTGTAAAGAAAGGAGAAGCAGAATTTTTTTACTCTTGGTGTCTCCAAACTATTATTTGTAGAAGTTTGTCCTGTTATCAGATGTCTGGCTTGTGGTGGATGGTAACATAAGTTCTATGCCAAACCATTAACACCAAGATGAATTTTCTTTTACTAGTGCCAACAGTCTTTAGATCAAAATAGAGTCAGCACTGTAAATTCCTCCTAATCATTTTTCTGGATCACCTGTAAGAAGGTGCTGTAGATACCCTAAGACACTGTTATCAGTATCTACACTCAAAAAACCATATAGGTGACTACTTTGCCCCCAAACCATCTTTAGTTCTTGCATCCTTGCATGCTTACCCACTATTGGTATATTCTTCATAGATATTTTATTATGGATGATATATGAATATGAAAAATTGCAATCTTTAGCAAGAACACTACATACATTTTGGTAAACATGATACATAATAAGCCTCTTTGTCAGCAAGTTTCATCATTATTCTTTTTACTGTTCAGTAGAATTTTAGTTGAGTAAAGAGGCTAAAAGGGAGAAAGGAAAAATTAAACAGAAAGAGAAGAGGCAAAAAGCAACACGTAAATAATACGAAGTAAGAGGCTGATATTTTTAGAAGTTTTGGAAATGCCCCATGAGGCTCCTGTATTAATTCTAACAGTAAACAAATATTAAGGCCGGGGAAGAATTTTCCTTACATTAGAGAAAAATATACTACTCTTCTGAGAAAATATAAGCTGATTTGAAAATTGGAACAGATAACAGTTATTATGGCATGAAATAAAAATATCTGAAAAATTTCTTTTTCTTTTTATGTCTCAAAGGCCTCATCTGTATGACCTCTTCTAGTTTTTTGCTCTCTACAGTAGGCATTTTGTTTTTTCTCACAATTTGTCCATGACTGTTAGTTCATTAAGTGATTAATTCAACTTGCAAAATTAGAGGGGGAAAAAGAGGAAAAAAAAAAGAAAAAAAGAAAAATACCTCCAGTTGCATGGAACTTGCTTTATATTTCTTATGCTCCCAGAATTTTTAGCCAGGTTTTCTAATTGGAATTAATCCACAAACCACCATTTTTCTGTAAATGGAAATTTATTTGGAAAACTTCAGGCATACTTGAGACTTGGAAAAAAATTACATACAAATAATTATAACACTAAGAATAAACATTATTTATTCAGAGAAGAAATTAAAATCTAAGTACTTTTCCACAGTTTTATTTTTAACTATTGTCATTAGAAGTGACAAATCTGATTAAAAATCTAAATAGATTTTGAGGAGCTTAGAGTGTTCAACCTATATTATCCTCAATTTTCCATTATACTTAGAATTTCTGTATCCAGTGTGTTTTGGAAAAGGTGGCCTCTTCTTTCTGGAATGAGGGGAGAAGCACTTACATGTATGCTTGCAGGAGGATTAAGTGTTAAACAGCACACCACAGATGTGTTATTGCAAGTTTACTAATGCCTGAGAATTCTGAAAGTTCTTCTCATACACTGCAAGATTCATTCCCTTTGTGGAAGTGTGTACTTGATAAGGACTGGTGGTGTACCAGACATGGGGCAAAATCAGGCTTTCAAGAAATTACTTTCATTCCTGGAGCAAAAGAAAAAAATTCAAGCTGTGAGATATCCATTGCTTTCAAGGGCATGGATGGAGAATTGGATATTTCAGATGCATATTTCAGGTGTAAACATGGCAAGGGACACGTGCTCTGAGTCAAACTGACTCAGAATGCGTAGAGAGTCACCAGATGTGATCTAAGCAACATTGATCCATCAAAGAATTTGTAACAGTAATTAAACCATAACGGCAGATTATTAATAAATAGTAAGCTCAAAGTTTAATTTTGGCATTGTTTTTCATTCTTTAAAATGACAGGCCACAAATATAATGTCAGATTGGAATCAGATTGCCCCAGAATCAGACTCCCTGGAGGAGGATTTCTGTCTCTTAGATTAAAATAAAGATTTTTTCAGTGTTTTATTTTGATACAGTCAATCTAGGAGAAGCACAAAAATGGCACCTGAGTCCCTCTGAATCTATGGAACATAAGCTTTATTTCATTTGAGGGATGGAAAAATCTGCAGAATTGCCTGTATTTCAACTGTAACCGCTTGTCAGCTTCTGAACAGTAAAAACGGGCGTGTTTTTTGTAACTCCAAAACATATGTCTGTTGTATTACCAATATCAGTATTTTATTATCATTATAATTGTCATGGTAACTTCAAGTCCTAATCCTGATACAGTACCTCACTTCTCTAGGTGATATGCAAACATGGGTATGAAAAAGATGACCTTAATCAAAAGAATCCTTCTACAAATATTCATTGCAATTGTAGCTCATTTCTAATACAGCAATAATGGTCATCTACAGTGTGTGCCACAGGAGATTTAACTTAGTGTTTCATTTTATAGGAATTATTCCATAGAATTTCTAAATAAGTGATTTCTCTAATCAGTTTTTGTGGAAACTGGTTTCTACAATTTGAGACTGTTTTAATTCCTGTTCATAATTTGCCCCGTGGTTTTTAAAAGTATCATCCATCAGAAGGTGAAAGATCATGGAACAAAACTACATTACTTTTGTATTGTGTGTATTGGACATGTATACATATAATATGTACTCTATATTCTATTATACATTAACTATATACATTAAAATGCTATACAAACTTTTCATGTTTTTTGTTCTGTATTTCTATTATAGTAATTTCTTTTCAAATTAGGAATACTATTAATAATTATATTCTAAAAAAGCATTAGTAGTTCAGATAACAAGATTCAAATACTGCTGATTATTGGGGGGACATCTTATTAAAATGAATATACTTGAACTCTTTGTACTTATATTTAAAAAGCAAAGTAAATTTCTGCAGAAATTATTCCATTCAACCCAGCAAATTTTTGAAAGTGACTTGGTCAGCACTTCTGCTACCTCTCTCAAGACCCTTGGGTGAATCACACTCAGCCCCATAGACTTGCTTATGTATACCTGTGAAAAGCAGTGGTGGGGGCTTCATTCTGCTCCCTGTCCCTGTCTTCCAGCTCAGAGGGCTGGAAACCAAGAGAAAAAATGATCTTACTCTTAAAGGCTAAGGCAAAGAAGTATCACATTTCAAGATGACTATACGCAAGACAGCCTCCAACCATCACATCACCCACTAGCCCTTCTCTGGCCACGAAGAGTGAGTCCAGTGGGGCGCCTTCCTCAGCTGACTTGCTCACCAGCTGTATCAGGAAGCTGTCTTCCACACACTCCAGGAACCACCCAGACTGTTTCATGGCTGCTGCCTTGTATTTTCAGCAGACACCTGGTAAATTGAAGTCCCCCAAGGGATAGCAATCATGAGACCTCTCCCAGCTGCTTGTAGAATATATCATCTGCCTCTTTATCCTGGTTGGGTGATCTATAGCAGATCCCACAGGGATGTCCGCCTTGTTGGCCTTCACCCTGATTCTTACCCATAAACACTTAACATGGGCATACTGGCCCTGGCTGTGCTCTCTGCTGCCAGCCGGTACTGCCCGGACAGACAGGCACACCCTGCAGATGGCTCTGGGGGAACAGTGTGCCCTCAGAGCTTTGGGCAGCTGAACCAGTGGTGATGGGTGCAGATCTCAGAGAGGTCATGGCTTTCTGCCATGTGGATACCATTGCTCTCTGGTTGAGCTGCCAGGGCTTCTGTGCCCATCTTGCTGTGCAACCTTGCATGCACACTTCTAATGGGGGGCAGGGGGTTTGGAGGCTACCACTGCTCCTGGCCTCGCTCAGGTCCCACTGACTGCTCTTGTCTGAGCTGGTGGCTCCTGATGGCTCCCTTGGCTCCCCCTGAGGTTTCCCCAGTTCAGGAACTGAGCTCTGCACTACAGAAATTCCTTCAGAGTTTTCAGCTTTGGACTACTGCTAGATTTTGTGTTGATTCATATGTCACACATCTTAATGCCAAGACATTTCATGGAAATTAAGCAAACAATGTGTGGTGTAATAGTGTAACTCAGTAAAATGCTTACAGTTTTGTTATTTATTCCACATTAAAATTTAGTATATTGTCACTGAGCAGGCATAACAATTAAACTTCAAATATCCCTGTTTACACACATATAAGACTGAATTTTTCTGTGTCCGTGGAATAAAGGTTATTGAATCTATTTAAAGTAGATGTAGACTGATATCAAGATGGATATTTTTCTGGGCAAAATATATTTATGGAAAAGTAAAGTAATACAAGTATGATTTACTGTGAACTAATCTAAGACCTACTAAAGCTGTGCAATTTCAGGTTTTATTTACGGTCAGGATTTACATGTTAGTTTTCAAGGAGTTGGCCAACCTGGCAGACTTCAAGTCTGATTCACCTGCTCTGCAGCAATAGTGAATTCTTTATTTAACTTTAAAGCCGGTTGGAGAAACAATTTTTTTCTTTTCCCAGAACAGTTTTTCTTAAATTGGCAGTTCAAGCCGCAGTTGTAACAAGTCGTAATAGAATTTAGTGACATGTTGAGACTAGTGAATTTAGTGACTGTGAGATAACTAGTTTCAGAAATTTAAATTACTGCCTTGTCTTCAGTTTTAGCTCTATAATATACATTAATTGTATGAAAAAGGTAGTACTACTATTGAAATACCTTTTAATATTATCACACTTGTCCCCTTTCAGTTTCAGAATTGTCAACTTGAACAAAGAGTATTTTCTTACAATATTTTTGCCTTAATTCTTGTTACATCTGCCACCTTTCAACTAGATTAAAAGCTTGTATTCTAAACAGGACAAAGCACTCAAGCTTTGTCCTTCTTTATCAGTGCTTCCCAGCTGCACTAATACGACAGTGCTGCACATTATGCAAATTTAACTGTTTTCACAGTCCCTTTGCACTTTACAAACTCTTATGAATCCTCTGCTCACTTATCAGTGAATAATTGATTCACATATTTCATCTGCAAAATAAATTATTCTTTTAGAGCAATATGTATATTTAAACCCACATAAAAAGGTATAACTTCTTTATACATACAAAAATATAGCATAACTAGCAGATATAGCTGAAAAGTTATGTATGAATGGATAACTGATTTATTCTATGAAAAGTTCTACTAGTTAAATAATAAAATTAAATCATACCTTTTACTTGTGTATAAAGTAAAGGCTACTTTACACAGAAAGTTAACTAGTAACACATATATTTGGTTTTGTATTTATTTAGACTTATTTTTAAATTTTATTGATCTTTAGGAGCCTTTTATATTTGGATCTATAATTGTGGAAAAATATGTACATTTAATTGTATTGATATTAACCTTATATTTCTGTTGATATCTATAAGAAATTCAAGCCATGTTTTTTATTTCATCTGAGAAATTCAGATCACAATTTTTATATGAATATTTATTCAAGTATTCATAAGCTCATAAAAATGCATTTGCTAGAATATAGCTATTCAAAGTGGAACGCAGCATGACACAAGCTTCTATTAGTATGCCAAATCTCAAGAGGAGTGAAGTTGAAGCAGTCTGTTCATATATCATGCCAGAAAAATACCACAAATCATACATATACGGTTTTTTCCACATTTCTTGTAGAAAAACTCTTCTCCTTTTGACTTCTTTCTATATAATGAAATGCAAGTGGGTTTAGTAGAATGGGGCTTGTTTTGCTAATTGATGAAAAACTCCTAAGCTAGAGAAGAGATATTTAATTAATTACTTTCACACTCTGCCTGGCAGCTGGTTACAGCCAGGCATAGCTTAGAGCAGTTGTGAGGCTGCTCTATTGCTTCAGACAAAAGTCCCAGGCTGACCCAAGGAACAGAAGACAGAAAATCAGATTTGCTCCACACAGGTGCTCTAAGGTATACTCCATACAGCTGACAAGTTATTTCACATCTTAGGTATATGAGTCATGCCAGTAAAAAGAAACAGGTAAGCGCCTAACCTCTCTGCAAATCAAAGGACAGCTGCAAAATATTTCTGTTTCCTTTGGGCTGTTGAACTCAATTTTCAATGATGGCTGCAAATTCAAAAAACCTATTCTGCAGTCACTAGAAATTTCTTTCATTAGACAGAATTTTTAACTCACATGTCCAGGGGATGAGCTACACTGAAAAGTCCATATCTTTGTGTGATGCATGTAAATTCGTCTCCCTTTTTATCTAACTATATTAAAAAAAAATCAATACATGTCACTCACTCCTCGGTCTTAAGAACTTACTATGGTGACCTACCTTTTTGGAGTGATAACTGTACCCAAACTACTGTGCTGGGATTCCAGGTATATTTCTGAAGGATACAGGAATAAGTGTGAGAATGATCTATCTCTGTTAAAATTCAACTCCTAATGATTAGATCCCATTCCTCCTTAGAACAATTTTCTCTGGGGACATCTATTGTACAAACCTACTGTAAAGTAGAAATAGAAATACATCAGAATATATCAGAAGGACTGCGAGACCATTTCTGTGTTTATTTCTCATTATAACACTGGAGTGAATGGTGACGTTACAAGAATATAGACAGATAGTTATATATGAATTCTTTACCTTGGCTGCCAATAAATAATGACATGGAATAGCAATCTAAAAACTCATACACAAAAAAATGAAATGCTGAATGCTATTTATATGAAAAATCAATATGAAATTTTCTATCTTTCCTGCCATATTTTTAAATTAATATATTCTTTTTACAGAAGGTCATAGAGAAAAATTAGACTGCATTAATTCATTTTTTTTTTAAAAAAGTAGCTCTTTAATTCCAGAAGGAATTGTAGCAATAAAATCGATATTTGATCAACAGCATGGTGACATTGTTATAGGCATTGAAGCGATGAGTGATATCAGCAATTAATTAATTTATTTATATATAAAAAAAGTATTAAGTCATTTATTAAAAAAAAAAACCAATGAGTAAATTTTATTAGAAAAAGCAATGAGTGATTTCAACCCGGTGATTCCAGCTTTTTCAACCCACACCCCAGTGATATCAGCTCTGAGTGAAGGTAGGCCAAGAGGCAACAGCAGAGTGCTGGGCGGTTTTGGAGAGACTAGGCCCTACCAAAACTCGTGCTGGATCTGAGCCAGAGCCCGGTTTTTATTCACTTTTGGCTGCGTAAGCCACGCCCCTTCGCACATGCTCTATTTGCAATGGTTATGTAAGCTTTGCTCCTTTGCGCAGACTCTCTTTGGGCTCAGGTATTGCGAAACATCCTGCGTTGTGTAAGATCTGGGTATTGCGCAATCATCGTCCATGCGGCACACAGCCCTGCGTGGTCTGGTGTGTCCCAGGACGGTGGCGATCCCGCATCTGAGGTGGCTGTGGGGCTGCGGCAGGTGCTGGAGGCTGGAAGCAATGGAGTAGTNCGGTTTTACCGGACCTGGGTGGGCTTTGCTGGGAGCTCTGCCAACCATGAGGAGAGGGAGGAGGGGAGGCTGCCCCCATCCTGTGTCGCACGGGCTTGGGGAAGGGTAGTGCAGTGCCACGCAGCCGGCGTCGGGGTACAGGGGGAAGGGGGGCTGGGTCCGGGCACCAGCCAGGAATTGGAAGTGGGCGTAAGACACAGGAGGGGAAGGCGAGGGGCTGCTGCGAACACGTGGTCCAGGCACTGGAAGGGGGAAGGGAGAATGGGAGNCCAGCAGGGGTGGCCGAGGTTCGCTGGCACAGATCGTGGAAGCCAGCAAGGTGCAGCTTGGGACTCAGGGTGGCCGTGGTGGGGATCGGGGAGAGTGGGAGGGACACTGGATGTGCTTTAGAACGGGACATGGGACACAGAAGGGGGGCTGGGGATGCAGCGCCAGGGCTTTTGGGGAGTGCAGGAGGGCTTTGGGGTAGTGCTGGTCCCGATGTGGGGATGGAAAATTGGGGCTGGGAGAGGTGCGGGTTCANAATTATAAATTCATCTATAACAACATTATTAAAAAATGTACTTTAATTTATATGGAAGTAATATGCCATGCAAATATTAATTGATGGAATTTCCTTTATTACTTATAAGATTTTTTTGGTACTAGCTCATAACCAGGCTTAAAGGAAATGTTTCTAAAAAGTACAGATTTGAGATGCAATCTGCTCTCACAAGCTATAATGTTAATGGCCAGTCAGGAAACAATTTTATTTATTTGTTTATTTTACTCTTTCTGCAGGAAGGCTTTCTTGTGCTGCTTTGCACAACCTTGGACATACGGAATAAAAGGACTTTCATGGCACCACTTTAAACAGTAAAAAGAGAAGATTGTTTATTGTTATTCATACTGACATAACAATAACGTTACCCTATCCTGTTTGCCTTCATGTATTTCCAAAGAAAAATGTTGAGTTTTTGATCTTTGAAACGTGATAAACTTAGGGAAAGCAACCTTTGACAACCATACAGAGAACAGGAATGTTTTCTGATGAATTCATAATGTGGAGACTAAAAAGTTCCTTTTTTAGTATGTGTTTAGTTTTTATTGCAGTGAATGTCTTTTTTCTCCTAATATACCTCTTGCTTTTTGGTGTTTTGCCTTCTTCAAAGAGACTGAACTGGTAGGGATTAATGACTCAAGCATTCAACTCCCTGCAATGACCGCCCAGGTGCTGCAAGAAACTGGACTATTGGTGCTGGTGGCTCAGTCAGCAGAGTGTTTTGCTGACAATATGTGGGGTGGCCACCCACGTGCTAAGGGTGTGCACATCCAACAGCTCAGGCTACAAGCTGGGTGTTAAACAAGATAAGGAGAGAGTAAAATCCTTCTAGGTGGGGTGGTTTCTTTGTCCTTACACAGATGACTCAGCTGTGATAACTCCCCTTTGGGGAAGTACTGAACATTCACATGAAGCTTCAAGGTATTCATCTCTGCTGATGGGCCATAATGGATCCCTCCATGCTGACAGGCACTGTGCTGTAACAGGCAGCTGTAATATCTTAGAAGGTGTCAAAGACTCCTGAAATGTCCCAGGATCCAGTGTAGAACGTGCCAGAGGAGATATCAAAGACATTCCCACCTACCCTAAGCTCAACAAAAAAACACACTTCATTTAACACTGGATATTCTTCCCTCACCACATGGGCCTTTCCTTGCCATCTGAGTCTTCCCTCGCCACCTCTATGGATCCAAACTACAATCATCACTTTGAGCAAGAAACATCAAAATTGCAACAACGAAGTCTCACCACTGGATCCAGTGGGTGTCTGGTGGGTCCTTCAAGTCCCCTGGGGGTTCCGCAGCCCTGCTTTGACCACCTGTACCAGCACTGCAGCCTCACTGCAGTGCCACACAAGCTTCTGTCGGTATCAAATCCCAGCTATCTGCTGTTTCCTGCCAGCACTGACTCTCAACCCTTCCTGCCAGGTTTTCTGGGTGTAGGGGAGGCAAATCACATGGAAGGGCAATCATCTTGTCTCTGTCTTGTGGCCACCTATGTTTTTTCCAGGTGGGGGAAGGTTGGGTCAACATCTTGATTTGGTCTGGTGGGTGGGGCTTGGGAAGTTTCTCCTCATCAGTTGGTTTAACCCAGTTTTATCAGTATTGTTATCAGCATTTCTTCTTGGTAAATAGTTATTTTTTCACTTATATCTGGGTGTATTTGGTGTCTCTGTATTGAAGAAATCAGGGGTATTGAGTCCGAGGGAGGAGACTGTGGTTGGAGGTCTCCACCCCTCTAAATTGTTTCAAACTGAGATGGATATTTTAATTTTGGTTTTTAAACTGCAACTAGGCTTTAAATGATTAAAGCATGGAGAAAAGATGACAGATGGATTTTGTGTTTGTCCATCAATTTACCCTGATTTGTGGTAGCTACCAGACAGATTAAATAAACCTGGCTCTCACATTGTGGAAACTGACACAAGGTTGAACAAACTCAGTCCACCTCCAAACCCCATCAACATTCTGAACTTAGCATGTGCTTCTGTAATGCAGAAATGAGACTTGCTGAATCTGGCCTGGAGATGTATTCTGTATTAATTTGTTACATTCATACAATTATCATTTCACAAATTCTGGAGCTAACCATAGAAGTTTATTTTTTTTTATTTTTGCTGTTTTCTGATTTTTCAGAAATCTTCAAACACCTGAGCTGTGTTTTATACCCCTTGGTATTCAGACCCAGGATTGAACTCAGGATTTTGGAACTTTCTTAATAGGCTTTCTGCTTAATTTATTTTTTAATCAATTGCTTATGTATCTTGCATATTTGTTATATAATACCAGTCTTTCTATACAGTATCTTTTTTTTTTTTAGTAAATAACTAGCATCTCGTTTTTATCTGAAAGTAAATTAATGTAAGTATCAAGTCCCTATCCAATAAAATATGCCTGTTAATTACTTGATAATGAGGCTAAAATTGTTAAAGTACCAGAGAGAATTCAGAAAAGAATGCAAAATTAATGTCTTTGACTACATGACTTTATGGAATAAAAACTACAGGTCAAAATTAAATAAAAATGAGTTCTGAGACAAATTAATTATAAATGGGCCAGGAAATTTTCTGTAAGAATTATCACTGGGAATTTAGGGTTAGAATTGCATAGCTGTGGAAAAGATATACCTCAGGTTTCATTTCCTAGAAAATGTCTGTTAAAGGGCAAAAGCAATTTCTGCTTCTGTTACTATAGTAGTATTAAAAAACCCTGACATGGTTAGGCAATAACAATTGTAAGTAATAGAAAAAGGTATTGGATTTTTTGGTTATTATA
>WBMV01003833.1:368-40579 GCA_013396655.1 Campylorhamphus procurvoides | reverse complement strand
GGGGGGGGGGGGGGAAAGGAAATCCATTCTGGTACACATTAACCTCAAAGAACATTGTTTTCCTCAGCTGAAACACCTTGTGTACTACTTCTCAGTTAGAGCCTGTCCCATAGGAAGGATGCTACTAGTCACTGTCTAATGAAGGTCTTTAATGAAATCTTTGTCTGCAAATGGAGAAATCCCACCTAGAAAAAGCAGGGAGTAAGAGTAACAGTTCTATTTCTATTTCTTCCAAGCCACTGATTGCCATGGACTGTGGCATTCACTTTCAGATTAAAACATCTGAACCCATTTGTTCATATATGAACATGAACTATATGTGAACTAAGTGTCTTTGTCATATATTCAAGAAAGATTTAGTTAGTGCAGTTGATAGACCCTGCAGGATGACTCCACCGACAAAAGAAACTTCCTACAGGCTTACCAATGACCCACTTATCTCAGTACTATGACTTTGATGGTAGCACTAGTGCAGGTTATTAAGGGAGTGTGTCACATTCTGTAGCATAGGAGTCTGGCTGCTTTCTGTTTGAAGTCCATTGTTCTCCTATTCCCCTGTGTTGTGGTTTAAGAGTGGCATTCCCTAATGTAGTGCCCTCTCCACCCCTGCTCAACGCCCTTCTCCCCTCCATGGGAGATACAAATGACAGAGATCACAGGCTGAGATAGGAACAACTTACTGTATACAGCAACAAGATAAGAAAACAAACAGTAACTTCAACAATATTAATAACAAAAGTACACAACAAGAGCTTGATTTACATACAAATTTGCTCACTCACTGTGACCCTGAGACAAGGAACAAAATTGTGAACTGAAGGGACCCTCCTGCACACCACCTTTTCTTCTTGACTACAAGCCATGCCTTCTTCTACCCAGAATTGGGAATCCCTTACTTCCACCCCCCAGTGATGCCCTGGGTGGTATAGAATAATTACTTAGACACACCCACATCGCTCCAGGCTCTGTCCACTCACAGCTACTGCAAAAATTTAACCTGTGGTTGATCCTTGGCCAAAACTAGGACACCCTGTAATTCTCTAGTTTTGTGTTACACTTATTAGAGGGTACATCCCTGCCTAATATTTTTATATTTTCTGTTGGACATATCCTTGAATTTACCCGATGGAAGTCAATAGGTGAAAGAGTCACCCTGATATAAACAATGCAATTCTGCTGCCACCATTCAGGCTCTAGGACCACTAGAGATGCCCCAAAATATCTCCTTTTTTTTGTCTTGTTGCTCCAGCCCACTCTGGTCTCATGTGGGTCCTCTGTCAGATATATTCCCATGTGGAGAATTAACTGACTCTGTAAGCATTCGAAATAGAATCAAACACCTTTGGGATCAGTGAACAGTGAGAGTTCCAGAATCTGGCTCAGTCATAGATACATCTATGCAGCCATCCACATTTAGCTGTCATAACTTCAGCTTCACTGACATTCCACCATCTGTAGCCTTCCCTCAGTTATAATAATTCTGTAACAAGTCTGTGAAATAGCAGATTTTTCTCATTGTCTTCTCAGTGTCAGAGATAACAAAAAAGTGTGAATTTACAAATTTGTGCGACATTGAGTACATCAGCACCTACTGAAATGGTTCTGTAATGGAGTGAGAATTCACACTAAAGCAATATTTTCTCACTGTTTTTAGTTTTCAGTAAAAAATATTCTGATGAGAAAATACAGGAAATATAGAAAGAATATTGCACAACAACTGGACTGTCTTTTAAGTCACTCTCATTAAACTTGGTCTCTTTGCTGGCATAGATTTCTACATGGGAATTGCAGTTTTTATTACTAAGTGTTTTCTTCCTCATTTATGAAATTGACTTCCTGACTGGGTTATATTTCCCTCCTGTATTTACAGCCATGTGATTTCTGAAATGCCACAGGCCATTCTATTAGGAAAAAAAAAAAAAAAGACTGCTATGTCACACAATATATAGTCTAATCAAGAAGTCTATTCTTCAGGAGAAAATGAGTGTTTGGTCCTATATTGTAACAGATACAAGAGCGAAATGAAATTAATTTTTGAACCAATGTTTTTGAGGCCGTTGAACTCTCAAAATTATTTTGATTTCAGGTCCACCTAACTTAGAATTAAAGGTAGAAAGGAAAAAAACCCTAAAAAAACCAATAAAGCACCAGAGTTTTCCCTCCTTTATCCTCTTTGGAAAATGGAAATTTTCTAAAAACTGCATTTACTGCTGCACAGTCTTTGACCCTAATAATCAGTATTCTGTTAGTCTGAAGGCTGTGGGAGTTGAACGTTTCTGCTAACGGATTATGAGCCCAAGCATATTAAGTATATGCTTCAGTAAGTAGGCAAATGTATTTATATCCACTGAAACTATGTGATTAAAAATTGGTCTTTCAGGATAAAGATTTCAATTTTTTGTGCTGAACCTAGCACATGTTCCACCAAGCAATAAAAGCTCCACTATATATGTATAAGGTTTAAGATGGAAAAAAAAAATGTATACTTTATTCATGTGTGCAGGCATTTCACTTATAGCTCCTAATTTAAAAGGATGACAAGGATCTAATAATTTATAAGCAGAGCAAGTCTTTAATTCTTCTCCTTTATTAAGTTATGCTTTTGTCATTAATATATCCAGTGTTTCTATTTGCATGTCTTCACATGCAGCTTAGCATCCAAGGTGGGATAATACTCAGCATTAATTAAACTTGAGTTCTGACCGCTGAATCCAGACACACTGAAACAGGGAAATGAAAAAAACGTATACTGAAAGGGTGAATAGTATGCACACTTTAAAATTTGTCAGTTGCATTTCTATCTTTTAAAAGATAAAAATGAGTGTGCAAGTTGTTTTGAACAAGCTAGAAGTAAATTATGTGCTGAAGGACAGAAACAGAAGATGGCTATTTAATTTTCTGTGCAAGATACATATAAAAAGTGACCCACCTCTCAATTCCTTGTAATTTCTGTCCGCTTGTATATAATGATGTGTTACTATTCCAGGAAAGAATCAAACATAGCTTAAGCTGTCTGCATAAGAGGAAAAGACTTTAAGAAAGGTCTTCATTTAAAAGACACAATAATGCTTATGAAAGGATTTTCTAAATGTGAACCATCTGGTTACTTTGGCAATTTGGGGGTAATTTTTATTTGAGCATAGTAAGCTCAGAATTAACTGTTCTGGTCATTAGTGATAATAGCAGATTCTGATGTACATAGTTTGGAAAATATGCTCCATTCCTGAAGTAATCATTACTCTTTTAACTGAAAGTACTGTAATTTGGTTATGTTTACTTGTTCAGCAGGCAGAATTGACAATTATAAACATATTGTAACATTAATTTAAATGTGTTCATGTACTTACCCAAACCCACCAAGTAGTCACATGTCATATCTCAAAAATGAAGAATTATGTGTCTTCTCCAAGAAACAT
Source organism: Campylorhamphus procurvoides (assembly GCA_013396655.1). Lineage (NCBI taxonomy): Eukaryota > Metazoa > Chordata > Aves > Passeriformes > Dendrocolaptidae > Campylorhamphus > Campylorhamphus procurvoides. Next base: position 37,163 of record WBMV01003833.1, on the reverse strand, counting down.
AAAGGAAACTGAAATCTCTAGGGAAGAATTTTATATCTCCTTTTCTCATACTGTCCTCCGTACCCATCCAAATTCCTTATTTATTCAGAATCTAATCTTGTAAGGGGAAGTTTATGCACATGGATTCTCATTAACTTCAAAGAGATTTTGCAAAGTCACAAGATAGTTGTTTTCTATGACTGTCAACCTAAATGTCATTGGAGCCAAAATGTCAGAAAGAATCACCAGAAATTATCCAGATTTACACCAGAGAAAATGTTTACAGTTAGACTTCTGCTGGTATCTAAATCTCATCTCTGCACATTTTAACAAGTATGGTTTAAAAAGAATTCCAATACAGTTCATCTTTTCTTAATAAAATTGATTCATGTAGTTGAAGTCCTAGCCAGGGCTGTTAGAGTAGCTAATTTGAAGATAAATCTCACTTTTAAGGAAAGATTTGACCCTTGGATGCACACATGCAACTTTCATTATGTTAATGGAAGACACATTCATGCATCCAAGGGCAAAATTTGTTCCTTAGCAAAATGATGTAAAATAAACAGATAATAAAGTGCATCAGTGCAGTCAGGGAAGCTAATTGCATATGAGGGATTTCCACTGGGGTAGGTCTAAATGCTGAGGAAGGAGATTTTTGAAATAACACCCGTAAAACTCCTAGCTTATAAAATCTAAAACCTTCTAAAAGAACAGTGAATTTTACTCTCATCCAAATAGATGATTTTCCAAATACAACAAAGCAAAACAAGAAAAAAATAAACCACCCAAATAGATTCTCTAGATTATTTTTTTCCCATGTGGAAGAAGAAATGTAAAAAAAATGGGAGAGGGACAATCATTTATTTTTAGAGACATGTTCAAAAATACAAAACACTATGAAAGGATTCAATATATTTTCCTAAATAATGTTAGTATTACATTTACTCATACTGTTTCTTTCTGCAAGGGCTACAAAGCTACACAAAGGCCTATCACGTTTTAAGTTCTGCACAGAAAAATATAGATTATTTGCTGTAATCAACACAACCTGATATTGGATAAAATGAGCCCAAGAGAAGTGTTTTCACCATAGAGTGCCAAAGTATAGGGAAAATATAGTGATTGTCTCAAAACGCCAAGTGGTGGTTCTGACCCTTCAGATCAATATTCCTGTTTTGAAACACATAGTATTGAAAGCAAAGAAGTCTTCCTATTTCTTTTGGGATACACTTTCAAAGTCTTTTCACGTTGCTTTTATCAGTCCCCTCTGTAAAGCCACTGATCTATGTCTCTTCAGCTGGACATTCATTGATAAATGAAGCAATTACCCTCTCTTCTGGTATTTTTGCCAAGATAGGCCAGCTGACTTTGCTCCAGACTGTTCAGAAAAAAAAAAAAAAGAGAGATGGGATTAGGAAATCCCATTATATTCATATTCTTTTCATTTCTTGGGTTTTAGCTAGTACACACTACTGTATCATAAAAGTTTGGGCAATTTATTTCTTAACAATATGTTTTGTCTCCCAAGACAAAAGAAAGCAAGAAGGAAGGCACAGACTTCATATCTACTGTGTGAACATGTTTATTCTCTTGGTCAGGAGGAGACTTTCCCTAATGATATTTATTTTGCTAAAGAATGCTGATCTGAAATAAATCAGAAGATCAACAGTTATCATTGAAGACAAAAGTAGAAGGAAATTTAGTCCAGAAAAAATAAACTATATACTGGTTGGACCTGTTATTTTGTTCTTCCAGGGAAAAGCTTCAATTTTTTCTTGCTAAAGTAGGCAACTGGTTATCATCTTCTGGCAGTAGCCACTAACAGAGTGTACATTGTATACCAGTGGAAATGGATAAGGATTTATATCTTCCCAATGAGCTTTTTCCTAATGTAAGTTCCAATATGACTTTCTCCACATAGCACAAAGTTGATTAGTGTCACCTCTGAACTGTTCTCTTCTGACATGTAGAGCAGATTGAGAATGGCCAACATCAGGAGCTAGACTCTAGGTGCTACAGAAAGTTTGCAATGAATAGTAAAACCATAGCATTACACACATTTTCCAGTCACCCACAGTTTCTAGTAATTTTTATTTTAATAAGATTTTGTCACAAGTGTGGTTTTGATGGTGCATTTAATTTAATGCACTGTTCACTAACATTCTGCATACTTGTACACCTTTCGCACTTTTACAGAGATATTTTTTCAGTGAGGTGTTCTCTTGAATAGTCTGTCTGCAAAATATTAGCTGGAAAGTACTTTCAGAAAGTAGCTTTTTTCATTGCTAGTGTGTTCCCCTTCCCAGATTTTACAAGTCCTTTATCTTAAAAGAGAATCTCTTTAATTCACTGTAAGAAAACCTTTTCACTTCAGGAAAAAGCTTAGTTACAGTTAGCAGGTTTGATTAAGCCCCTGGAGGTTGTTCTTTCTGTCTTTCCCTATACTATGTCTTTTACAGATGGTTAAAAAACACTCTCTAGGCAGCTCGGAGAAGGTCATCCAAGTAGTCAGACATAAATATACCAGACCAAACTTTGTCAAATCTAGTCTGATGGGAATCAAATATTTTTGTTCATTTTTACCTCATCCTCTTATACAGTTAGTAAAACAAATGCCTTGGAACAAAGCAGCATTTCTACCAAGCTCTTTTTTAGTGTTCTGTATTCTCTAGGGCAGTCTAATCTAAATTCCTGGTCTAGGAGACTTTTGAACAGTGGGAATTTTGGGAAAACCTTTCTTTTAAAAAAGCCAGACCAAAACAAACAAATGAGCAAAATCATATCAATCTTGTAGATCAACAAGGAGAAAATATCATCTACAGAATTTCCAAAATTTCTTGTGTGGAAAAGCAGTTCTGAAATAATTGAAAAGATTTTTAATTTTTTGTTTGTTTGTTTGTTTGTTTGTGGTTTCTTGACTGTGTTTTGTTTTGTTTTGTTTTGTTTTCTGGTTTTGTTTCCTCAAACTTGTCTTAAATTGTTTATTTAATTTTTCTTTTCTTGATATGTTCCAAATTTTAATTAAAATGTATGCAAAAAATAGGGTCAAGGGATAAAAAATAACCATGTGTCAGAACAGAAAGAATATACATGATAGTTCAATAGACAACATGCTTGACATATATAAGTCTTGAAATATTCTTCAATAAAGTCTGTGTGATGACCCTGGTCTTCATGTGTGAGTTACTAAAACAATGGTTTAACCTCAATCTGTGGTTCATTAGCTGCAAGGAAGCCCTACAGTGTTAGCTATCATTATTTATATAGTATTGCTCTTAACATCTGCAGTGGGATATAAGTGTCTTGGCTGACTAGCCACTTAGGACTTCCATAGTGAGTTTCAGAATATTTAGCAGTATTGAAAAGTGAAATGTCTTGACATGCTATAAAATTATTTGCTTATATATATATATATATATATATAAAACCACACATGTATATACAAACGTATATACACAAATATTTGGTTTCTTTAACTTGTGTTTTGCTGTATCAAGAAACTTCAAAAATCTTAAAAAAATATTTAACAAGAAGCATAAGTATCTGGTCTCTCAACTTAAACAGTGTAGAGATTGGGGTCAATAGCATATTTTGGCATAGGCTTTTCCTGAAGATATGGATGCCAAAAAAATTAGTTGACTTTTTGTCATTTGCAGTTGTGAAATGTTTAATTCTTGGAGCTTTGGTAATAATAAAAATAACAGAAAAATTATGGAAAAAGTCTAGTCCTGGCAACCTGCCAAAAGATTTCACCTTGTTTAGACAGAGAATTTTTATAATTGACCAAAATGACAACACAAAGTGCCATTTATAGTTCTATGAATATAAGTAACCCCTATAGAAAAAAAGCAAGAGCTAGCACAAAATCTGAAGATTTCCTTCACGATTTTACAAACATAAAATCATTTTAGGAAAGACAACAAGTGAGATCAGCCTTTGAAAATGTCACTATTATATGTCCTTCAAAATATGCCCTTTAGGGTTAATGAGTTGAGTAGACATTTTGATCTCGTCATATATAGCTTGAGACACTTTCAAAACTGAAGGGGCAGCATTTCAAAGTCATTCCAAATAGTCAAATAGTCAATATTTCTTTTTGTCTTGAGCTAGGCTGCCATCATCATGCAATAATTAAAATGGCACAGTGTTCCTGTGTCAGGGGAGGAGTTGTCAATTCGCTTGTCATGCAAACTGTGTTTTCAGTACCAGGGAAAGGCCACTGTATGAGGTATTTGATTGTTTCAGATTTGGAGAGTAGATAATCTCACTAATAGTTGATTATAATTGATGATGCATCCCTAGAAGCAGGACAATGACAAGCCCATTACAAATGAAAAGTAGCTTAAATTATGTTGTTATTTTACACTGGGGCAGATTAAGATTACATAGATTGGGAACATACTGAGGTAGAATTTGAGTTTCCTAAGTTTTTTCTCATTTTCTTCAGCAGATACAGATATAAATGCTCCCATACTATCTATTATAATTTCAAAATGATGTATCTAAGTTCAGCCCCAGTAGAAGTCCTGAAAAATTTAAGAATTTTTCAGGATTGTACTGTGACTGGTCCTGACTAAATGCATAAAACAGAAATGATAAACAGGACACACTCTTTTTTCAGGTCTACTTTTTAATATGGGAATCAAAATATTAGCATGCATGCAGGTACCTAAGCCATGTTGTTAACCCTTGGTAGTGTTTTCATTAATAGAAAAGTGATCTATTGATAACAAAGTTGCCGAAAACATTGTGAAAGTAAACATAATGTAACTGCTATTTCAATTGTTATCACAGAAGTTTTATTGAATATGAATGCCTGTTACCTATCACAATGCTGCACATGGTTTTCTGAATTGAACTCAGTTACAAGTTTTCTAGTGTTGATTCAGAGAAATGTTTGGAGAAGGATTTCTACTAATAGCTGTCAGAAACTTTTACCTATAACTGACAAAGCTGAATCACGTTAGTATAAGGAGCTGCATTCATGTGACTTATACAAAAAGATGCCTTTAATCTGAAATTTCCTAGAACTAAAATTGGGGTTCTCTCCTTAAAAAAACCCCAACATTATATTTCACTATTATAGGAAATAAAAAATTCAGCATTTTGATTGCCCTGCAAAATATAATTGTAAATTGCTTCTACAATCAAATGATATTGACTTCGGTTTTACTTAAGGTTATTTTTCCAAAATATTTTTTATAAAGAATCATCCCTAAACTTATGAACTGTGAGAACCTTTATAACATATAACTTTTGCCCTAGTAGCAATTTGGTGTCAATATTTTTAACCATACCGTATAATGAATAGAACGGTTTGTCAAAACAAAAGAGTCATTTATTAGTAACACAATAAAAATTGGCTTAGAAAAGGGAAAACAGAAAGATGTTAACAGATGGGAAGGCACACTGTTTTTGCTGTACACAGACTTATGTCCCCTTGGTATAGGTTGTTTTGCTTGGAGGAAGTTTCATAGCTTGGATAATCTCTTTTTCCTTCAAACAGAGTGAGTTAATCCACCATCGTCTTATCTGTCAATCAAAAATTAACTTACCCATTTCTTAGTTTTATGAAGCCCAACTGTTCTACTTCAGACAAAATTCCCACTGAAGTTAAAAATTTTCATAGATTAGGGACTGTGTGACTTGACTTTAGTTACCAGCCCAAATGAATATCAATGATAGCTTCTGATTTCTCAGATGTGTCCTTTTGCACAAGGGTGTGGGGAGGGTTTGGTTCACCTATGGGATTGATTGTATATAAAAGCTGTTCTCAGTTATGAAAACTGGCTCAGATTTCACAATACAGTCACACCCTAACTCATAGAGTAACCCCGCTAATACCCTCTCCATCCTGCTTTGCCGCTGTTTTCCCAGTTATGATGTTGATCAGTTAAAAACATAGATATTTTTAGAATGTTTCCTGTTGTGTGGCTCAGATGAACATGTCTGTTCATATATGTTACAGCCATCTTATGTCATAGTTTAAAATCTAGTAAATAAAAAGACAGGAATATTTAAGTTACCACATAAAAGGAGCCGAAGAAACAGTCCCTAAGAAATTCCACATAATTCCCCTATTCAGAAAGCAGGAGGTGGGAAGAGGATGTGGAGCAGATGTGTAAAGAGCGTCAGAATCTCAGCAAGCACCATTATTATAACAAAAGATCAATGTGCAAAGAATCAAAGCTAGTTAGTGGACCAAGCAGCTGCAGAACATCTGGATTTACAGTGCTGAGGCATGTCATTTAACATGGAAAACAGGAAGAAGTTGAGGAAATTCAGCCCTCCCAAAGCTAGGGAGTCTTCTCTGTAGTCAAGAGTTGTTTATTTAGCAACTACAGTGGGGATATCTTTGTTGACCAGTGTTAATACCAACTTTATATTCATATTTACTTAAATCAGTAAACAGAGAAGTATCTGTATGCAATGTAAATTGACTATAAGAGTTCATTTAAAGGAAATGTCATGTTAGTGTGTAACCTATTGGAACAAATTTGTTAAATAACATAGTTTGGCTGTTTCTTGATGAAAAAAAGAACAAAGATCATTGCCAATAAATCTGCAGTTATCATTAGAAAAGCCCAATTATCTTTGTGGTTTAATTGTTGAAAATATGAAAATAATTTATATTTTATTTGTATTCTTGGATTATCTGGCCTTGAGACTTGAATAAATTAAACCTTATCTCTATTTCTCTATTGCTACCATTATTTTATAATACATCTTTTCAGTGATAACATGAGTCATTATCTGCTAAAAAAAACCCAAAAATAGCAGAAACAAACACTGAAAGGAAAATTTGTGCAGGAGAAAGCAGAGCAAGGTAACTATAAACACTGCAAAATGTGTACCTACCAAAAGAGAGATTTCAAGTATGTTTTTAGATACATTATCTTCAATCTGAAAGCAAAAACCTGAATGCACAATACAATTAAGTTTATATAGCAGAGGAGGAGGAAAATGAAATTTTATATGTGTGAAGGATATCAGTCCAAATCAGTGAATGTATGATAATCTTTTGTTGTTTCTTGAGACTTTCAAGCAAAATTTGGAACTTTTTTTGAGTTTGAAAAAAAAAAAAACATCTAGCATACATACCTTCAGACTCTTCCTCCCCCTCATTTTTTCTAATCTGAATTTAGTCACAGGAATAAAAGTAAAATATCTGAGTATTGACTGTGTAGGCAACAATAGTCATAAACATTGGGAAAAAAAGAAATAAATCTGAGGGGTAGGAAATTTGCTGCCCTGCTCTTCACCTCGGCCTAACTTATGTCTAATGTGGAGACAAGTGCAGGGCTGCATCTTCCTCATACTTGTCCTTGCAGGATCTGGTTCAGTTCACATGTACAAAACAGAACAGCAGTAAGGAACCGATAAAGTCTGTTAAATGGGAAATACTGAGATATAAATGCTCATATATTTCTCCATCCAGTCCATCAAAGCACTTAGAAAAGTGATCTCTGACTTTAAACAAGTCACAGTTGCTAAATAATCACATAATTTTTATATTACTTTTGAGTACCAGGCATAGTTTTTTCCCTGAAAACCAGGAATTTCAAGTCTATTATATTATTTTGCATCCAAACAGCATATTCTTCCTCCTTCTTCTTTACTGTTGAAGGCATTTACTTAGCTTACAACTCTTGTACAATATTGGAAGAACTCTAGTGCCACGTGCCTTAGGGAAGAAAGGAAACATCCTCAGCCGATGGTAGAGTGAAGGCTGGAACTCGTTTATTCAGGAAGCATGGGACCGATATAGGGTTCAGGGAGAAGCTTGGAAAGTGGGAGGAGTTGGGCCGGAGCACAGCAAGTAGGGGAAGGGCTAAGAGGGAAAGAGGGGAATACAGATGGGGCGTGGCCAGTCTCACATGATGACGCTGGGTTTTGCATCATAAACCAGCCAATGAGAAAATAGGGAATACACACCCAATAGGAGACCGGTAACCGGGTAGCTTCCACCAATCAGAATAAAACATACAAATGCAGGGGGAATAACTATCTATCTAATACAATAAGTCACTATCTATACTATAGAACATCTTTTAAAACATAAACTTCTGAGTATTGAGGTAGTTGTCCATTTTCTGGTGTTGATCACTTGATAGAAACTGTTCATCCTGGTTGTTTTGGCAGCCTTTGAGACAGTGTTCTCCGACACTCTAGAACTACAAAACAGTAGTAAACACGTAACACTCAGTAATCAGCAAAAATTATTGAAGAAAAATACCAGATAGTTTCACAGAGAAAATACACTCTGAAAGAGGTGCAGGTAATTTGACAAAGAGCAGATATCCCAGTGAAAGGGAAGTATTAAGCAATCAATGAAAGGATTGTTTCAGATTTGGTTCCAGGCTGCCCGCCATGCTTTGTACCTACTGAAACCATACCTCCTGCCATTATCAGTAAAACCTTATCGTCAAGGGCATTCAGAGTACTGACTTCAGGAGTCAGCAAATTCAAGTATATACATCAATCAGTCTTCTATAATCTTATAACCATTCAGCAATAGGTGTAATTCCCATTCATCAATATCTAGTGATCTAATGACACATGAAATATGAATAACTGGTTGCAGTATAGCATTTTGTCTTATATCAGCCTATAGCAAGAGAAAGACTTTGACTTCCACTTAATGAGAATAAAACCAGCAACTGAAGATAGGAAAAGCTGCCAAATTTCTACCTGCACACTGCCAGGGATTAGCTGATGTTGCTTTTTTAAATTTCCAGGCTATCTGTTTGCTTGCTTTGCATTTTCTTCCAGGCGTCAACATGCCAGCTCTTATAGCAGCTCACAGTGGAAGTACCATGATGTGAAGAAGTTTGTATTATATGGCATATGTAGAAAAAACCCTAAACTTTTACTTCGGATGTATAAATTTCCACTTAACCTCCAGAACAGACTGAAATATTGAATTATTAGTAGTTTCTTTGTGTGGCAATAACAAACTTCCTCAAACTTCAGGTGGTAAAAGCTGGAGAGTAGTCTACTTAGATAAGCGCATTCTATGTATGGTCAATGAAGAGACAAATCACAAATGCATGATTCAGCCTATGTAAACAGACTGGTTTAGTCTTACAGATGGCTGAGATCAGATCCACTTTCTTACACTACCAGGACTTACAACAGAAAGTTAAAAACTCATTGAAGGGAAAGAATTATAATTCAAAATAAAATTAATATTCCCTTAAATAATGAGCTGATTGCTGTCAAATGGCAATATTCTTGAGTGTTAGAATGTGGTCATTTGGCTGGGCAGCAAGGAAGAAGCATCCTTTACCAGAAAATACATTTGCATTAAACTAGAATACACAGATTTATGTATAATCACCTATGACTGTGCAGATATGAAAGGAAACCATTCACTTTCTCATTGTGCTGGATTTATTCGTTGCTTGAGTACAGATGACAGGTCAGACTTTGATCAATAGCAAAAATATGAAACAATTGAGAAGTATTTGGGATTCCTGAAAGTCCTGAAGCCTTCTCAAAGCAGTATACCTTTTTAAGCTTACTGCTTTAACTGAAATACTAATTACATTTAAAAAAACCCCAAGAAAACAAACCAAACCAAACTAAAACAAAACTAACCTACCAACCAAACAAATACAAAAGAAAAAACCCACATCCACCCTCACACACACACACACACACACACACACTACCACCAAAATAAACCCCCCCTAAAAAAACCACCAAGGCCAACAATCCAAACCAAAAGTTTTAAAATCCTTTTATTCTGCTTGTGGAAGAGTATGGGTGAAAAAAAAGAAAAAAGAAAGCATACCTGATGTATAAAAGCTGTTGTAAAAAAATGAAGTCCATGGCTGTCCAGATGTCTTCATATCCTCCTTTTTGTCACCAATTTCTTTCTCAGGTGTGAAACCATGACTTCTTGACTTTCTTAGAGTATACACTTCTATGAAGATATTAGAGAAACCCAGATGTACATGTTCAGAGTCTTTGAACAGTTACTTTGTAGGCCTGTCTGTCTCTCAAACACAGTTTTAAGCTACATTAAAAACCTTCAAAACTGTTCAGAACTTAAGATAATTACTGACACTATCCAGAGTAGAAGAACATGAAAATCAAATTCTAGATCAGTAGCATAGCTCAAGAAATATCCAAGAGGGGAAAGACCTCCAGTAATGTAAGGACCTACATGCAATATTTCATAATTTTTTGTTTCAAATTTAAATTTAATTTGTTAACTTTAAATTTCTAAATGTAGATTGACTTCAATACTTACACCCACACTGTTCTGAAAAATTATCCTACTGAATTCTATGCTATCTTATCTATATTTCATCACTTTTTAAAATCCAAAACACAGATTGAATATGTGTACTAGCTTTATTTCATAGTATTCTGAGATCTAAGTTTGCTATTTTGCAAAAACTGTTTTTCTGCTGGCTCATTTATTTCTGCCCTTTAAATAGTAATTTTCACACTGATTTCATGCGTGGAATGCTGTGACAGCCACTATCCACTTCCAACCAGGATGAATAGGTGTTGCAAGGGAAGCAACACAGAAGATTTAATAAAGACTTAGGAATAAGTTGTAAAGCCCTACTTATCCTTATTCTGGCAACTGCACCACTGAAGTACTCAAACAAAATGAGTGATGCTACATATGTGTGTATGTACATATGCATGTGGAGATCTATGCATAAGAGAAACATAATTTAAATACTTCTATTGTAGCTGTGTTAAAGACTTTGAAACGATTCACCTTTTGACACAAATTTAAGTTGCATTCAATTCCTGATATCTGTGTTATTACCATACACATCTTTTGTCATCTTCGTGCTGTTTTATCTTTGTATGTCCCTGTAGTATCAAATACAGTTTAATATTTGCTGACATATCAATCTAATTCATTGCTATGGGGTTACCTAATTGAATCAGTCATATTCACCTTTCATTTAAAAGGGCACTTCATCAGAATGGCTGTTAATTTAGGGTCAGTAATGGTTTCGTCCAGACCGGAGGAGCCAGTCATTTAGACAGACTCTTGCTCATTGCCCTATGTTCCCTGCAAACCAAAAATTTGCCTATTCTTTTTCAGATTTTGGAAATACATGGGATATTTTGATTTATGACATGGTAAATATGTGGTACTGTAAATCATTAACACAGTAGATCACATCTTCTCAATTTGATATTTTACTGGTATGAACAAAGTTGAACTATGAGGAACCTTTGCATTCAGGGTCCATGACATACAGAACTTCATTTGTTATTTATTTTATGCTCTTTTTTCTCTCTTGGTTTTATCAAAGGTTTTGTCAAGCATTCTGGAGCTTTTGGAATCTGAAAATCTGGAAAATTACTTATGTTTTCATATATATGGGAAAGTTATACTGACTTATGTCAGTTAAATTATTCTGGTGATGTGATTTTAAACTATTACTTCTCTTATAAAAATTCTTATTCTGGTATAAAGAGTCAGATGTCACTTATGTTTAAGCCTAGTCAAAAAGCTGCAGACCATTTAGTATAAATGTGAATCCACAGAGGGAGCCTGACTGACATGACGGGCTTCACTCTCTTTGTGGAGGCTTTGACACTAATGGATTTGATCAAAACTGTACTTGCTACTTTTACTTTAATGCAGCCTTTCTGGTTTGGTAGCAAGATAGACTCTGTCAGTCTGTTGAAATCACATGTTAACATCCTCCCCCACTCCCTCCTCCCACCCTTTTTTTCTTTTTTTTTTTTATATAACCATTGTCTCTTTAATGATATAACTGACACTTGGCAAAGTTATTTAGTGAAACATTATGATGACCGCTGACATGATTGTCTATAATTACTCAGTCAGTAACAATAAAGATGGCTTTTATAGCTACCAGATGGGTAGTTTATGTACATATTTAAAAGTGTCCAGAACTCTAAATTCATGCTTTCCTTTAACATCACCAAGCACTTTGTAAAATTACACTAAAAAAGAAAGGACAGTAATAGTCTTTTGAGGTAAAATAACAGTGATTAAAATGTAATCTATAATGTGCTTGCAACATGCATTTCAAGTTTTGGCAATGACATGGCATCTATATTGAAAAAAAATAGAGACACACTTCATAAAAATTCCAGTTCCAGTGTCTTTACCAAAGCAAAACTCATATTGATTGCAGTTCTGTAATACTGTTTTATTTATGTAAATTTTCAGAATACCAACAGTTAATCTAAACACAGCCAAATCTGCTCAATATTAAGCCTAAGAAGTCATATTTCTTCCATGAAATATAGTGCTGATTTTACATTTTACTTTGCAAAGAAGGGAAGTTAATTTTCATTTTCTGCTTTTGCAGCATGTACAACTAGGAAATTAAAAGCTTCAGCTCCTGCTTCAGGATCATACTGATGTTTAAACTTCCCAAAGTTTCTTTAAACTCATCTAATTTTTCTTTATTTGAATGAGTATGATGAGTATTACTTTGTGGAAAGTCTGCAAAAATAATCATATAGGGAATTATCTTTCCAGTTGCTTATTAAGTTCCCAAGAAGAATACTCCTTTGATTTTCAGTACCCAGCTGTTTTCTTTAAAAGCCGAGCATCATTAGCATGCAAAAATGAAACTGATTTTTTTATACAACCTGAAGCATACATATACATATGATTAAATAAGCACGAAAACACCAGAAGTGACACACAAGCTTGATACTTGTAACATAATCTCTCAATGTATTTTCCCCACCTGTGTGGAAAGAAGATCCAGCAAACATGTGTTGATATCTGTTTATTGTAAACAGATCTGGAGGACCTGCCCCTGGTCCTCTTAGTGCCATTCTACAATGAATGATATAAATTTGGAGTCCACTCTTTGAATGTCAAGTGTCATAGTAATACGTTCACTATCTTTAGAAAGGTATGGAATACTATATAGACAGGTGAGCAACAGAGATCTTCTAATGTTAAAGTTTGTTTTCCTAATACGCTGGTCTGTCACTTGAACTGATTTTCTTTAACAAAAATGAATACATCTTGAAAGGTCAATTGTTTGGAGTGTGGGTTTCTCTCTTTTTGTATTTTTCTTTTTCTTCATGATAAACCTACCTAAAGGTTACAGATCACTTAACACCAGATACAGGCCAGAAAATCTTCCAAAATCAATTAACAACAAACTCCAGTTTTTCCCTATGCTTTACTAAACTGTAATGTACTTAAATCAAAATATATTAAGACCGTAGTAATGATTAATTAAGGCATTAAAATGACAAAATTCTTTATCTTAGAATGAAAGAAAATCAAGATATCTCCCAGTGAGGACAACATATAATATCCCTCTGAATATTAGCGAAAAGTGAGTAAAAGTAAAACAGACATATTATCACCAGCACGTATGTGTGTGTGTGTGTGTCTGTGTATATATCTATGTACATATTGGATTAGATTCCCATACATTAAGATTATTATAGAGAAATATTATTGCATGGTGTTTGATTGTAGATTAATGATAGGCTGGTATATTAAAAGACACTGATTATACATACCTCAGTAACTATTTTAGTTACAGGCAATACATAGGATCAAAAGTATTTAATTAATTAAATACTTGCAGGTTCAAGTATTTTTTTCTTTTTTTTATTTTTTTCTGCTTAACTTTACTTTGAAAACAATTATGAGAAAAAATGTACGTTAATTGTGAATATATTTCTACTCCAGTTACTCTTCATATGTGTGAATACATTTCTACAGAACAACAATCAAGTTCAGACTCCAAGTCTTGAGTTTTGATTTCCTTTATAGGATGGAACCCAGAAAATTGGAGTAAGGGAATGCATTAGAAACATGTGAGATGATTACAATGTCTAAAGACCTTACTAATATTCAAATGTGTCTAAAATTCTTTCTTTTTCAAGAGAAAATATGGAGATATCAAACCAAAAGAAAAATCTCACATAATTTGCAATTTGTCAATAAATGAATAGAGATGATCAACTTGAAGCAAGGAAAAAAACAGTCCATTGCTGGATAGAAGGCTAGATCTTAAATTAGTGCATGTAATTTTTTTAATCCAAGGAAAAAAAAGTTCCAATCTTCACTTCCTGTAGGCATTATCTGAAGCATGTAAACCAATTTTCAGAATGCATGACATCTTGACATATATAACACTATTAGTACCTTTTTCTAAAGTATGTAGATAGTAGTTGTGATGCAATCACTGAAAATAAATTACAAAAATAGTAAAGGATTAGAATGCACAGTCGTGAATTTACTTGGAAGCATGACAACTGAGAGATATCTCTTCTTTCTCCCTTATTAAGATATATGCCTATCTTACCTGCATAAATCTCTGACTCTTTAATGAAATAAAATTGAATGATCTTCCTTATCAATAGAGGGCTTTAAGATGCCATACCGAGTGCCTCTCCTTAACAACCGACTTAGGAATACAAACAAGTCTTAAGTATTTCTAATATTACTGGATCACTTAAATTTGTCTATCTTGGCCAGCCAGGTTTTTTGGGAAGGGGAAAATATTAATACAGCCAAACTGTTCTCCTTTTTCTATATATTTTTCAATTAATGAACAATAATTAGCATTGAAAATTCACATTTATAAAAAGTACCATGGGATGTCACATCTGATATTGTATCTGATACCAATGATAATATATCAAATAGTTCTGTCTTGATTTTCTTAGGAAGTTTTAATTCCTATTGTAAATTGTTTTAGACTGTGTTTTCTATTTTTTCCCTTAGTACTAGGTGTTTAATTTGTAGTACTTTACCATTATATTCTGTGTGCGTCACAGAACTTTCCAAACACCTGTGTGCACCAATTTTATTCTTTTTTCTGATTTTAGAAACCCTAAAGACAAATTATTCAAGGAAGCTCCTCCCCTAAATGCTGTCTGTCTGTAACATTTAACAAGCAGAACTCTCAGTACAACCTTAAATTCTCTGAAAGTAAATGAGACTGATTCAAAATTCTATGTAAATTAGGGCCGGGCCTCAGCTCCACAACTATAAGAATTTTGGGTTTTTTGCGTTATGAAAAGCAGTGCTGGTGGAAACACGTCACATTTAAGGTTGTTTGCTTTTTGATTTTCCCAGAACACACTTGCCTAGCCAACAGCAAGAGATCTGCATGAGCATCAATTCACTTACATGCTCTGGAATCAAATTCAATTATCTAATTATGTTGCATAGTTTATGTCGTACAATATCATTTTTTTCTTCAATTTTACAGTGTTTTTAATTACTTAAAGAACCCACAATATTGCTGCAGAGCTGTACTGTCCCATTGTCTGCTACCACTATATAAACAAGTGCTAGAAGATGCCCCACAGAGGCTATATTTTAATAAATTGTGAGAATAGCAGTTTTAAAATCATGGACTACTTCTTTTTAGTACATATTTTGAAGGCTATCTGTCATTTAGAGGATTTAGTTTCGTCTTCAAGAAAACAATGGCTTTAGCTGTAATCAATCAAACATATTACAGATTTTTGCGATGAAACTGATATTTTACCTAATGTTGATATAACTGTTGACCTGAATTTGCACCTGACTGAAAGCAATCATTGATACAGTGGATGTCATCAAGACTTCTAAATGTTCTGCAGAAGCTTAGTAGCTCATACATAATTTACCAAATGGTATTTAGAAAAATACAGAACAGCCATTCTCCAGAAAGGAAATCCATACATTCACAATAATAGAGTGAAAACATTGTTCATTTTGATAACTCTGCAGCTTATTCAGACTAAAAATCAGTTTATCTTTCCTGTCTCCACAATGGATAAATATAACAAGTATGTACAAATTTCCAGATATGCTACAGGGGATTCAGGGATTCAGACAATGTGCAGTTTCTTGATTCATTTCTTTGAGTAAAAACAACAGTGTGAAACCAGAAAGAGATTAATCAGTTGGCTAAAAAATTCATTGATTCAAAATACTTGTTGCTATTTGAACACCATGCACTCGTACTCTTTATATTTTAATACCCACAGATGTTATTCTGTGCAGAAGATCCCAATAAATGATTATTGAGGTCTTTGTTGGTGGAGGAGAAGGGGGAAGAGGTGTCTTTTTATTTTTTTCTTAATTTATTTTTTATTTCTTAACTAACGCCCTGTCCATGCGTATTTGTGCAATATTGTCTCATCTTGGAGTCTGAGCTGTTCCTCATTACTAAGATTCTTTTCCTCATTACTATGATCTTCCTTTCCTGGAAGATCTTCATCAGTCAGATACCTTTGTTGCTGATGTCAATGTTGAGGGGCAGGTGGACACCACAGATACCCATCAGCCACAGATGGCCAAAGAATCACAAAGAACCAGGAAGGGAACTGATAAACCTTTTTCTCTTATCTGCCAGAAGATTTTTCTTTCTCACCACATCCTTTTTCCCGAAGTTTTTTTCTCAGGGATTTGCTTCAGATGGATTCTGTGGGTTGCCTCACTGCACTCCTGAATACATTGTCAGGCACCCCATCCAGCCATGGCATAGAAAACAAGCTGGAAGTTGAAACCCAGATGAGTCCTGAGCTTTTCTTTAGTGGTCCTGCAAAGGGAATTTCCTCTATTGTATGAGATGATTTGGAGACAGTCCAGATAAGAAGAATGAAAAAGGCCTCTTCAAACACCTGTTATTCTTTCGCGTGGTAGATTCTTCTCAATCAATGTCATCTGGGTTTAAGAGAAAGGTTAGAGTCAGTGTTAGACATAACATTATCATCAGGGATCGGTCTGGGTCGTAAAATTTTGTTCTTTAACCCATTCCACGGTGGTGCTGAGTAGAATGAACACCTGCTGGTCTCAAAATTCAAATACTTTAGTAATTACAGTGAAAATGTGTGACAGTTTAACTTGAGAGCTTTGTCTGAGAAATATTTTCTTTCCCACCAACAGTATGAACCATGATCCTAATCTCTTGTTGTATTTGGTGTAGAAGTACTTTTCCATCACTAATTCTCACATTCTCCTACCAAGTAAATCTTGTACATTTCTTCTGATATACTATAAAGATACAATATTTTATCCCTAAGATGTTACTAAGATATACACTTTGATATTCATTTCAATGCTGTCTAATGAAAAAAGTATTAGGGAAAATAGGGTGAATGTAATTAAAAGGCAGAGAAATGCTGTTCAACAACATTTTAAAAAATGTACTCTCAATAAAATTAAGTATCTCAATTATTGCAAACTGTCAAACATTTAAGAAATGGAAGGTGCCTTTATTCTTTTCATAATTATCAAATGTATGGAAAAAAATCATTAAACATGGTCTCTCCTTTCAAATATTATGTTTTGCAATATGGTTAATTTTGTTTCTATGCTATTTCTCTCTCTCTTTCTCAATTGCATCACAGTTTAATAAATGGTTGTATTTCAAATGTAAATCAGAATATAGTAGACCCTGTAATACATCTTTTGAGATCATATCAGCATTAATAGCAGTGAGTTCATGTACCTTTATAATGTCCTTGCAAGCTAAAGAATGGATTCTTTACATCTACCTGTTCATAATTTCACCATCAATAACAATTACCCAAGCATGTAATTTAAAAGGACAAGAACAAGCAGAAGTAGCTTCAAGTTGCATGCATTCAACATAGAAATTATTTTGACAGTTTTGGGAAAAGCAGAACACAATCGTAGACAAGTTTTCATGATCGGATTTATATGGAATAATGTATTCTTCTATAAATTCTTCTTTCTCTTACAATAACTCTAGTTCAGCCAACTATGTCATCAGAATCTAAGTGCATATCAGCCAATCTAAGTTATCTAACAGTTTATTTTTAAAGCACCTGCCTTTACAAAACACTGGATGTGGCACTTAGTGCCATGGTCTAGTTGACAAGGTGGTGTTAAGTCATAGATTGGACTCAATGACTTCAAAGGTCTTTTCCAAGCTAGTCAATTCTGTGATTAATTTATTAATAAATGCAAAATATATAAACTCTTGAAAACAATAGTTTTCAATCAAACTTAATTACAAGTTGCTTCATTTCTTAATATAAATAAAAGTTATTTTTCTTACACATTTTAAAGTAAAATAAAGTGTTGGCATAACTAGATCAGAATTCAGTGCAAGTTATATGTCACCGTATAATTGATTAGTATATTTCTAGATTAGGAGATCTGCTGCAGAACATTAGACCAGGGAAACAACAAAAAATTCAATAAATCAATGTTGTATATAACAACTGGAAGAGAGTTGCCACAGTCCTTCATTTAAAGGTGACCTTTTGGTCTACAAAGGCGGTGAGTTGGAATTACTAGAAGTCAACACACTTGATATGACTATTTCAGTTGGACTAGGAAGTTGTTGTAGGTCTCTTCCAACTGAAAATATTATATTGACTTTGATTCAATTAGATTCAATTCTGTATTATCCATTTTCTAATGTAACCAATGTAAGAATCAGGTCTCATTTCCTCTTGACTATGGTTTATTACATGAATAATCTTCACCTGGAAGATTTAAAAAACTAGAGAGATAGAAATCAGATGAAATATTGAAATACTATTATGTAGGGAAAGCTAGGTGTAACCAAACTGTATGAAAAAAGGGGTTTTTTTTCTTCAAAAGAGACAATGAATATAAGAGAACTGAAGACAGTGTCTAAGGAGGTGATAATCATATGAATAGGTAAAGAGAGGCTATAGAAAATGGAATGGGAAAAGTAAACAGTTTAGAGTATTTCAATGGAAAATAGATAGATTGCATCTTTTAAATAATTTTTAAGCAGCTTCTGTAATAGGCAGCAAAACAAGAAATATCTGCTCTTGTATTCCAAGGAAGATTTTTGACTTTTAAATGACACATTGCAATAGAATCTGAAAATCTATTTACATGTATTTTTTGATTTCAAGAGACAAAAAAATATTGTCATCATAAGCCTTAACACAAAGGCTTTTTAAATACATAAAAAAAAAAGAAAAGAAAGAAGACGTAAAAACCAAAATGTAAATCCAAGGATAAGGCATGTAATTCATTTGGTACAAAATTGAGAAGTATTTGTGGTCAACTATTGACATTATAAAATTATGTTTAGTTAGAAAAATGTTTTTACTCTAGATCAAAATCCTATCAGGGTTTTCACTATTGTAGTCTGCCTAGATGCCTATTTTCATGACGTATTTGTGAAAATGAGTAAATAGAAAGGTTTGTGATGGTCCCCATTACTAAGAAAAAAATCCCTACCCTTGAGAATAAGAACACATTTATAATTGTATCTTTCTTACTTCTTCATTCTATATAAGTGTGTTATTAAAAGGGAAATAAAAACATGGTACAGTGTGTTATTGTCACTTACTGATCGTTAAAAATGTCTTCTAATGAAGAGATGATAACCTCTTTTTACTGCACAATTGATGGTATATATATGTATGTATTTGCTTATATTGGATCTGTGCTTTTATTAATTCATGCATTTTTATTAGCCATCATAAATGGGCTACCTTGAAGCTGAGATGCTGATACAGACTTATGTTTGGGGTTGTAAGGAGAGTTTGGAACTTTTTTAATCATATGTTTGGTGTAAAGTAAGATAACACACAGGTACCCCCGAAATGCCAGCCAGTGGATGGAGTTCAGGAAAATTTATTCCAAAGTCCAGAACACTAGACTTAAAAGGGAAAATTCCCAACAGTGCTGCAAAGCACCTGGCCTAAGAAAGACACTTCTGTTCTCTTCAGGGTTTTAATCTTTACTGTCCTTCCCCCAGGTCCTCCCTGACCTGGAGACCCATAGCATCTGTGAGGGTTTATCTCTCCTCATACCACTGAGAGACACTGTCAGCCTCCTCTGGTATGCAAGAGGAGAAAACATCTCAGAAAGGTGCTGCTTCTTAAGCAGGAAAACGTTCCTAAGTGAAATAATCTCTAATCTCCTCATCATAAATCTTCCAGAAAGGGTATCTATACTTGCACTTAGTATCAAACTAGACTAAGATTAAAGACTTTACTTCCAGAATAGATGGATGAAATCTCAGGAAATTTTTACCATCCTCTACACTATGTAATATGTATTAGCAGTAGGATTACCTAGTTGCTTAACTTGTTAATTTTCCAGTGAAGAGTCTCTACCTACCATGTTTTGCCACATAGAAGTGAAACAATCAAGGGAATTGACAGCCTGAACCACTCATGCAATGTAATACGGTTCTAGATATGGAGGTGTTTCTTCATGGCTTGAAACTGGTTGAAATTTTCAGTTTTCATAAGAAATCACAGAGTTCTACAGTCTAAATAGAAAGCTCTAACTGTTTCTTATCATAAGACCTCAAAATCACAGAACTATGTAGGTTGGAAGGGATTTCAGGAAGTCACCCTGTTCAAGCTCCTGTTTGAAACAAGTCCAATTAAATGAGGTTACACGGGCCCTTGACCAGCTGCATTTATGTCTCCACAGAGCGAGATTCTACAGCCTGTTTGAGTAACCTATACCAAATTTTGATGACTCTCATTGTAAAGCCAGGTGGGTGGTTTGCCTCTTATCTAGTTGGAATTAGATGTCCTTTGAGCCATCCCTTCTTCAGGCCGTACACATACAGCTCTCAGCCTCAGTATGTCATGTGTTTGAGTTCCTTCATCATTTTGTTCCTTTCTGGACTCTGGGAGGCCAAGGCCTTTCTTCTGTTTGATAATTCAAAACAATATGGATAGACATGGTCTCATAAGTGTTGAAGAAGGGAAGGATCATATCCTTCAACCTGCTGGCTGTATTCCTGCCCATGCAGCCCAGGAGGCCACTGACCCTTTTTGACACAAGAGCACACTTCTGATTCATATTCTACTTGTTTTCTGGTTGGACTCACAGGTCTTTTGGTATAAAGCTGCTTTCTGGGTAGGTGGCCCCAAAGCTTCACTGTTGCGTGGCATTACACACTCCCAGGTCCAGGACTTTGCACTTGTCATTATTGAATTTCATGAATTTCCCACAGGACCATATCTACAGCTTGTCAAGTTTCGTTTACTTGCAAGGAGAAACTAAATTTGTCATCCATCTTAAACAACCAATTGAGAAGGAGCAGCTGAATTTGATGAAAGGATAGAGAACAGAAAATCTGAAACACAAAAAAATTCCCCTTCCTATAGCAAGATTATTTCCTCTTCAACAGACCCATCACAAGGTTTTTATAGCATAATCTTTGACAATAGATAGAACATGAAACTCATGCCCACCATGTAAGAGAATAGAAATCTGGAAAAATATAGTTTATGTTTTTTCCTGGGAAAAAGGAAAAAAAAATCATGTGAAAAAAATGTATCTGTGATTTTAGTTTTGTTTCTTTCTGATTTAACTTGTAGTTTTTGCTCTCTTTCAGGACAAAGCCCAAAAGAACAAAACCAATCAAACAAACAAAACCCCAGCAAAACCTGTAAGTAACCATGTCCTAAACATTTTCTTTTCTGAAGAAAGATTAACATTTTCCATCACTTCTTTTTTTTGGTTAAAACCAATAGTAGTTGTATAAGTGTACCAGAGAAAAGATATATACTGATACCTAGAACCAAACAGAGATGCTTAGAATTAAAAGGATTCCCACTTCAACGACTCTGTAGTCATAGTCTCCCTGTCTTGGACTAAATCCTTTCTCTTTATCTTAACAAAAAATAGCAGTCTTGGGAGGTTTATTTGATCAAAAGAATTGTTAACTTACATTATATCTTACCTGCATGTGCCATTCATTAGGTCTTGCATAGACTTGTCTGTGTTTCCCAAGGCTTTTGAAGAATTTTATTCAGTTTCTCTTCAGATTAGAGACATTTAATGTTTTGAATCACCTGTGTTTTCTTATAGATTTTCAGTTCCCTCCACTATAACCATTTTGAAGCTATAATGTCAGTGGACTTTTCACAGTGATGTAGAGTTTTCAGATGTATCATTTGCTCATCTGAGTGACCCTGACATACACAGACTAGTAATACCTTCTTCTGCAGTAGTGTCTCCATTTGCAGATACACAAAATAAAAACTAAACCAATAGGCATAACAATAATTCAAAATATTCTTATGTGGGCAAATTTTCTATAAAAATTATTTAACAAAAATATTTAATAATACTAGAGCATGTACTGGGCATATGCATCATGCAAATATATTGTTTGAAATTGACCAAAAGGATTCATTTCCAAAAGGAAGCAATATATACTGTACAAATTCCTGGAATGCTACCTGCGTGATTGTAATTTAATAAAATAATTTATCAGAGATGTGGCTGTGACATGTCAGTCAGACCTAATGTATGGCATTACTTAGAAATCGTAAATGTAGAACTAACTGGAGACAATTCCATAATGGGTATTTCTTATTCCATTCACAAACTTACATGCCAAAAGACAGTAAGAAATGAGCAAACCATTGGTGAATATTTGTCATAGCATGAAGTTTCTTCATATGTTACTTCAATACCAGATCTCCTCTTGGCTCCTTATTGAGGAATGAATATTTCTGTTCCGATGAACAGACACTTTCATCTGATGGTTTTGGTTACTATATGCTGAACTGAAATGCTTGACTGAACATTTGCAAGATTTGGCAACAAGGATGTGAACATCTTCCTGTGCAATAAACTAAGATATATGAAACACAGATGACATCATTCTTGAACTGCCAGCCAATTTCCAGATAAATTTTGTGGAACATAACCAGGAAGTGAGTGTCTATGATCAGCTAAATATTCTTGTTTGTCAGTGTTTTCTCTCTGACTATAAAACTGGCAGAGAATCACTAATTCTTAATGTGATTTTCAGGTCAAGTGATGAGGAATAAATAAACTGTCTTCAATGTTTGAGTCAAAGAACACTTTTGTGGTGTTTAAGCAGGCTATCTGAACTGTATCACTTGCTCCAACTAGAGGAATGTTATCTTCTGTATTGAAAAGCCACAGAATATCATTTAGGTAACTAGAGGCACTGATGCACAGATACAACCTATTAAGATCTCTGAGGAACATAACCACAAGTTTGAAGGAGTTATTTTCACTGTTAAATTAGGGATGAATTTATTAGGACCAGTCAAATTCCTCTATGCAGATCAGTTAGAGACAACTTATAGAGCTTTTGCAACAAAAGAACTGTTTTAGTTTTGCATGAAAAATTAAAAGACATGAATTAGAATTAAGCGGGTGTTTTAAGATGATATAAAATATTCTGATCTGTTACCCTTACTGTTCTCAGGATACCATTGACTCATATGATAGTACTGGAAAGGATATTATCATCTAGTTTGGGTGCACATTTGCTTATGTGTCATCATCTATATGGTGTCTGAAGACTAAACAAGTATATTTAGATGTTCCCTAATACATACTTATCTCACTGTCTAATAAAAATAACTTTAAATAAGTCTCAGAAAGTTAAACTTGGTCCCTGCATCTCACAAAGGCCACAAAAACACTTTTGCACCAACCTGATGTTAGAACTCTTTAAAAGAAACGTCTTCTATATTTTCTTCTCTAAAGTGAAACTGATGTCTTTATTCCAACATTTTTTACCACGTCATGCTGTTTAAAATTTTTGGCTCTTCTCCTGAATATTTTCCATTTTTTAAAATATCTTTGAACTGTAACAGTCAAAAATAGACACTATATTCCAGCTACACCTGGTGTGGATAACCTGAGGAAAGATGCAGACTTCTGACTGCACATACATGTTCTCCAGTAGCATTATGGAGTTGATTTTATGTATCACATTACTCTGCTTTTTGTTTTATTGATACTTAGGTAGATATTTTCCATCCTTTGCATTAGTTGATTCAAGTTCATATTTAGTTCATAAAGAGCTAAATATGGCTTTTATAATTCTTCTTTATGTTGTATATTGGTTTTTTGTTTGAAGTCTAAATTTGAAAAGATTGCATTATGATTCTGTCCTCCAAATAGCTTGTAACCCTTCTGAAACCAGCCTAGTTGGATGCACAAAGGTGTAATTTTTCTTTCTACTCCAATAACTAGGTCATTTACAAAATTGTAGACTTGAACATGACTTAAAATACATCTGTGCTTTCCATTATCCCTCTACTGTGCTTGTGAACCACAAACTTAACTGACCTTTGAGGGTCAGTTTTCTTGTATTTGTTTGCTTGCTAAGGATTTCTACATCTAGATGATACTTCTTTGGTGTGTTTCTGAAAAGTTAACAAGAGCTTTCTTATATTTCAGATTTAGTAAAATCTTAACTATATTTTACAGCAGGTCAGTGGTAAGGTTGAAGTAGGGAGTTTCACATGGAAGATTCTTGAAAACTCTGTATTGACTGCATTCTACTGTTACTACTTCATTATGGTTTTGTTTATTGCATATTATTTAATAACGTGTTCCAGAAATATTGTAGGAGTCAAAGTTACACCAACTGGTCTGTTGTTTTCACCGTTCTTCCTTGTTCATTTGTCACTTTCTCTTGCCTTGAAGGTTGAAGTGTGAAGATTTTGAATATTTCAAATATTTTGTACCATTTGTTGTTAACAGTCACAGTAATTAATGAACTTTCGTATTCCTTTGCTTTTATCTTCTTTTTAATGTATAAGTAGAATTTTTTCCTGCTTATTTTTATATTCTTTACTAATTGAAATGTTCATTGTGTTCTGGGTTTCTGATTGTGGTTTTTTTTTACATTCAGGGTTCTGATTGTGTATCTATGCACTTATTCTATTCCCTGGTCAATTTGCCTAATTTCCACTTCTGTATCATGCCTTTCTGATTTTTCAGGTCATTTAGCAGCTCCTGATGTAACCATAATTTATTAAAATCTCTTGCCTGACCAAGCTTCTAGGTCACGTCTTCCTGTTAAAGAACAATTTTGAGAATGGTGTGCCACAGATTCAAGTAGTTGTGCACTGCATTTTTTACTTCAAGTTAATAAATAACCTCAGTCTCTTCTTTTGAAGAATATGTTAATTCAGTGTGTCTGTGTTGAACAGGTTGCAGTGAATTTTGCAGTCTGCTTGCTAAATTATATTAGCTTAAGAAATATTGACCTGCAGAAGAGAAGCACCTGTCTCAAGCATTTTGATAATGTATTCATAGCTTTTCTCCCAGAGAAGCTCGTAGTGTATCCCAAAAATTAAAATCAAAGTTTTGATTGTAGAAATTTATGTAAGAATTATGTAAGTATTAAAAAAGATAGTATTGATTTGGTTTTTTTCTGGCACATTTCTTTAAAGATTAAAAAAGAAATGCTTGATTGCTTGAAAGGGATCTGATGAGAGCATGAGGTTAAAAATACTGCTGTCATTTCATATATATAGTCAAAATTACCTGCAGAGTTTTTCTAATGTATTTAAAGCAATTACCAAGAAATGCCAGTTTGGAGGAAACTGTACTTTTTACAGACTTAGCATTTCATTCTTCTGTGTATTCTGTGTCAGCAAACAAGCTGAGATGGTAAATTTTCATGCTGTCAGATGAAACAGCTGGAAAGTAGGCCTTACCTTCTCGTTTCCTTCCTTTTGGCAGTATGTGTCAAATGTATAACATGGGCTAGACTTAATTTAATGGTATTAAATTTATGATTGTGACAACAAATAGTGGTACTAAAATAAAGACTTTGGTCTTTCTATTTGCAGGGGGTGGTAATGTAATAATAATTCATTCAAGTATGAAAGTCTGTATAAGACTTCATAGTGTAGGGATACCTATTTGTAACTTGTACCCCACTGTCTATTTCTCCATTAAAATACCATAGATAGAAAAGGTATGGTACTGCCTTAGAATAGTAAGTCTATATTCTTACAATATTCTATATTCTTTAAATATAGAATATATTTAAAGTCTATATTCTTTAAATGAACTTTAAACTTTTAAAATAAGGTTTGGCTGTTCTTTATTAAGGTCTCTGTGCTTCAATTTTTATTGTGTAAATATAGAATATGAATTATAAAGATTTTAAGTCATGAAAATCTAAATATAGGGCTGTGTACTTTCCCCATGATGGTTAAGATTGTAACACCAACATCCACACGTGTTTAGAGAGCTTCACTGTCCTCATGGTCAGAGTGATGTTAGTGATATCAACAAGCACTGTAAAAGAAATGTGAGACTTCTTTCAGTTTGGCAGAGATGAATGACAAAAGTGAATTTCAGTCCTTTGTTTGAGAAGGTATTAATTTGAAATTATATAGGGCAGTGGCTAGACAGAATGATGGCTTTTTAATATAAGCTATATTTCTTTTCAGTATTATCAGCATGCTATCTTGAAGTTATTCAGACACTGTAATCAATAAAAGCTCTTGCACATCCTTTGTTACTAGTGGGCTACATATACTTCAGATTATACATCCCTCTCAGCTGTCCAGCTTCACTACCAAATTTTGTGAAGAAAACAGTAACCATGAATTTTACCGTGTTTATCTGTTTTAGTATTCCTCTAGAATAAATTTAAAGAATTTCCTCACAAAAAAAAAAGAAAAAGGAAAAAAAAAGAAAGAAAAAAAAAAGAGAGCGCAAAAAATCCAGAAAAGCAGTGGGCTCTCTAATTTTAAATGCAATCAAATTAACATTTAGTAATTAAAAGGATATAGCAATATGCAGGAAATTAGTTAAATTTAGATCTCTGGAAAGCAATGATTCAAGAATCCTACACATAGTTAAGAAAACATTAAAAATTAATTTACCTCTCTGCATTGATTTACGCATCATTAAACTATAAAAGAATTTGCAATATTTAGAGACCATTTTCTCCCCTTTCCTCAATAGATTTACAGAACTGCTAAAGGAGCATCCTTTTACGCAATAACCCAGTGCATTTGGCATTCAGCAGAACACTACTGACCCACACTCTACCTCTTTAACTTGGTCCCACACTTCCATAGAGCTCACTCCAGTCAGGTCAGAATCCACGTCATTCACCTTCTGATTTAATACTGCATTTATTCAGATGAATAAATAGGAGTTCATAGAAACATGGATTAAAAACAGATGATTCAGTTCTTTTATGAATATCCTAAGTGCCAAACTGCAGTCTTTCTCACATACTTGATTTTTGGCTCAATGAACATTGAAGTAATTATATAAAATGGGTGGAGTTATGCTAACATTAGAATTCAAAAATTCAGTATGTCAGCACTGGGACACACATATGGTATCATCATTCTGACATATCAGCAAGTTAAGACAACTATATATTACCCTCTGCTTCAGGAAAAGAGTGTTTCACTGTTTTATTTGTGTGGTGTGAAACAGATGTGAACAGTGCTTAAGGCTACTTAACTCATTCAGTTCCTTTCAGAGAAAGGTGGAGGCCACAGCACTTCAGGTGAAAGCTGAAATCTAGATCTCATAGAGCCCTGTCAGTGGTCTCTGTGTGAGAGTACTGCAGGAGTCAGACATAATAGAAACAAACTTCATTTCCATGCTCCCTTAAGGAAGAGAAAAGGAGGAAAAAGGAGGAGAGGAAAGATTGTTCCCTCTTCTCCCTTTCTCTCCATATCACTCATTTCTCTTCCCCAATAAATATTCTATATTGTATAATATCGTATACAAATGATTATGCTGCAAAACTGGTATTTATAAATACATGCCATCTTTCAGTGTCAAGATGTTTTGTTCTTAAATTTACATAACATTCAGATCAGTAAACTTGTATAACTGAAACCAGGGCAGCAACATTGCTGACAGATTGAATGTAAAGCCAGGGACAGTGTCCTTCTGTCTGTCTGAGGAATGGGGAATGTTAAGATCCTAAGATGTTGGTTCTTTTTTTCAGATTGAACAGATAATGCTTCAAGTAATGTTTTGCATCTGATGTACTTCTTGCTTTTGCTTCAGAGAAACTACAGGCTGAGGGGGACCTTGTCCCAAGTTGGAATCATGATGTGGCAAAAATAAAGGCCCTGATGTGGGAAATTGAGTTTTTCCATTGTTTACAGAAAGCAGACTAATCCACAGGCTTTCTATTTTGACCCATGCAATTCCTCAGGGGACAATATATGTGGTTTCCACACAGACTTTTCTTAAGTTCAGAAATTGTGACCTTATTTACAAAAAACAAATCAAATGAAAATAAAACTTTTGGTTGCTCATTACGATTGACATTATTATTAATGTTGTTATCATTGTGGTGTTGGTGTTCTTGTTGCTGTTACTGAAAAAGTTATATTTTTTTAAAAAGGTGTCTATGCAGCAGTGGCGGAAGATGTTGGAAAATTCTGTTAACTTTAGCACAATAGCGTTTCATCCCTATGTCAGGGATTAATGTGTACTAGCAGAAGTCCTTAGTTTTGAGAACAAGGATCAGAGCAAAGAATAAGAGAAATACACTGTGACCTGACCACCTGACCAAATATTTGATATACTGTCAAGGAGAAAAGATTCATTAGAAAATCTGGAACCATAGCCAAATAAGTCCACATATTCAGGTAATGCAATGAATATGTAATAAAAATATAGTGAACGTGTACTAGTTTCATGAATATAACCTGGTTTGTTAGGCTGCCGGGTGTGCCTATTAGGTGCTGAGACCTCCCATGTAACCAGCACAGTAATAAAGTATTGCTGGTTTTCTACCTTAATAAACTGATTGGAGAGTTTATTTCACAGTTTTCAGTGACGTTATTGCCATCATCATAATTTAAGGTGTAAAGACTGGAAAACATGGAAGTTATAAAAAAAATTAATGACCCTAACATAGTGTAGATAGAAATACAACAGAAATGCTTTCTTCTTTATGAAGCCTAGATCCTAAGTTATATTTTTGAGCATTATAACCAAGAATCATGTTGATTTAATTTTCATTGACCTAGTAGGAAACATTCTCTGTTTCAAGGAGTTACATTTGAGCAGTCTTTCAAAGGAGCAGACCAGCTGGAATCAGATGGTATATGAAGAAAAAAAGAATGTGAACATTATTTTGGACACTTCTTTTCTTTATCTTTTTTTCCTTCTAAGAAAATATATTTTTCCCAAGACAATAAAGCAATACTTTCAAAAGGCGGTCCAAGTAACTTGCTTCTGACTTTAAGGTTAAAGTGGAAATGTCTGGAAGACTGTAGGAAGAAAGCCTTCTGCTCCATTCCTTCTTCTCCTTAAGTTCCTTGTAGCTTTCCATAATGTCACAACAGTTCATACCTATAATAGATGAGAACACTCCAGATCCATTTTATACTCTGACTAATTTGCAGGATCTTTGATGGTGTAAGCACAGAACTAGACCACTTCCACTGAATCACAGAATCTGCATACATTGGAAAAAATCTATTAAAAACCCACTATTAAAGTAGCAGAATTAAAGGAAGCACATAGGGATTTTTAAATAATTCACTTTTATATTTTTAATTGCAATACTTTAATGGATTTGAATTTGATTTTTGCATCTCCTAAGGTTAGTTTTAGATTGTAGTGGCTTGTAAAACAGACATAAGATATATCTCAAAGTTTCTTACATACCAGTACGAATAGCACTTTATGTAACTAACCTTTTTTTCAGAATAGCATGTGTCCCATGACATGTTCCCAAGTTAACGAAGATGGTGATAGCAGCCTTTCCCTTCATGACTGCTACAGGTGGTGCGTCTCATCTCATTCCTGCTGCTGAGGCTGCCAATGCAAGTACCCAAACAAAAACCAGCTGGGTAAATAGTATATATGTTACGGTTCCTGGACACTTCAGACTTGTGTAATGGAACATAAATTCTAAGTGGGAGACTGTTTCTGCCAAAGATATATTTCTTTTTTTTTCCCCTGCTTTGAATAATTTTTGAAAATGTCACAGTGAAAGAATGCATTCTTCCTACTACACTAGGCTTTCAACTCTCTGCGTAGTTGCCTTATATACAGATTTGGAAACAGACTGCACAAGAATAATTCCATTACAGTGATGCAAATTAAATGTAACTTTACTAAAGTGAATGGAACCATGGCAAGGCAAAGCCAGAGTAACTGCAGAAATCAGGCCTCAGTCAGTGATTTTTTTATTACCAACTAAAGTATGGGGGAAAAAGTGAATGAATATTTACATAAATTTAACTTTTTTTCATTCTGAAACTAAACAACCTCTTCAAAAATGTTTAAAACGCATGTGAAACACCTTACATACAAAATTTAACAATGCAGTTCCAAAGACAATAAGTTTCAAATGAAACTCAAGGGAAAATCTTTTTTTAAATACTTTAAAAAAGTAGAGATTAAAAAAATGGGGTTTGGGTGTTTGCATCTGTAAACTGGAGGAACTGATGAAAGGACATTGATTATTCTTCTTTAATGTCCTTTTCTTACTGCTGAACTACTGGCAAATCCACGAAAATCTATGTCGGACAGACTTTTTGATTTTATAGAACTAAGGACTGATTTATTTTTGTGTGAAAGAAGATTTTGCTATGTTGCAAATTTGCTTATTTTACAGTTAGACAGTGAAACGTAGAACAGTGGAAAGCAGAAGATGCAGATGGTTAGGAAAGCCGAAGGATTTTCACTTTGACAAGGCAGCTAGTGCTGTCAAGGGTAGCTGACAAAAGGATGCAACATTCAATGAGAAAATTCCAGTGGAAAGAGCAGCTGGTTTTATAAAGTAATTAAAGCAATTTCTTAGTGAGTGTCAGCTTCTTTATCACAGGAAAATAATTTTCTCACCTACAAGCACTGCATTTTCTAGATCAGGTACAAACTTCAGTGTCTTACATTTGCTTTTCATGTAAATTTTGAACCAAGCATTTTCCAGTATGGAAATATAGCTAACTTACACAGAAAGTATTCAGACAGATACTAGTAATTCCAATGCAGATTGAATAAATATGTTTTAGTATTTATATTACTGATGGGCTTATTTAAAATTTGTGTAAAAATTAATTTCTATATTTTTATTTTATGAGAAAACATTTGCATATAATATTGAAAATTTTTAGACACAGTAAATCCTTTTGAAGGCTTGACTTGTTTGGTATGAAAATCTGTTTTCCTAGAATGAAGAAAAGAAAGTTATTACTGAGCTGATGTCTGTAATGTGAAAAATGTCAAAAGCTAGTTACTTTGCAGTTGGTGGAGCCTGAGACTTGAGACTTAAAACCTTGCAAATTTTGTCAATGTTTATCAAAATTTTATCTTCAGTTATGGATAGGTTGCTGCTTAATTTAAGAATTATATAAAAATTATCAGTTTGATGTACAAAAGGATTTTAAAAAATCCCTTCAGATTAGTTTTTTCATCAGATTATTTTTATTAGTTTCCAAAGTATTTCTTATTCTTTTTCTTGATGCATTAAAAAAAAATCCTCTAAAACTGACAAAGTTTGAGGTCTACTCCCATCTTCTATCTACCAAAATAAATAAATACTTACTTCTTTGTTACCTCTTACTTCCATTTAAACTGTGTCAACCCTTCCTAGCTACTGAAAAATGGATGGTAAATATATATAAATTTGTATATCATAAATATGCAACATATTTAAGAAAATAAAAATTTATTTTTAAATTTAAGAACATTTCTGAAATTTAAGATTGGTTATGAGAGAAATATTATGCAGAGATTCTTACTGAAAATTTCTCCCTCCGAGAGCTACCATCAGTTTAATCAGAGGCTGATATCAAAAGAGCTCCTGTAAGAGGGAGAAGCTATTTTTAGAGTAAGAAAAATAAGGCCTCTTAGGGCTTAGTATACCAAAACACCATGGTTGTGGGTTATATTGTGAAATGAAATGGTTTGTGAATTAAGGGCTGTATTTATTTTTACTCTCTAATTTTTTTCTGTGGTCACTCAGCCAAAGAAGCATTATGAGAAAGCAAAATCCTCATGCAAAGATGAGGCCAGATGCCACTCATTCAGAAAATTATGCCATTAATAGGATGATATACAAAGGACTCTTCCAAGATCTGAAGAAATCTTCTCAGAATAATTTGAATGATTTTTAGCTTTACTTTAAAATCTTTGTCTTGCTACATTATTTGCATAGAAACCTTGATACCTTGATCTTTAGAGTTTTGAGTCACAAGAAAAAATCTATGTGCTATAATATAACATATATTGCAGTTATTTACCACTTATTTTATTCATAAAATACAATTCAGAAAATTTCAAACTTCATCTGGTTCATAAAATTTGCACATGTTTAAAGGGGACATCAGTGCTATCACACAGATGTGATTAATTGTATATTTTTGATGGAATTCCAGAGAGAAAGGTTATAAATTGCATCTTTTTTATAATGGTTTGTTTTAGTTTCTAGAGGTGAAAATATTTAAATGCCATTAAAAAGTCTTTCTAGCTTTTAACTTAAAAGACAGGCTGTTGAGAACTGTTCATGAAAGCAGGATCTTCCAAAGAGATCTTGTTCTTATAAATTCATCAGGTTTTGAAGCATAGTTATTTAAATGGTTAATCTTTTGAGACTTTCCATTGTGAATGGATATCTCCCTTATTTGATCACTGAACAGTGCTTCATAATTAAAGCCTAAAAAAGTTAGATGTATTGCAACTGATCACATCTATTTCAAAACAAAAAATAATTTCATTAAAGTGAACGATTTTGTCTTTTCTAAATTCCACTTTGATGAGAACAAATCTTTTTGCAGATTTCAACTCTCAACTCTGCTTTATCAGATTTCTTATCTAAAATACTGAGTTATTATTGCTTATGTAGGAGAATTATTTAACCCAAAATCATCACAAGAACTGAGAAGTAAAAAAACATTGAGAAAGTTGTGATAATAGAGCCGTAAGTTTAAAGCCCTGTTTGTGTGTTGTCTAGAATTCTCTTCAGTTGTACGTTATCAATCCTACTTTATTTGTTAGTTTGGTTAGTGTATGTTTTTGTCACCATACTACAAGTAATACTGCAAACTGATTAAGCTAATTAATTTCAAAAGAGTTTGGAATTCATCTAGGATACTGCCTAATGGGTTTGTAGGTAGTATGAAAGCAGCCATCTGGGAACAAAACCTTCCTACTTGTTTTCTAGTTTAGCCTTTCTTTTGCTGCCTCTCCTAGCGGTCAGCTGCATGCTGTGCAGCTCTATGCCTTATATGTGCATAGATGCTTTTCAAGTGGTTTTCTCAAAACATGTTCTCAGTTGAGGTTTCCAAGAAATTCTGCTTGAAAAAAGAAACCAACTCACTTGGGATTTCTGTCAATTCCAGGAAAAAAAAAAAAAAACAAACCAAAAAACCCAAAACACCAAACACAAACAAAAACCCCTACAAAAGTCTGCAAACAGCAAAGAGCCCCCCCCCAGATAAAAATTAAAACCAAACCACAAACAAAACAAAATACAAAAAAAAACCAAAACAAACAAATAACTCAAAAATAACCCCAACCCAACACAAACCAAAACAAACAGACACAAAAAAAAAAAAAAAGCACAACCAAGTGACACACACAACCCCCCACAACCCCCACAACCCCCCAAAACACAGGAGAAACAATGAAGCATTTTTCATTAGGAGGTCATGGGAATTTGTTAATGGCAAAAAAATTGAAGGCCAATGTTATGGGTCTGGAGTGTACAATCCCAACTACAAAGATCTATAAATAGAAGTGTAAAGATCTATACATAGAAGTGTATTGTCACAACAGGTTTTTGTTAACTACGTATTATGTTCAACATAAAAAGAGAAACTTTTTTTTAGCAAGTATAGAAGCAGTAGTAATGATAGAACACTTAGAATGCACATTGCAAATTGTTTGGTTTTGCTCATATTTTCTGTCTGTAAATTGACTAAACAGACAATCCTCAAGAACTCTCTGATTTCCATAATGATATTAATTCCAGTGAAGGAAACCCTTTTAATCTCTTAGGTCCAGAGTTCACAAAAGAGAATAGAAGTGCCAGTACAACAACACTGTCCATAAAGGAAAAAGTGCCATATGGCATACATGTTTTCTCAAATGGTAAAGCATGTCTGTGATAATTTTCATAAGACAGTACAAGTGAGGATAAAAACATGCAGATATTTAATTGTCATATAGTAGAATATTTTCTCCTTTAGTAATAGAATTCTCTCTTTGTTGTTTGTTAAATTCTTTGTCAAGATTTTCAGATAAATTAGATAATTACAGAATAGATGGAGTAAATCATATGGCATTTTTCATATCATGATATGATGTTAGTCATTTCCCCTAGAAGATGATGATTCTGATTACTTTAGCTTCCTTTGAATTATAGCTAACCAAACACTAATTATTGCTGATGTTTAGTAATCACAAAGTTAATCTTCCAAGTGAGAATTTTGTAAGTGCTTCATTCAGAAAAGAAGTTCTGTCTTTTTCTTACCAGTTTAGTGAATATGCAGTACAGTTTATGATGTCTTTATAAGATCAATGTTCATTTTACATGAATATATATTTGCACTAGATTTTCCCATCCATGAGCAGATTCATGTCCTAGTGACATTAAGATATGTTACAAATAATGACACACACATGGCAGTGTTTGGGATACAATATATTGAAATTGTGAGCTGCCATTTCTGCCTGTTTTAAATATTTTAACATCATGTCTTTGTCTAATATATATGCACATAATAAGGACAGACAACACTATCATCAAATAAATCTTAAAGAAAATTAAAAGTATGTATACTTTACTTTTTTAGCTGCACTGAGTACAGTAGCCCTGTAACACACGCCACACACCTTCCCCCACAAGGTCAGTGACTATCCAAATCTCTTGCCAGTGAGTAGAGGGAAAAAAGAAAATCTCAGGGTTTCAAATGCATTTAAGCTCTTACTATTGTCCTAAACAGTAGCTAACTGTTGAATAATGTAGTGAATTAGGGTATATTCTCTTAACATTCTTCTTAAATGATGTTGCCTCATCTAAGTTACCTGTTTCTCTGCTCACTAACAGCTGGTCAGCTATGTGTATACACTGGGACAAACGCAAATGTTCCTGGTCCTACCTTAAAGTTAAATGACTAACTGGGGTGACAGTTGATCAATACTTTGCCCTCTGGATCCCCTCTTCAAAAAATTCAAAGGAGATAATGACTGTTACATCTACTTTTTTTTTTCAATCAAAGCCCTGTGGATTAAATGAGATACTCCTCATCTGCAGTTTCATTGCCTTGGGAGCTTGTTGCACATTTAATCAAATGCAGTTAAAATAACAAATCAGACCTGATTAATTTATAGTTGCCACACAAGAACTGGAAAGAGCCTCTAGGCAAGGCACTTTTATCTCTAACGGGTAATAAAGCATTCATACAGTGATGTACTGATTTAACCTCGCATGTGTTGTTGAGTAACCTTATTTACAGCCCCTTTTCTGAGACACCATGGAGCACACTTTTAAGGTGATACACGACAGTTTTAGCCATATGACTTCCATAAAGATAAGTCAGAGTTCTGTGAATATCCATGCAAACTTTTAAAGCCATGCCTTTGTCACTTACTGTAAAAAACTTCATCACTGAAGTAGCATTTTTAAAGAAATAAGATTCTGACTTACTTTGATTTAAATTTTATGGTCTATTTAAATTGAATTATTGGAAAACTGATCTAGAAAAATGACTATTCCTCCAAAATAAGTAGGAGTGTTGAATGACAAGTTCTAGTTTGTCTTTATTACTTCCTTCAGCAAGCAACATTTTTAGTTGCAATGTTTCTCATAAATGAATAATGGATTATAATGACATAATCAAAGCCTGTCCTCAATTCTCCAGAAGTCCTTTCTTTTTAGGTGACACCCTCAACCAGGGAAAAATCCAAAATACTATTCTGAAATACTTGAAATAGTAATTTTTTTAAAAAGCAACCCATCTGAAATTTTCTCAAATTAAAACTATAGTATTGCTTTCTGCTCATATGGTTCCTTGTTTGATTCTTACCTTTTTCAGCTGTGAAAAGTAGCCATGTACTTTGACATGAAGTAATAATTTTCTGTACTAAATCCTATTCCCTCTAACTTTATGGTAATTTCATCCTTGTGGAATGTCATTTATTTAGATCTTTGCCCATAGCCTAAAGGTAGCTAGACACTGTTGCCTTAGGGCTTAAAGTTGTCTTGGAAAGTTTTTTCCCCCTTCCTTAAGGCAATAGTTTGGCCCCTGAAAGGCGGAAAACTAGGAGACTTCTATACGAGTCAAATCCTAAGAACCCTAAAACACAGAA
Source organism: Campylorhamphus procurvoides (assembly GCA_013396655.1). Classification (NCBI taxonomy): domain Eukaryota; kingdom Metazoa; phylum Chordata; class Aves; order Passeriformes; family Dendrocolaptidae; genus Campylorhamphus; species Campylorhamphus procurvoides. Next base: position 1,171 of record WBMV01003833.1, on the reverse strand, counting down.
GGGTAAAGTAAAGAACAGTTCTCTTGAGTTGTTAAGTGAAACGCTTTTTCCTCAGCCTGTTGTGGAGAGAGCAGTGCTTCACACAGCTCTATAACTGGTTCCTTTCGCTTTCTGTAACTTTTGCATTGGAGTTTTTGCCTTATAGATCATTAAGACATGGTCCAATCTGATCCGTTCCAGGACGAGCCAGTGCTTGGCCCGGTCCCCTTCACGGTTTTTTTGTGTTCCAGTTTCGCAATTGTGAAAGGGGGGCGGCTGTGCCCCATCTGTGCCGGGAGCAGCCGAAATGCAGCGCAGCTGGGAGGAGGATGGGGAGAGCACCCTGGCAAAATGCCCTTTCCTGCTCACGGCCGATGATGTGTATAACATCTCTGCTGCGTTGGGACGGGACCTGGTGCAGCTCTGTGCCCACGGCTTGCGGTCGGCTGCAGTTTAAAATCCTGAGAGTGCTGGAAATGCTAGAGGCATTAGAGAGCAGAAGCAGGCTGAATGAGGAGCAGGGAGGGAGGCTGATATACTGTGCCTGTCCTTCTCACGAGGATGCAGGGTCTGTTTCCCTCCCGGTGCAGGACGAAGAGGCTGCCGCCTCTGCTGCCCGCTGCCCCGTGGCCGGAGCGGCTCCGGACAGCGCAGTGCCCTCGGCCACGGGAGGCGCAGCAGCCCCTGAAGCTGCGAAGGGGGAGTCGAGGCAGTGCCTGCAGCCGAGACCCCTGCCCCTGTCCTTTACCATGCCTCTGCTCCTTCCCCTGCGTCAGCCAACACCAAAGCCTCTGGCTCTGCCATTATGACCGGAGCCACGGCAC
>WBMV01003829.1:4175-23198 GCA_013396655.1 Campylorhamphus procurvoides | reverse complement strand
ACACATGTTGCAGAGGGTCCTGCTGACCTTGCGGTTATTCTGTGGGCTTCATAAACCAGGGAAAGTGGTTTCTTCAAACACCTCAGCTACTACTGCTTTACTTAGGATTAGTCCTGGGTTTCAGTTGTCTTTTGGTCTAGGCATTAGTTTTCCTGCTTTTTGTCTGTTGCCTTTGTCTCATTTCATGTGCTAGGGGGCTGCCTGCTCCCCAGGATTTTGCTGCTGCTTGAACCTGCTTGAAAAAAAATGAGAGGTTTGGGGATTTGGGGTAGTCCTTTTCCATTGTACTTTCAACTCTGCGCTCCCCTCTTCTATCTGTGAAGGCAAAGGCTATTCCAACAAAGTGCCACTGGGTGGTGGTTCTCCTGTAGGAGGACCAATTGAACAACAAAAAAAATAAATCCTTATGTTAAAATGAAATACCCTCTGTTTTGATTTTTTTACCATCTCTCTTCTCCTTTTCATGGCAACACTTAGAAGAGTTTATCACCATCTTCTATTTTCCATACACAAGTGCTCCTGTCTAGTCATCCAGGCTCACTTTGATTGCATAATAAAAGCCACAGCACTTGTTGTGAGGAAACTATAGCCGTTGCTATCTTTTCTTTGTACAGATTTTGCAAGAGAAATTGGCGTCTGCTTGTATATTTGTATATATGGGTGCCATGGTATTTACAATAACAATAAAGAAAAATCGTGGCCTGACCTGCAGGAGCTCTTTCAATTTTCCATCTTAAGATGCAGAAAAGAATACTGCCACGTGCTGTTGTCTATACAATGCTGTGTGTCGCTCCTGCAGCAGCTGCTGTTGCACCTCTTCTCTTTGGAAGCTGCAGAAGCCAGCCTCAACTGCACTGCTCCCTGTGGGTGGCATTTGTGCATACCTCAGCATTCAGCCAATATTCTGCACATGTATTTGGTGATAGACTTTAGGCATACCTACATTGCGATAACTGCACTATGCTTTCTTCCTGGATATTTTTGAGTTGCCCAGTTGTAATCCAGCTGGTGAGTTACAGCTTGTTTTGCACTACCATTAATGTTGCTCAGCAATGAGAATTGTACAGCCTGGCTGACCAAGAGTTTCTCTTCAATAAAAGTCAACCCCCAAATCAAGATGTCTCCATTTGGGATGATATTTTCAGGTTTTATCACATTATCTTCGGGGTTTAAGAATAGTTTTAAGAGTTATGTTTTGGTAATATTACATCTTAGCTGTATATTTTCTATATAATTCTAGATACGACAGGAACTGGATGAAAAAATCTCTAGAGAACTTCAACAAGGTAACGTATCATTATGTTAGGAGTGTTTTTAAGAGAAAAGGTGACTATTTCTAACTCCTGACAGCTCTCCAGCCATTATTTTAAAGCTCCTGTACTAAGCAGAGGGTTTTCTTTTCTGCTAGCCTTTCAGTTGAGACTTGAACACGAAAACTTCCTGCTTACCAAAATTAACCTGTTGTACCCACACAGAAACACCTGGCTTAAGCTGAAGTTGCCCTTCGCTTGAGTTCACCTCAAGCACAAAGGAGCCCCGAGATAAGATTTTTATTAACTTCAGCCATCATTTCTCCATCCCTGTACACCGCTAGCGTTCAGCACCAAACCATACCATACACATTCTCTGCTGTTCGTTCTTGATTTTTGCTAGGATTCTATGATTCAGGGCTTGTCTCTGTAGCTTAGGGGTTGCAGTCTTTTTTTGAATAAGCAAGAAGACTGTGATCAGGGACAAAAGATAACCTTTCTTTAGGAAAAGATTATTCCGTAATCTTTGACCTAATATGAGTTCAGTGCTTGCCATACATAGCCTAAAACTTGCTGTATAATCTGAGGCCAGCTGTCCAAAGAGGAAATTCACCTATTCCATGGTCATTTGTTCCTCCAGACTCACTGCTCTGCAGTGACTGGTGCTATGTTGTAGTAGTAGTCATGTTCCAATAAATCACTGGTGTGAACATTTAAGAAAAGCAAAGACTTGAGGTTGAAAAGGTCTGCAGGGGACTACATTTAGCACTGGAGTCATTTGTGGATGCCCTGAAATTTTCAGTGTGTAACCTCCGGAATGCCTTTCACTAGCTTTAGAAATGCTGTTGACTGACAAGCAAACGTGGAAAAAAGTGTATTTCTTCTTTGTGCCAAGCCCTTCCATTGTTAGGTTCCCTTGGAAATTTTAAAGTCTCTCTCTGCACTGCAGTCTCTCATATTGTCTGCGATGTTCTTACAGTGCCTTATTTTGCATTGTCTGCTGTAAAATTAACACCAGAAATCTTGTTTCTTTTCTCCTCAGCCACTGCTGAACTTGAAAGTGGAATTGCTGGATCTTCAAAAAATCTTCATGTGGATGAGGATCCCCTTTGCAGAGCAATAGAGGAGTACCGTGATGTTTTATCCAAAAATTACCTGATTTGAATGAAGTGCTATGGAAAGGCTCTGGAGATCATTTGATTTTCATAACGTGTCTGGTTTCCCATCCACTGGTTCAGATGTCAAAACATGTTTAATGCAGTCTGAATATGAAGTCTGTTAAATGGATATCAAGCACATTGCACTTACCTGTTGGTGTATTGATGCATAGCTGGTTTCTTTTGTACTCACAATAAGAACCACATCCTTTTTTTTTGACTAGCAGATTGACTGACCTTGATTCTTGAGCTTGACAAAACCATCAGAAACATTTCTTATTACAGTCAATGCATTAGCATTCCCTTTGTTATGTGAAATCCTTTCACTCAATGTGTTTGGGATGTTTCCAGTGTTATTTTAATGCTTAGGAAATTATTTTATGTGCTTTTTGTCCCACTGCTTCAGTCCTGATGCAGGGACTATTTCTGCTGATAAAGTTTTACTGGTGTTTAAGCTGGGGTAAAGGGCACTTTACATTGTCATCACTTTATGCAGAGTAGATATAAAATGGCTGAGCATGTAGTGGTGCCAAGAGTTGTTTTATGGTCTTTTTGGTATGTTTGTTTTGTATCACAGAATCACAGAATGAGTGAGGTTGGAAGGGTCCTCTGTAGGTCGTCTGGTCCAGCTCACCTGCTCAAGGAAGACCACCTAGAGGCAGTTGCCCACGTCTGAGTTGGCTTTTGAATATCTCCAAAGATGGAGACTCCATGGGAAGGCTGTGTCACCCTCACAGTACACCTGAATACCATGAGACGCAATGGGCACAGAGTCAGTACCTCTCACAATATTGGTGTTGATTTCTGTATTACAAATTGCTGCAGCTTCAGACATTTGCAGTTCTTGCATCAACACTTGTGGTGCACCTGAAACGTTTCCAGTGGGTGGGGGAAAAAAACTTTAAGTTTCCTCAATATTCTCCAGAACTTCTGTGATAGGATAACCAATCTTTTTGTTGCTGCTAGCAGCTGATGATATGGTGTCTCTAGCCCAGCTGTTAGCCCAGCTGTGGTGGGACATCTGTGTCAACCATACAAACAGTTTTACTTACTTCAGGGAGTTACTAGTTCTGAGTTGTCATTTCCTATCCAGAAAAGTCACCAGCAACCAAAGAGTATAGAACAAAGTCCCAGTTCTGGAAAAGTAAGGATGATGGTATTGAGATGAATTAAGACTGGAAAAATTTGGGGGTTTTACCGACTAATTCAAGGACTTAATAGACAGTCAGGAGACCATTAAATGCTGCTGTGACACTCTTCTTTTTTTATATGAATACATTTTTGTGAAGCTAATACATTTCTATAATTCTACTTGATATTTAATAAACTTTGCAATCTAGGACCATGTGTTTGTTTTTTTGTTCCTTTTCTTGACACTGCTTTATGCCCCTTCTCTGCCCACAGAACTCTCTAGAGCACGCCTCTGCTCACTTCAGCCCTGCTCACAGCTGCATCTTCAGCCTGTCTGCCAGGCAAATGGCCAGTGGGCACTTGTATCCCTTTCTTCTGGGGAGGCTTGAAGGACAGCCATCAGGATCATGGGCTACAGTTGAGCTATTGCTAATACTCAGTTTCCAGATTCTTCCTGTGTTTAGAGCCATCCTCGTTGTGGTCTGGGCAGAAGGTCATGGGTGAGCTTTTGGTAGCTGTGAAACACGGGCAAATCCCACACCTTTTTTTTCCTGTGGGGAGCTGACTAATTGTAGCCCGCAAAATAAAATGGAAATTTTTTCAGCCTACCTTTGGTACCTTGTAATGTCTCTCCTCTGAGAAAGCAGTACAGAACCTCTGGGCCTTCACTTTGTGTTGGCATTGAGGCAAACTGGGGCAAGACGTATTTGAAAGTTTGCTCCTGCCCTGCTGTGTGCTGCCGAGTGGCTGGAGGCAGAGGTATGGGGAGCAGAGCAGAAATGCAGCGCTGGCATCTGGCAAAGCAGTGGGTGGCAGCAGTCACAATGGGGAACATGAAGAGAGGGTAAAGAGAAATCCAGTCCATTCCTTCATTTGAAAGTCCATCTCCAGTGTCTCAGTGAGGACACTTGTTGATCTCAGAGCAGCCAAGGCAGTCAGGGAAGGCTCCTGAGGCCTGGAAGCCAGGAAATACCTGTCTGATCTTCCAGAAGGGCAACACAGAGGAGCTGGGGAACTACAGGCCACTCAGCCTCGTCTCACTGCCTGGGAATCTCCTGAAAGCCATTTCTGAAGATGTTAAGGACAAAAAGGTGATGGGGAGGATGTGGCACTGATGCTGTAAGATTTTAATATTTTTAATATATTTGTAGATTTTAATGTAGCTGTATAGTTTCTCACACTTGAGGTAGCAGCTAACAGTTTCTAAACCTCTTTCTCATAGTTTGTGGTTTGTGCTACATTCCCAAATTTCTGTTTAATGGTCTTTTCAAGGAAAGAGATTTCATCTTGTTTGGGACACATGTACCTGGACCAGAATAATAAGACATATTGTAGCCAAAATAAGATATAAGGCCCAGAACCCTTGGGGGCACTGCAGCAGGGCAGTTCTGAGGTAGTTCCAGGGGCAAAAGGTTCTTGGGTTGGATGTACCCATTAGATATGACAATTGTGTTATAAATTTGTAAGAACACTATACTGGGTGTGCCCCTGTGTCCTCCGTGCACCTGCAAGCTTTCATTGCAGAACTGGTCTCTACTTTATCTATACTAATACTGTCTCAAAAGTTTCTTTTCCTGGATTTCAGGCTACTGCAGGGGTTTGTAAAGGGGAAAATGCCAATCTGGTAGCCTTCTACCAGCCAAGTTTAGACTCCTGATCTCTTTCCAAAGAGAAAGCAACCATGTTTCCTAATTTCCTTGCTAAGGTATGTTAGAAACCCTTTCAGGTCAGTAGCTCCAACAGGATTACTAGATTTTGTCTTTTGATTGCACAGGAGATACAATTCTGTTTCAGAAAATCTCATTATACCAGTTGTTTTTTCCTCAAGAACAAATGATGTAATAAGTAATCTGAGTTTTCCAGTCTTCAGAATGTTGCATTGAATTGTGGCCATAAAACATGATTAGTTTTTCATGGTTATAGCCAGAGTAGTTGTAACACTCCAACCTGGGAGCCGTGGGCTCTGCTAAGAGTATTATTTTAATATTTATATATAATATAGGGTTCTATAATACCTTATGAAAATGTCCAGAAAATAAGACACAGGCTTGTTTCCAAGAAGTTTCTATATTAAGGTAGGGGAGAAAATAAGGGAACTTTGCAAAGGTTCCAAAAGGGCAATACACAAGCTAGACAAAAGGTTCCACCACAATCCCAACTCAGCACATATTAATCCACAACACCCAAGGCGATATTCAACCAATTCACCCCACTTGTCAAATCCAAGCCCTCCAGCTCCAAGCCACCCAAAGCACCAAGAAAAAGGAGTAAAGAAAAAGAAGAGAGAAGGTGGAAAAGGGACAGATGGCAACCACTGAAACTGGCAGGCCACCTCTCACAGGTCCAGGTGGCAGGACTGTGACGTGTGGCACCCCAAAGCCTCTGGTTTTATTTGGTCCCTATGGCCAAACCCCCCAGGTGTAGCCTCTGACCCAGTGGCCACTCTGGGGTCCCAGGCCAGGGTGAGGGCCGTGTTCTCACTGTCCCTGCCAGTCCGAGCTGGGTCAGGGGCTCCAGGAGCTGTGGGTGTTATAGTTTTCCTGGGCTGTTTGTGTCTGGCAGCTGTTCTGGCACTTCCCATGTGGGCTCCAGACCCTGCCATGAGAGACATGACGCCACCTCATCTCCGTGAGGTTCGACTCATCCCTGCCTTCTCCACACACACAGACAGGCACCCCCCCCACAAGGTGGTTCTGACCCAATAATTGATGATCTGGTGTAACAGTAGTGTCTTGAACAATTGATTACAGGCTGTTTGAGTAGTGCTACTGTAGCCCTTAGTGAGCCTTGTCCTCTGAAATATCCAGGAATCTTCTTTTAATTCATTACTGACCTTTGCAGATCTAATTGCACCATGGATGCTTTGCAGAGGGAATGTAACTCTGATGTCCTGTCAGCGTACTGAATAACTTTATCCTGTTTTCATCTCTCACCACCCTTATCTGGATATACAGAAAATAACCTAATTAATAATCTTAAGAAAACCAAACAAGCTACAAGTTCTATTTGCCTGGAAAAGCCAATAGTAAACGCTGCTTCACTGCTAGTTCTTGGTGAGCCAGCCCCTCGAAGGAGAGGATTGTCCTGCTCTGCTCTGCACTGGGGTGGCTTCACCTTGAGTATTGTGTGCAGTTTTGGGGCACTGCAATAAAAGAAAGAGATTAAGCCATCAGAGAGTGTCCAAAGGAGGGCAACGAAGATGGTGAGGGGCCTTGAGGGGAAGCCGTGTGAGGAGCAGCTGAGATTACCTGGTCTGTTCAGCTGGAGAAGAGACTGAGGGGAGAACTCATTGCAGTTACAGTTTCCTTGTGAGGGGAAGAGGAAGGGCAGGCACTGATCTCTTCACTCTCATGACCAGTGACAGCACTCCAGGAAACGACACGAAGCTGAGTCAAGGGAGGTTTATGTTGGATATTAGTAAAAGGTTCTTCCCCCAGAGGGTAGTTGGGCACTGGAACAGACTCCCCAGCGAAGTGGTCACAGCACCAAGCCTGACAGAGTTCAAGAAGTGTCTGGACAGCACTCTCAGGCACATGGTGTGATTCTTGGGGCTGTCCTTCGCAGGCCAGGAGTATTTGATGTTCCTCATGGGTCCCTTCCAACTCAGTATATTCTATGATTCTACAATTTATTGACTGCTGAACAAAGCAAACTGAAAGCCAGTGTTAACATCTAGCATAACAATAAAGTCTAGTCAATTCATTAACTTCAAAAATTACTTGTTTTCTTGTTCAGTAGTGAAAATCCTATTTTCAAAACTGTGTGACTGATCCTAGTGCTCATTGAAAACAGTAACCTGAACATGGTGCTGCTACCACATTACATGACAGTACATGGGGTCACTCTTTACCCTGAAACTCCTCTAAGCTTAAGCTGTACTTTAGCTGAGGTTACTCTAATAGCTGACCATTCTACTACTTATTAGCTATGATGAATTATTAATAATTAATTATTACTATTAAATTAATCACCACTATAAGCACAGCAAAGACAGTAAATTACATAGGCAAGCAACACAGTCCACGCTTTATTCAGGATCATTTGGACCCTGTACTAGTGAGGCCTTATGAGCACAGCTATATGTTACAAATGTCAAGAACAATGTAATGGAGCTCTTGACAGCTTTGTAAACAAAAAACTGCCTCCTTCACATTTATAAACACTTGTAAAGCCTATGTCAACACTGCTGCCAGTCACCTTGTCAATGAATTGTTGATTGCCACAGCCTTACAGAAAAGTAACTTTTTTATCCCCAGTTGCATTACCAAAATCCTGCACATCCAACTACGTTCCCCGTTGCAAGAATGAATAGACAGTTAAAATACAACTCAAATGCTGCTCTTGAATGGCTTTTTGTGAAATAGGATCATGCTTACATGTTTTCAGTGCATCAAAGCAAAAGTAACCCAGCACAAAGCTAACAATTCTTTCACAGCATCTAGGTAGCCACAGGAGAAATTATTTACCAAGGAATTCTGACTGACACAGGGTGTCATCTCGCTTTTCCACACAATTTTTCAGACCAGCCTCTTCAACAACATGCCTTTGTATCTACTATTAATAAATTCAAATTGTTTTATGCTGTCCTCTAGTTTTCAAGAGTTGCAGGGCTGTATCCTGGGAATGCACAAATATTTTGAAGAAGCTGGATTTTAAAATCTGGTTAGTTTCTTGGTATCCACAATGGTGCCTAGCCTTCTTCCATCAAAAAAGGACATACTTGGGGTGGGGGTGTAATGTTTACTCATGTTTTGGGGTGAACAGTTACTTTAAACATGGGCTGAATTTAATCTCCTCTCCATAAATGACTATATTACTCTCCAACTTTATTCCTAAACAAAATCCTGCACCTGCATTTTGCCATCTGGACCTAAGTCACTGTGAGAAATATCAGCTTTCATTTTGAACATGGAAGACAAGATACGTAGATGTTCTGTGCATTAATTCAGGAGAAAACAGATAAAATTATGTACCAGAAGTGCAGGGAAAAGAGATGGCTCACTGGCTTTTGCCACTTATTTATACTTTCTTACGTCTAGATTATCTTTACTGATTAAGCCTTTCTTGGTGCTGTAGTAGGACCTTTGTCATCTGAGAAGTTTCTCACTTCGTTAAGGTTCATACTAAGGCTCAGGTGGGTGGCCCATGGCAGAGTGCATGGAAACTTCAGTACTGTCATAAATAATGCTCAGCTGCTTAAAGGCCCAAGATGATGAAGGGCATTGCTCAGGGTACATCTGTGTGTTGAAGTGTGGCATTAGCAGTAGGGTAGTTTGGCAATTCCCTTTTCACTAAGGGCAATTCTGCTTGCATTGGCACTTTGATGTCGAAACTCAGAAAAAGCATAATTAGAAACAAACTCAAACCTACTCACATCTACAGTTGTAAAGCATTGTACATGTCTTATCCACAAATCAAATGAATATATACAAATGTTTGTCTTACTGCTTCCTGCACTGGCTGGACTTGCATAAAATGATGGAATTAGAAGTTAGAGCATAAAACTCAAAATTACTTCCATAAAATGGTGGAATTAGAAGTTAAAGCAGAAAACTCAAAATTACTTGATGGATGTTATAAACAGTGCAAGAAGTTAAACCACGCTTTAGACAAATGAGGGAGCTGTTTCCTTCACCCACATAACAATCACCACTTAAATTACAACAATCACTAACTCAGCTTCATTTCTCATCAGAGACTGTTTTCTCTTGGATCTTGACAATTTTAATTGAATGTGAGCTGATGACTTTTCATTGAAGCAGTTCCCGAGAGTGATCCTAACTGCACTAAAGTTACAGAAAAGAATCTGAGCCTGTCTTTTCGAAGTCCTTGAGCATTTCCTAGATTTAAGCTGGATTTAAGCCTGACTTTTGTATCCAGGATGTGTCAGGACAACCCAGGGAAGAAACAAGGCAAAAAGCAAGAAGGCTGTTTCCATTCAACATTAATGAGCACATTTTCATGGATTTTGCACTTGTGGTCTAATCATGGAAATCATTCTGGACGCTCCTACTTCTAATGATCTGATTGTTAGGAGAAAGGCTGGCCCCAGTCCTATTGACTGTTTACATCCTAATGTGCTTTGTTTTTAAAACCTATTTCGAAACTGAGGTTCTCGTGTGATATTTCCTTCGCAGCACCACACATTTCCAATCAGCCTCGGGTCCTTAGCCATAATCACTTCCTGCATTGGCTTCTGTTCAGTCCTGTAACTCACTGCAGAACAGAACTCACATACATCTGGTCTCTGCATGAAATGGTATAGATGCAGCAGTATTTACAGGGCAGTTGGCAAGAAATGGTTTGATTAATTGGAAATGCTATAAACTGAGTTTGAAATGCTTATAGATAGCTATGGGGCTTATTGCTGAGTGGTTTTTTCCTGGTCTTTTGCATGCATGTTGCTTTGAAGGCAATTTTGACAATCTATCCCCTGTATCCGAGGTCACTACATCACCTACATGTTCATCAGTGCGAATGCTGCAGATCCCAACCATCCACCACCAGCAGCTCTGACCAGTCTGCAGGAACATCACAGAATTCATCTGCATACGCATTTCTATCTGCATCATAAGCGGACTTGAAGTCTGAAATTGCACACATGAGAATTCCCAAAGATTTAAGCACAAAAATACAAAGCAAGAACCATAGTTTAAAAGTAGCATTTTAGGATAGGAAGTTTCCATATGTCTTAAAATATTTTTTAATGTGTCCTCACAATTTCTCAGTATTTCTCATATGAGTGATGTGCAGAGATAAAATAACCATACCTGTGTTAAAAGGAACTTCACTACAATGACCACTGCTGTAAAGCCAAACTTTGTTCACATTCAACAGGTTTATATCCTGCTTACTTCTTTTTTTATGGATTATGCTACTTCAAATCCAGTTTCTTTAATTTCTCCTCCTGAATACTTTCCACTCCTGCTTCTATACAGAGCACTGTAATCATCATAGCTGGATTCAACACTAAACTAAAAATAAGATAAATCTAGAATATAAAACAAGAAGGTTGCAGGACAACCACTAAAGATGTTTTAGTAGACAAAACCAGTACATGTGCATGTCCTTGCACTCCCTGAAGTAATGAACACCTTTTATTTGAAAGTGCAAGTAGCAGGAAAGAAGTTGAGCATTGAGTGAAATTTTTTGGCATTCAGTGGCACTGATTATTACTGATGTGAAGCTGAACAGCAGCAGCACGTTGTTCCACACAAGTTTGAGTTCCTGGAACGTGCTGCAAGGCTCCAGGAAGGAAGATATTACCGTGTAGATAAGCTCCTGCTTTTAGTGCTAGCAGGCAGTTCTTGGCAAAACTCTGAATACTATTGTGTTTTCGGCTTTGATTTCCACCTGCGTCAGTGGAGTTTTTATTTTCTTCAGGGAACATCCTGCTGATGTAAGAAATATCACCATTTCTGCCATTACTGTAAAAATTACTGTAAAAAAAAAGGCCCCTGAAGGGGACTCCAAGACAAAAGAGAGTACACTGAAAGAGGCTATCAGGAACAGGATTTCCAGGACAATCACCTGGCTCTTCACTATCTACTGTCATGTTTTTAACCTAAGACTGGTACAAGTTTCCCCTCCCTCATCTCAAAGACTTGATCTATGACTTTTTGGCACATCTGGGTTTCATGGTTATTTGTCTGTGAATATCTGACACTTGAAGTATGCCTTATTATTTAAGCAACTATGAAGCTAAAAGTATTGATATGGCACAGGTTTGCTGGCTCTTTACTGCAACTTTTCCACTTTAAAAAAAATAATCCACAGAATTATTTTCATTATTCTAATCAATAAACTGCAGTTTGCCCAATTGGAAAGCAGAAATAAGAACCCAATTACTAAAAATCAATAGGGTTGCACACAGAGGTGCCAAAATATATGATAGACCAAATATAACTAGCAAGCACAGATCATCTTGGTGTTTCACTGGCATGACTCACATTTATAGTTTCCAAGTCTCTTCAACTGAGGCTTCTCCTCCTTGAGAAGTGCCTTCATGATCATTGTAATTTAATTCCTAAAGGAACAACAGCTCTTGACCTAGTATTTGCCATGCTAACTATGAAATAAATTAAATCCTTTCTTACCAATGCATGAAGAACACAACCCTGGTATTAAAGGATACTTTCTATATGAATCTGCAGAATAAAATTCTTAGCCAAGATGCAGCACAGGATGAGGTGGAATTATGTTGCCGCAAAACACCAACTCAGGCATACAGATTTGGTACATTTGCTATGAAAGTAGTATGGCAATGGCCATGAGATAACTCTATGATACCATCCACCTGTACCTTCAGTTCTAGCACAGTGTGTTTGATGTGTCTCTCAGCTGTTTACTTATAAAATGAAGAATAAACACTAACTCTAGGGACGAAGAACAACAGGCTGTACTTGGTAGCAAAGATTGAGTTGCACAGAAATTCTCCATAGTTGGAATACATCCTCAAAACCATATCCGTATTCTTTCAATCCAGTACGTGCCTGTACACCATGTAATGTTTGAAGAACTTTGACTGCAAGTACATGAAGTGGACATGGAGACACTTCACATAGATTGCAATTACAGAAGTTGCCCTTGGACCACAGAAAGTGGCTTCCGTGTTTCTTCATGTATGCCAAATTACTTAATCTCAATATAAATCAGCTCACTGATTTCACTGAAGGAAGTCAAGACTTGTCCTTTCACTCCAAGATCTCTATTGAACAAACAAAAGGAGGAAGTGACCAACCTAGGGCAATGCAGGAAACTTTATGGAATGACAATTACCTCCAATTCAGCATTACTTCCTTTCATCCTTAGCATCACCTTTCTCTGCCCTCCTCATTTTTGTAAAATTGGTTTATTACTCTGCAAGGACTCACTGGATTTTACTGAACATCTCCTGTTATTTATTGAATCTTTAATCCAGGCTCATTGCAGGAAAGGACAATTTCCAAGAACACATTTGTCCTATCTCTTCAGAGCTCTTCCTGCACCCCACACAACCAGCTGACAGTCTAGGGCTGCAGTAGTCAGAACTCACCAAGGAGCGCCTTCTATTTTGAAAATTACTCTTCTTTTACTGAGAGCGCTTTTCTCTCCAGCAAGAATAAGGCTGTTTTCTAGCCTGGACTGTGCTATAGGCTTGATTCAATGAATATTTTCTGTAGTCTCGCTAATGCTTCTACAAGTATTCAGCTTGTCTTTCAACTATAGCACTCCTATGTACCCAAGGCTAAGTACTGCATTAAAAATCAGCTCATCCTGATTCCACTCTCTTTGCCTCTACATTTTTTTTCTGAGTTCTAGGGTAGCTAATAATCTGCTTAATTTGTTCTTTATCAAATCACTTCCTATACTTTCTTTTCTCTTGTGCCAGTATCAGCATTTCAGTAGCAAAAGGGCTTTTTTGTTGACCATTTAATGAAACTGATTCTTCTGATGTTAACAAAGTAAAGCCAGATTTTACTGACTTTTGGTAATCACAGAAAAACCCTGATTTGACTTATTCGATGTCTGCTCAGCAATTCTCTGCAGAAATGTAGACAGAAAACTACAACACATCACTAGGTCACAAGATGGATAAACACGAAAGTTGCAGAGCTTCATGTGCTCCACCAAGAGCAGTATCAGAAAGCATGCTGGAAGTTACAAGAATCGAGAGATTTTATGGAGAACAAGTAATTTCAGTTCAGTGTATTTTGTTTCCTGAGAACTTGCAATGAAAAGTAACAAATCCCACTTAATATCAATATAAACCCCCCAATTTGCACATTACTTTTTTTTTCTTTTTTTGGACAGCATATTTATATACAGGGAAAAAATACTGGACCTGTTGGCATACTGAAGGACATGTAAACAGCTTTGTTCAATAGTACCAGTTTCCTCTCACTGCCACGATAACAGCATTTCTTCTTGGTAGTGAATAGGATGTAGCCTAAAACACACTACACCACGCAGAGCTTGTCCCACTTAACTTGGCTGTTGCTAGTGTGTAAGAGGTCTACATGTGATCATGGCTAGGTGGGATTCTTACATTCAATACTGAGGCAAATTTTGTTCAAAATAAATAACATCTACCCAGAGTACACTGGTGTCTTCTAAATTACACTCTAAGACAATAGTTACACATTAGAAAATGCACAATTATCTTTCTGTAAATCTTACCCAAATTTCAGGTAAGAAGAGCGAAGATACAGAATGAGCTGGTCTGGAATATAATGGGCTTCAAACAAATATGTGTAAGTTCTTTTAAGTTTTGTGTTCCTGCTCAAAAGTCTTTCTTTCTTCAATTTAATTTGATAGGATTAAGGCATTTAGAACTACTGCAGTACAGTCTAAGTATTATATGCATAAAACATTAATTTGACTATGAAAACTTTTGACATTCTTCCTTTCTACACTAAACACACACACAAAAAAACCCCAATCACAAAACACAGTTTTCTACTTACAGTCAGAACTACATTTAGAGATGGTTAAACTGACTGTTATACATCTATCTCCAAATAATCCTGGATTAATATAAAGAAGCTTTGTTTAACTTAAGGAATGAGATCTTTTTAAGAACAAGGTATATACACAAAATATCAGGACCATCACTGACAGTGATTGTTTTTCCCAGTGTGCACTTCCCAGTGAAATTATGCAGCATGAAATCCCAAAAGAAATTCAGTGAAAGTGTCTTTAGTAAAATGTAGAAACTTTAATTTACATGCAAAACTACAACATATTTGTAATAAAAAAATGGTGACTAAACAAATTAAAGACAATTTGTAAAAACTGTCCACATTGTTAAATAGGTCTGTACAACCAAAGATTTACAAAGTCCCTGTGAATTTTCATCTTTTCAGTGCACAACTGAGTTTAAAGGTTCTGCTCGAATATTCCCCAAGTCAAGAGCTGAATCCGTCTCTTCATCAATTTCACCAATGACAGCACTGCAATAAAAAAATTAGGCTATTATTTCTTGAAATCACACACTTGTAAAACAGAAGTTGACTTTTTCCTTCTAAAAACCCTTATTTGTTATCAAACCATATTGACTTTTTCTGACTGATGCTGCATGCTCCCTGAAAGCTTCTAGTGATGCACACTGGAATGCGTGGCAGCACTTTATATCATAACTGTTTCTTTCCTTTTATTTTTCAATACTTTCCCTATTTTATGACAGCCCCTTATTTTGAAGTTACTGTTATTTAGCTATTGATTCTTTTTACTTCTTCTTCTAAGGATCTTAAATTTCAGTATGTTTGAGTTGCATGAGTACAGACTTATTCCTTGTAATGAGTATGTTTCTGAATTTGTTAAGGTTGCAAAAAAATTAGAATAAATTCTATAAAAGAATATTTTTAATATACTTGAGTAATGTGACCATCTGGCATGATTAAAAGAGTGAAGCAGTAAGCAATTACTTGGCTTTTTACTATCTGAATGAAAAGTTACTGCTAGAGTAGCATACTCTACACGTGTCAATTTACTTTTCCTTAAAAGCTGAAGTCAAATGTAATGAAAGCATTCCAAAATTTCTCAATGAAGTTAGATAAATGCACCTAGACATAAATTTAAGTCTTGACATTTCTTTGTACAGAAACAGCCATCAGAATTAGAAGATGAAAGTTCCTATCCGGGCTCAATGCAAAATACTTTTTTTCTAGTTGTGCTAAAAAAGAATATTATTTTTGCTATCAGTTTCAGAAAGCTGCAAAAGTAATCTTCCCAGCAAGCCCACTTACCAGGCCTTCTTTCCACTTCTCTCATAACCCTCCCATGTATTTAGCATATAAGCTACTTTTCTCTGCATTCAGTGAGCTTTTATTCTCATTTTGTAAGTGACTTTTACATCAGGTATCAACTCATACATTTGACTTGTCACTACATCAGCTTCAATAGCTGTTAAAACATCAAGCCAGAATGATCAGCCATTTCCCAGATCATAAAGTGCTCTCTGTGAACATCTCTAAAAAAACCGCCATTGAAAGTCAATTTTGTATACCACATTGCTGACTCCTTGCACATGAGTTTTATCTCATTTTTTAGTCATTATCCTATTTTTTCCTTCATTAACCATCACGAACTGGGATAAAGAACATCTACACAATGTCTACACTCAAAACAGAGGAATGCTGGGCTCTGCACTGACCCTTCCCAGATTGCTAAGTAAATACAGACTAAAATCACAGAATCATAGAAAGGGTTTGGCTGGAAGGGACCTTAAATATCATCTAGTTTCATACCCCACCCTTTGCCATAGGTAGGGATGTCACCTACTGGAGCAGGTTGCTCAGAGCCCCAAACAACCTGGCCTTGACCACTTCCAGGGATGGGGCATCCACAACTTCTCTGCATAACAAGTTCCGGTACCTCACTACCCCCTGAGTAAAGAACTTCTTCCTAATATCTAATCTAAATCTCTCCTCCTTCAGTTTAAAACACTCCCTCTTGTTCTACCACTATCTGCCCACATAAAAAAATTGCTCTCCCTCTTTCATATAATCCCTGTTAAGTTTTGGAAGGCCACAATGAGGTCTCTCTCATTAAGAACCTTCTCTTCTCCAGGCTGAAGAAGCCCAACTCTCTCAGCCTGTCTTCACAGGAGAGGTGTTCCAGCCCTCCGATCATCTTTGATCTTAACATTACAATGCAGTCACTTCTGTGACATAAGTGTAGATGCTTGCTATTTAATACAGAATCAGTCATTTAGGTTTGAAAAGACCTGTAAGACCGAGTACAACCATTAACCCAGCACTGCCAAGCCCACCACTAAACCCTGTCCCTAAGTGCCACTTCTACACACCTTTGAAGTACCTCCAGGGATGGTGACTCAGCCACTTCCCTGGTTGCCTCAGCCTTGACAATACTTTGACAATACAGTGCTACCCACACATACAAAGATGCAAGGTGTCTGGGGCTATCAAGACTTATACAGGTAATATACACAAATACACACACATACATACACACAAAGTCTGTATGAACAGATTTAAACAAGATGATGCTATACTTACACATTATCACCTCTGACAATGTATAATCCGAGCACTACTTGCTCAACTCCTTGTGAAGAACTGAACACTCGTTCATGGCTTTCATCCAAAATCAGGTTAATGGTCTGATCAAACCCTTTGAGCGTTCCCTGAAAACACCACAAAAAATTAAGCACTCCAATTACCTTTTTAATTTATCATCTTTGATCTCAAGGATAACTTAAACAAGGTGGCAAAACTGAGGTACTAGAGAACAGATGTTCTAGCCAGGTTTTATTGTTTGGCTTAAACACAAACAGCTAAAGAAAGTAATTTCCAAACCAAAAATCCATTTAAGAAAAGTACGTATTTATTACTGAGTGTTGATGTTAAAAGCTACGATAAGCTTTAGCATTAAAAGAAGTTTCCCTTGTATCAGTGATCGTCCTCTCGAAACTAATTTTACTATTTCTACACTGTTTTAGCTTTCCATGTATGGAAGTTTCCAGAAATCAAATAAGCATTTAGTTAAAACAACAGAAAAACTGGATCCTTGTGGTCAACAATATTGAAACCATTCCTAACAAGCAATTTCAAGTGGTATCTCTGAAGAAAAAGATCTTGTATCTAGCAAATCAAAATTACTGTGCTAATATTCACTCATATCATTTAACCATACTAGTCACTATACCAACTCTACTGAAATCTTTTCGGTACAAAGTATCTTGTAGCACAACACAAAATTTATGAGGCTGACTTCAGCCAGACAGATCTGGTGAATCCAGTATTTTTTCTTTCCGGAGGCTGCACAAAGCTAAGTACAAGCAGAAAGATACAATACTCGTGCAATGATCATGCTATTAGGTTACACTCAAAACACAAAAGAATAAAGGTGTAGGGGGGAAGCAGTGCAAGAAAAACCAAAACAAAACAGAACACAGAAGCAATAAAACCAAAATATTATACAGTCTAATATATAAGTTGGCCAATCCTCAGGTTTTTAGGCATAAACAAATCCCACAATTATCCAGCAATTTTCCAGCTGATGTTTATCTATAACAACAGGGAAAAAATGGTTCTAGCATGAAAGTTGAAGAGCTTACAGAATAAAAAGGGCATTTTACATGGAAACCGAATTACTGAACAGAATAGAAATGCATTCGCTTGTGCATTTGCACAGAAAAGTTCACTTGACAAAAAAGTCAAAGCACCTGTGTGAACCAATTTATGAACGGACAAAGCTGACATACAAGAACCAGGAAGCATTTACCAAAGCTTTTTTTAAGCTTTATGGCCATTACTCTATGATTTAAAGGTGTGAACATGTGAGAACATCCTAATATGGCTTCTTTATTGGAAAGTCTATGCGGGGGAAAATCAAATGTTAAAAAATACAAGTCTTACCACAATCATTCTTCCATCAGAAGTAATTACTGCAACAGTACCTGGTAGCTCATTAAGGAAATGTTTAATGATATCTGAAGTAAAACCATTAAGATTTTCTGAGGCATTCATATGCAATATAGGCTTTAAGAGCCCTTTAGGAGCCAAAAATGCCTATCAGCATTTTTTTTGAAGCAGCATGGTTGATAACAACATTTGACAACACAGTATTTTTTAATAAAATCTCCTTTGAAGTTTCATTTCACCTAACCACGGACAGTCATACACAAACATCGTTAAAAGCAGAATAAAGATTTGAGTTCACTTCCCATTACTAAGTGCACTGCCTCAAAACTGAAACAACATAAAGTGTTCTATAAACACTCTGACTCCTTAAATAGCAGCTTTGCAGTGGTGATCTCGAGGCTGGCATTCTCCATCTCCTCACTCTGAATATCTCATTATCTTAGTTTGATAACTCCAGGTTACTATCTTATCGGTTGTGAATAAAACTGAAAATGCCCATGGGTGACAAGAAGCACAACAAACGAGCACCAGAAGCGTTCCAAGAACCTCAAGTCGCGGGTGTCGAACAAGGGGTGCAAGGCTGGTAAGTAAAGGCGCGCTAAGAGCTCCCTGTGGGGGCAGGCCCGGCGCGGGTCGCGCTCCTCACCTCGGGCGGGCAGCGCTGGGCGCTGTGGGACACCCCGCGCTCCGGGGCACCTCCCGCCGCCTCCCTCCTGCCCGCCGAGCGCCTCGTACGGACACAACGGCACCGCCCACGGCAACGGCACACGCAACGCAACCGCACTGCCGCCGCCGCCGCTGCTGCCGCCAGCCCCGCGATCAGGGCNAGTGTGTGTGCTTGTGTGTCAGTGTGTGTGTGATTGATTCTGTATGTGTGAGTGACTCTGTATGTGTGAGTGAGACTGTATGTGTGTGTGACTGTGTGAGTGACTAAGTGCATGTGTGTGTGTATGTGAGTGTGCCTGCGTGCGTCTGTGTGTGTGTCTGCCTGCCTGTCTTCCTGCCTTTCTCCCTGCCTTTCTCCCTGCCTGCCTGCCAGTCTGCCTGCCTGCCAGTCTGCCTGCCTGCCTGCCTGCCTGCCTGCCTGCCTGTCTTTCTGCCTGTCTGTCTTTCTGCCTG
>WBMV01003827.1:38733-50418 GCA_013396655.1 Campylorhamphus procurvoides | reverse complement strand
GGAGACTCAGACCAGTGGTTCACCACAGGTCTCTCCCACTGCAGCCCTTGTGTGACCTTGCCCTGCAGTGGTGCATGTCCAGCCTGTCCAGCAGTGTCAGTGAGGTGTGTGTGACCAGGAGCTGCAGCAGGGCATGGGTACATCCCCTCCTAGGCAGGGTCTGTGACACACTCCAGAGCTTTCCTTGTGCAGGAGGAGGATCACAGCCTGAAGGGAGGTCTCACACTATCCTGGCTGAGACCAGAGAGCTCTGCAGGTACAGCAGTAACTGATTTATCATTCAGAGAAAGGAATACCATAAGAGGGATACGAAATTATAGCTGAGGCCAGGAGGTCCATTCCAGCTGGCAGAGTTTTAAATCCAGAATGGGAAAAGGGAGAGGAATCTCTGCCAGCTTTGCCTTGGGACAAATGGAGACTGTCAGGTCTAGGGAGCTGCATGGTCTGTGTGGGCTAAGGGGAGTTTTAAACGGGAATTGTAAAGTGGTTAACGTGAGCATAAAGTGAGGAAGGCTTTCTCAGGAGTGCCCAGAGCCTTTGTTTTCCCCTGAAGTCACTCTATAGAAAACCTGTTGCCTCCATGGGGATGGAGTAGCACAGCAGCCAGGGAGGACTTGAAATTCTGGTGGTGAATGGGAAGAATAAATCTTGTGGTACAATAAAGCAGCAAGGGAGCCAGAAAATAATTCCTCTTGTCATGCAACCCGGCTGTTGAGTAATAAAATACATTATTTATAGAGGGAATGTGCAAACTGTTTCTAGCAGAGGATTTACCTGTCGAGGTAAATCAAAAACACTTTTTGTACACAGAAGAAAAACCCCAAACCCAAAGATATGGAGTGCCTACTGCACTAAAGAGGGGATGGGAAGCTCTAACCAAGACCATGTTGGTGGGATTCCAGACATGGGACCAGCACAGTAGTGGGAAACTCTTGGCAAAGTAATACTTGGAGATGATACCCCAATCTGTCCTGTGGCACATAAAAACTGCTGAAAAGGTGGTAGCATCCCAATGAATGTAAGTGTTGCATGGAAAAGCAAAACATCAGCATCAGGTGTTGCATTGGATGAGGTGCCCTTTCTTAAATCCCTGCTATGCAAAGACACTGGTGAAAAAAGCAGTTTTCAAGCCTTAGAATTAACTCAAACACCTCTGTGAGCTGACTGTGTAATGATGAATTAGGAGGGAGTGGATCAGAAAGGAGTTTTGTGGATATTCATAGTTCTTCCAGTATGTATTTGTAGTAATTTGCTGCAGAAGACAATTCTGTTACTGTTTCAGGGTAAATGGTGTTATTTATCTTATCTGGTCTTGCCTGTAAAATGTTAATGCCATGTGACAAAGTCAAACCAGCCCAAGTCTTGTGCAGGCACTGGTGTTAGTGCTGGCCCTGGGAAAGTCCTGTTTGATATGGGGAAAGTCCCACAGCCTCAATTTTCTATTGTACAGAGGCTGCATCTTGCTGGGCACACAGGGTGAATCTGGAATTCACCCTGTTCTTAAACTTCTCCTTTTAACACTACAGCTTTCTGACTCTGTATTTTTACCTGACCAGCCTTTTAAAAAGGAAGTCCTGTATGGTTCACAGTAACACACCAAGTCATAGAATCTCAAATTTTAGGATGCTGGGAGAAACCTTTTAAAAAACCACCACAAAACCTCCAAGCAACAGACACTGCCTTTTAATTTCATAGTTAGTAGTTTGTCTCCTTTGCTGTATTTTGTCTGGGTCTGGCATGGGACAGAGGAGCCTGTGCTGGTAATTTCAAGTGAACACAAACCACTGTTCTCAGACATCACGTACAGTTGGTTTACTAAAACAGAGAAAGGAAGGTGGAAAGGTATCTGTTCTGACTGACTGAGAGATACAAATTTTATATATATATATATATATATATATATATATATATACACACTATTTTCTTCTATTTCAGAGGGAACTTTACATTGATAAGGTGTCGTGAAGTATTTGCAAGGCCATAAGTCTCTCTAGAAGGGCAGGTGCCTATGGTCATCAGCATATAAAAACAGTGGAAAACAAAGTAAAAGTATTGATGTACTTTAAAAGAATGCATAAAATCTACAATACTCCAATGGCTGCCCTGTTCTGTGTCAGTGAGACAGCCCAGACTTCCTAGAACCATCCTGTCCCCTTCTGTTTCACAGGCAGGGTTGAATATTCTCAGTGCTGTGTGTGCATTGCGTGGCTGGAGAGAGTTCCATGTTTTTGTACATGTACCTGTGAGAATCTGGCTCAGCCAGCTGAGCTGAGTATGGAAAAGGTGTGTGGGGTCAGCTTGGTGAGCCCAGGTCCTGCCCCAACATCAGCCAGGCAAAACCTGATTTTTATGGCTTTGCTTTCTCTTCACTCAGCCCCAAGGAGTCCATTTTTAGTTTCTCTGCTTTCTGTCAAGGGCCTGGGGTATGAAAAAGTGAGTGGTTCTGTTGTTAGGTCCCTGAAGGGTGGGAGCTGTGGTGGGTGACACAGCAGAGGTGGCTGCAAGCTTTGCAGCTCAGCCGTGGAAAGGGGGTTTCTTGCAAAATCCCCTCTTGCCTCCTCTCTTCATCTTGTCTCAAGGGAACCACCAGCAGCTTGTGGGAACCCTGGTGAGTCAGCTGGGGCTGTTTGGGCAGGAAGGGGCCAGGTCTGGGTGCTCTGCCTGCTGCTGGTGGACTGGCAGGACTGGTTCTCCTGCATCCCCTGTGCATCACTGCTTGGCTCCCTGCACTCTGTGATCCTGCCCTGCACTGAGCTCCTCTCAGAAAGCCTCCAACCAGGGCACTAGCAAGTCATGAAGAACAATAACAACTCCTAGTGTGGATTTCTTGGAATAATCCTGGCAACCGTGTTCATGATTTTGTTTGAAAAAGTGCTTGACTAATTATGAAGGAGATATTTGATCTCTTCCTCCTCAAAAGCTGTTGCTCCAACTGGCCTTTGTGTTTGTGAGATTGCTTTGTTTTTTGTTTTGTTGTGTTTTGTTTTGTTTTTTCTTGAGATCCAACAGAAACCAGTTTAACCAGGTCTACTTTACAATTCTCAGTTAAGGTCTGTCTTCAGCAGTGCAATGGGTATTTCATGTACTTCTAGAGAAGCTTCATCTTAGGTCTAGAATTGGGCTGAAGGCTTTGTAATGTTGAGGTAAGAAAACCCTCTCCCAGATAACTTAAGTACTGGGAAGGCTTCAGAAGAGAGTTAAGATTTGTGTTCTGACATATTTTCCAAATCTTTGCTTTCGAAGTTTCTCTCTGGGACTCATCTGCAAAAAGAAGTCAGGGAACAGATCATTATCTGTGATGCCTTCCACTCCTGGGTGACCCTACTTTTCAGACTTCAGCCTTCTTCACTTTGAATTAAAACCCATAAGTGAAGCTGTGGCTGTACCTCATTTTCTGGGGGAAAATGTGAGCGTGCTTTAAGTCAGATCTTTACCCAAAGTGCTCTGGTTTTACCTTGGTACACTTCCTTTTTCTGCTTGGAAGCACAAGTTTGGAAATTATAATAGACCTCTTGCTGGTTGTGTTTTGCCTCTGGGCTGAAACCAGGCAATCCTGAATATTGCAACACAACCTACTGTGAAATGTTTGATGTCCTGGGACTCAACACTGGACCCTGTGATGTTTGATTGCTGTTGTGGAGCTTTTCTAGTCCTGGCTTTGGGGGGCTTCTGTGAATTGGCTTCACAATTTCTTTTCTTTTTTAAAATTTGTGGTATAGCTTTATTTGCAACACGGTTTTTCTTAGTTCCCCACAGTAGGTCTGTCTTTAGCATTTCCTGTGCTGCTTCCTTTGTACTCCGTGTTGAGCAGGCTGGAAATGGGTGGAAAATGGGGAGAATGAATGAGAGAGGAAGAATGTATCTGTGGTCTAAGATAGATAATGGAAATATTGAGGGATTATTTTCTGTGATCGTCCTATAAGAAGATCTGTGGACCAAGCTGTCTTTAGAAATAGAAAACTACTTTTGAAGGCCTGGACCAGAGGTTTGCAGAAGAACAGGGCTTTACACTCTCAGACAATGAAAACTTTGCATATTTACACATTCACTAAGTCACAAGGCAGTGTAGTTGTGCGTGTTTTGACATGACATTGCTGCTGAATGCAGATGACTGATATACTTGCCAAAAACGTGGTTTATGCCATTTTGTACCCCAGCTATTCAGTCATGTTGCCTTTCCTGTAGTTTTGGCTGGAAGCATCACCATCTTGTGTCTCACCTGGAGAAGAGAAGGCTCCAGGGAGACCTGAGAAGAAGCCTGGGTTGCTCTATGCCTGCAGATGGGGAAATGGGAAAGATTTTCCTCAATGAGAGGAAAACTGAAAGAATAATCATTAGAATAATCAGAGAAGTGGTGATCTTATTCCTTTTCCTGATATTCTTTGTAGATGACCTGCTGTATGAGCCCCAGCACAGCAGGATCTTGCATGGCATGTACTAAATGTCTCCTAGGGTTAGTTTTTTCCTGGTTTCATCACTTGGTGCATATGATCTCAGTAATTCTGAGGTACAGGCATCGCCCAGGAATGCAGCAGTGTGGGATGGGAGCTGTCTGAAACAAAGGCTGTTCCTGCACTTGGAGGTAATTGGAAGGCAGGCACCAGACCAGGCTGGAGGGGTAAAGGAATTAGCAAGTCCTAGCTCTAGTTTGAGGAGTGTTGGATTTAATTAAAAGGTGCAGTGCTGGGGGAAGTAAGGAACTGTTCTGTGATGAAATGCTGCTGTGGCCTGTTGAAAACAAACAGACTGGTTTCCCTCAAGTTTCCAGAATATTTATATGGATGGTTCCTCGTTGTACTTGTGCTGCAGGATTACAGGGAGTGGTAGAGCTTTCCTAACTTCTGAGAGGCTTCTTTTTTATGCCATTGGTGGGGTTTGGCAGGGCATGTCTGAGGCTTTTAGTGTTATTTCCAGGGCTGTACCTGGTTCTTTGGATAAATTTTCATTCTTCAGAGTGTCACTGGTCTGTATTGGCCTCAATAAGCAAAATATCCTTCTAGGGGAGAGATTGTTTTAGAGGCTGCAGAAACCTGTTTCCTCCAGGAAAAGGAGGGACTGTGTTTTGCTGAGGCCAGGAACATTTGGGTCTGCCTCAGTGGTTAATGCTGTTGAGAGAGTGGGAAGGATGAGTTTTTCTCAAAAAAATAGAAGCCCCAAACTAACAACTCATCCCCCTGGAGGTGTCCAAGGAATGACTAGGTGGGGCACTCAGTGGGCTGGGCTGGGTGACAAGGTGGGCATCGAGCACAGGTTGGACTTGATGGGCTTGGAGGTCTTTTCCAACCCAGCTGATTCTGTTTCTCTTACCCTAAAAGTTGATTCCTGCAAATGCAGCATTGGGTTGGCTGTAGGTGACCTTGGGTAGGCTCTCTGAGCTTCGCCTTCTGCAGGCACACTGATGTGTGTCAATGAACTCCAGCATTTCAGCTCAGCTAAAGAGGTGTGCTATTAGTAGAGGAGTGATCCAGTGAATTTTGTCTTCTCTGTGTTCAAGTTTAAATGGGTAGCTAGTTTCAGAAATAGTGTCAAATGCAGCAGTGTTTCCTTCCAGCTCCTTGCACACTGGAGCCATTACCTCTAAAATGATTGCACTATTACAAAACAGTTCCATGTTTACTTTCCTGGACAGATGCTTCATAAAAACCTCCTAATAACTGTCTTTCTTTGCATTTCAGGCGGCAGCAGCAGGTCTCAGCTATGTTGGGGCATACGTCATTAACACCTACAAGAGCTATGACAACTTTCTGCAGGACAAGTATGCCCTGCTGCCTGCTGTGATCATCATCTGCGTGGCTGTGGTGATGTTTGTCATTGGGCTCATCGGCTGCTGTGCCACTTTCCGAGAGTCTCGAGTTGGTCTGGGGCTGGTGAGTGTTGTATGTTGTTGTGTGTCATCCTTTCCACCCTGCTGCAGGGTATGGGAGGTGCTGTGCTAGACTTTAGGATGCATAAAACAGAAACATCATTAGTACACACTGCTGAAGCACTGCTTGTTTGTGTGAGTTGTGTACCACTGTGGCTCACTGGCTGAATTGTTAGTGACACAAACACCCCCTGCCATGGACAGTCTTATGGCTTTGCCTCTGATGAAGATCAGAGTGGGAAACACTGAGTTTTGATGGTGATGGTGAGTGAACAGGAGGAGATATAAATTTGTAAAGCAAGCAGAACATATATGGATGTGTTTCTCAGCTGACTTCAGTCCTCTGAGCACTGAAAGTACTTCAACTTCTCCTAGTGTTGTTTTTTAGAAGCCAGAAAGGTTCACAGAACAGTTTGTGTTGGAAGAGACCTTCAGGATCATTCCTGTCCCCTGCCATGGGCAGGGACACCTTCCACCAGCCCAGGTTGCTCCAAGCCCCATCCAACCTGGCCTTGGACATTTCCAGGGGCAGCCACAGCTTCTGTCCTGCAGTATTTTCTGGAAACTATTTTGATTGTAGAGGCAGCAACATATAACTTACTGCTGTAAATATATGTGAAGTGCAAAGTGCAGTTGAATTCAAATGCTGTGTAATTTTTCCTTACAGTCTCTCTCTTGTATTTTCAGTTCTTGGCCATTATCCTGGTTATCTTTATTGCAGAAGTGTCTGCTTTTGTCCTGGGATTTGTTTACAGGGAAAAGGTAAGCAAAGAACTAGCATCTCTGTCCCAACCTAAATGTAAAGAATAGATCTTTCATTATTAGGCCATTCCAATATATCCACTTTTTTTGTGCTTCATCCCCTTCAACCTGCAAACAAGTGGGAATGGCAATGTCTTTGTTGATGAATACATAGTACCTGTCAGGCATTACATCAGTCTCTCAGTTGGATTAAATAGTTGTTGATGCTCCCAAAGGAGGGCTTTTCCATCAAGGGAGGAGAGCTTCTATCTAGGAATATTCTAGTTAAGTGCTACCTGAATTTTATCTAAAGCATTGCTTCATTTTTTTTTTTTCCCCTCTGACTTAGTTGGGATACAGATCTTCTGCAGTTCCCACCAGCTAAAATTCTTAGTTGTAATGTTAAATGTCTAATGTTTTGGGTTTTTTTCTCTAAATAGGTAAAAACTGATGTGCAAGGCACAATGCGCTCGGTCTTTGAGCAGTATGATGGGAAAAACCCAGAGTCTACAGTTGTGGATTACTTGCAGGAACAGGTAAGAAAATACTTAAATCCTCCTGGGAATTATTTGGATAGGAGCAGCTGGGTCCTAAAGAAGGAATTTAGGCTGGGACAGGAGGAAGAGGAGGGGTGTCTGTGGTGGTGTCCTGGAACTCAGCTCTGTGTTTAGCATCTGATTCCCCAAGACAACTGAGGGTGGTCCCCACTTTGCAGAGGTGTTTTCAGGCTCCTGGTGTGAAGCTCATGCAGTGAACAATCTTGTTGATAACGTGGCATGAGACCAGGTAAGTACAGGTGAATAATTACTGCTGGGAGCACTGCACTGTAGGACAGAAAGGTGACTCTGTCCTGCAACTTGTCACTTTCGTATTGGAGCTTTCACAAAGAGTAAACCAAGAAGGATGTAATAATGTGTGGAAGGAGGTTGATTTATAGTATCTGTGATGGTTTTCCTGAAGCACTGCTGCTTGTAAATCTGCTTCATACGAAGGGCAGCCTTGGCCCACTATGCCTAAGAGAGGTTTAACTCAACATGAGCCTTCATATATATATAATATATATAATATATATGAATATATGTGATACATATATATTCATACATCCCTGTAACTGTCCTGTCTTTGGCAGCTTCACTGCTGTGGGGTGAAGAACTACAGTGACTGGACGACCACACAGTGGTTTAATTCCACTGGGAACAACAGTGTCCCTCTGAGCTGCTGCCAGCAAGATGCAAAGAACTGCACAGGGAGTCTGGACCAGCCAGAGGAACTCAACACACGGGTGAGGAGTGAGGGCTCGGTGCCACTGCTGGGCCATGATCACTCTCAGCCAGCAGGACCCAAGCAGGAAAGTGCTTTGGGGATAAGCCCACAGCTATAGTTGTTCAAATAGATCTGTGGCAGGGGAGGAGACTCATCTAGGATTGACCTTGATGAACCTGGAGGATGAAGATGCTCCAGGGGCTGGAGCACTTCTTGGATGGAGGCAGGCTGGGAGAGCTGGGGTGTTCAATCTCCAGGGAGACCTTAGAGTCCCTTCCTGTGCCTGAAGAGTTTCTGAAAGGAAGATGAGACCAGATTGTTTAGTAGGGCCTATTGCAATTGGACAAGGGATGATGGTTTTAATAAAAGAGGATCAATTTAGATTAGATAAAAGAATTAAGTTTTTTACAATGAGGGTGGGCAGGCCCTGGCACAGGTTGCCCAGAGAAGCTGTGGCTGCCCCTGGATCCCTGGGAGTGTCCAAGGGCAGGTTGGATGGGGCTTGGAGCAACCTGGGCTGGTGAAAGGTGTCCCTGCCCATGGCAGGGGGTGGGACTGGATGATCTTTAAGGTGCCTTCTAACCCAAACTGTTCTAGGATTCTATGAACTCCATACCAGGTTCTTTGGTCTGGGGCACAAGCCCTTAATCTGAATTTTATAGATACCATTACTTTCTTCCTGTCTTGAGGTTTGGGCATTTCTTTAAATGACCTGAGCTAGAGGAGATTGGGAAGGAGAACATGTCAGTGAATTGTGATTTGTCAGTGCTTCCCCTTAAACCATCAAGTCTGGAAGAAACGAATAGACTCCCTCGAGTCTGCAGTGGTTGGTTAGACAAGCTGCTTCCTCTAACGGACTGGGGAGCAAAAGAAAATAAAAAGACCAGCTGAAGTAATACCCTGTGACATGTTTTCACCTATCTCTTTCCTGGCAGGGCTGTGCAGAGGAGCTGGAGACCGGGCTGCAGAGTGTTATCAGCTATGCCATGCTTGTAATCCTGGGGTTTGCCATTGTAAAGGTAAATGTTTCTGTCTCTTCCTTTGTGGAAAATAGTACTGTCTGTCTGCCCTTGGATCCTGGGGCTTTTTTCTTCTGCCATGTCCCATTAGCCTTTTTTCTGTCTCTGAAGACTCAGTCCTCTGTTCCCCACGCGTGTTTCTCAACTGCCTCCATTTCATCTGCCTAACAATGAGGGGAGGGGTCCAAAAAGATGGTAGGGCATTTGGGATGGGAGGTCAGTGGAGAATCCATTTCATCATAGAATCATAGAACCCTGGAATGGTTTGGATTGGAAGGGACCTCCAAGCCCATCCAGTCCCACCCCCTGCCATGGGCAGGGACACCTTCCACCATCCCAGGTTGCTCCAAGCCCCATCCAACCTGCCCTTGGACACTCCCAGGGATCCAGGGGCAGCCACAGCTTCTCTGCCCAACCTGTTGCAGAACTCATTTTAAGTCCAGAATAATCCCAGGCTTTCACTGAAATTTTCTCCACAGTAACATAACTAGGAATTAATGTGGACTTATAAATTAGTGTGAGAAATCAGGGAGGAAAATTGAGCTGGAACTGTTATTGGAAATTGATATTCAAAAATTCCACTTTATATAGATGTATTTCTAAGTGTTCAATACAGTGGAGTCCTCTAACACACAGGTGTTGACTCTGGTGACTGAAACAACAAATACAGCACTAAATCTCTCGTGCACTTTCTCTTTTCCAGTTCTTTGGCATGCTGAGTGTCTGCGTGCTCACTTGCAAGAAAGAAGAAAGTGGATATCAGCCTCTTTACTCAGGGGTGTTTGCTTAAAAAATGGCAAAGATCAATTTTATTTTGCTTCCTGATGATAAAATAGACTTGTGACCATACCACAGCTTTCTGTAGGGTTATGGCAGGCTTGGATGTGTGACTTCAGATAGCACTGGCTGGTGTTACAGACTCCAGGAACTTCTTCTGCCCTTCTTCCCTCTGCCCTGAAAACACACAGCAGAAATGTTGTTTTAATTTCTGAACTGGTGGAGACCACAGGAGGGGTTTCAGCTGTCTGCACAAACCTCAGATCGTTCCCCTGGCGTGGTTTAAACAGCAAAAGAAACTTTAGAACGCCAGGTTCAAATATTCTTCATAAACTTGGGGATTTGTAATATGCTTTCTTTATATCTGTACAATTTTGCAGTCTGGTTTCCCCCCACCCCCCTCTTTTTACAGTCATTTGTTGTAATTCTGTTTTCTGTAGAGGTTGCTACTACAAGACAACCCTGTGTCTGAAGCTTAGAACAGACACTTGGGTTCTTTTTTGAAGCATCTGTCAAATGTGAACAACCCCAGCTCAGGAGGGGATGTGTGTTTTGAGCTTCTGGGCTCAGGACATCTCTACTTGTCTTATTTATCCTTTTTGTAATTATTGACATTAAAAATTGCTTGTGAAGCAAGGCTTTTTACATTTTCCCCTCTCTGAGCTGTGCTGTGTCAGGCAACTGTGGAAAAGCAATAGAGTTTTTGCCTTTTTCTTTTTTCCCTCGAAGAGATAAGCAGCCTGTCCTTACCAATAAACTTCTATGTTTGTAGCTAATTAGAAAAATTAGCCCAGGGTAGGTCTAAGCAGTTTATCTCCAACCAAGAGAAGGAAAGCAATGGGAGATGTTGTTCAACAGGAAACACACCACGTGTATGTTGAAAACTGACTTAATTTTTATTGAGGGCTCTCTCTTCTGTCAAATGCCGAAATAAACTGAATTTATGTAACCAAATAAAAAATGTGTGGGTTTTTGTTTGTTCCTGGGGGGGTTAAAGGTCTCTGGGGCAGAACCANCTGTTTCCCCACCTTTGGCAAACCTAACTAGCAGTGTCAGACCTAGGATTGCATCACCCGAATAAATACGCATTAGGCAAACGAGGAGGGCGTGTTCCTGTAAATTTTAGCTGGCAAAAGAAGGAACTTTTACTCTTTGGCAGGCTGGTTTGCGAACGCCTCCGTGTGGTGCTCTGTGCTAAATAATGTCATTTCTATAATAAACTGTTTGGAGAGCTCCCAAAAACTGTCTCCCAACTCTTGCCCTCACAGAATGCTGGGATTGTTGTTGGAAAATCCCTCTGAGGCTGTGAGTCCAAACTGGGACTGGTCAAAGTGCCACGGCCAGTCCTTCCCTGGACACCCCCAGGGACTCCAAACCTCCTTGAGCCCCTTCCAAAGCCTGACCACCCGCCCTTCCCATGGATAAATCCATCCTCGTGTCCCACCTACCCAATCCTGGCGCAGTTTAAGGCTGATGTCCCTCTGTCCCATCCATGCCAGGGGAACAGACCAACCCCCTTTGGCTCCCTCCGGCTCCCCTCAAAGCTTCCTCCTTCCACACCATTCCATTCCGTTCATTCCATGCTGTGCCATTCCATTCCATGCCACCCAATTCCATCCAATTCCTTGCTCCCCTCAGATCTTCCTCCTTCCACACCATTCCATTCCGTTCATTCCATGCTGTGCCATTCCATTCCATGCCACCCAATTCCATCCAATTCCTTGCTCCCCTCAGATCTTNTCCATTTCATTCCATCCCTCCCCATTCCATCCAATCCCTCGCTCCTCTCAGATGTCTTCCTCCTTCCACACCATTCCATTCCATTCCATGCCGTGCCATGCCATCCCATTCCCCGCTCCACTCAGAGCTCCCTCCTCCCGCACCATTCCCCCTCAGTGCTCTCCACCCATCCCATCCCCTCCCTTCCCATCTCATCCTCTCCCATCCCCTTCTCTCCCCTTCCATTCCATTCCACTCCATTCCATTGCATTCCATTTCCATCCTACCCTACCCTACACCACC
>WBMV01003827.1:0-37685 GCA_013396655.1 Campylorhamphus procurvoides | reverse complement strand
GGCCCCGGATCGCGACAGAGCCTCTCCCACCGCCCCGGATCGCGACAGAGCCCCGGCCCCGGATCGCGACAGAGCCTCTCACAGGGCCCCGGATCCCGACAGAGCCTCTCCCCCGGCCCCGGATCGCGACAGAGCCTCTCCCACCGCCCCGAA
Organism: Campylorhamphus procurvoides; assembly: GCA_013396655.1. Classification (NCBI taxonomy): domain Eukaryota; kingdom Metazoa; phylum Chordata; class Aves; order Passeriformes; family Dendrocolaptidae; genus Campylorhamphus; species Campylorhamphus procurvoides. Next base: position 37,532 of record WBMV01003827.1, on the reverse strand, counting down.
TCCCGACAGAGCCTCTTCCCCGGCCTCACCTGCTGTGGTAAGGCTAACTCACCTCGGGAAGTTTAGTGGGACAGCGTTTTCAGCTAAAAGCGAAATAAAAGGTTCGTTTCAAAAGGTTCGTTTCCAGGCGAGAGCCGCCGGAGGGAGCTGTGGGAGCGCTCAGGGCCGGACCGCGGCGATAGAGGAGAGCTTTTGTCACGTTTTGTAGCACTTTTTTATCAATTATTGTCTATGATGCGGTTAGTAGTTCTATTATTATAGACTATTAAATAATCGATGTATAATTCTCTTGTTGCCACCTGTTCCACGCTCTGCTAACACGTTTTCTTTTGTTTCGTTTCTTTTTAAAAACACGCCTGTCTAAATATTAGTCACTGATGTAATCTTCCCTAGAGAGACCTACAGAACTTTTGTCACGTTTTGTAGCACTTTTTTATCAATTACTGCCTGTAATGTGGTCAGTAGTTCTATTATTATAGACTATATAGTAATCGATGTATAATTCTCTTGTTGCTACTTGTTCTACGCTCTGCTAACGCCTTTTCTTTTGTTTAATTCTTTTCTTTTTAGAACATGCCTCTTTAAATAGTAATCACTGATGTAATCTCCCCGAGAGAGACTTACAGAACTGCTTTATATAAAGCAGGTATTTTTTGTTCATTGCAGTGAATTTCCAGCTGTTTGATTAGTGGGAATTTCAATATAATAAGGATGTTCCAGGTTTTGTGAGGAATTGCTGCATTGATATCACACACTGCATTGATCTCCAGAGTGAGAGGAAATTCATTGTCAATTGCTTTGTGCTTCCTCCCCTGCCTTCAAAATTCAGTAAGATAAAAGGGAATTACTACATTTACTGCTTTGCTTAAGTTCCCTTTGCTTCTTTGGCAGATCAGGGGCCTTCTCAAAACAAATAGTGTTTTCAGGCTTTCTTAAATTCCTGCCTTTGTTTTTGTTGCCCCCTCAGTGTGATGATGGATGAAGTGGCATCCACAGAGCTGGAAGATTTATGCTCATACTTCAACACGAAGATTTCAAATATTAAAAAATACCTTCAATTAAGAAAAATAGGTAATTGAGATTAAAATGGGATTTGTAGTAGTGAATGGAGCAGCTGAGGGAGCTGGGGGGCCTCAGCGTGGAGAAAAGGAGGCTCAGGGGGGACCTTCTGGCTCTACAACTCCCTGATGGATCCAGGGGAGGGTTGGGATCTGTTCCCAGGGAACAGGGACAGGAGGAGAGGGAATGGCCTCAGGCTGGGCCAGGGCAGGTTTAGAATGGATATTGGAAAAATTCCTTCATGGGGGGCGTTGTCCATCCCTGGCCCAGCTGCCCAGGGCAGTGGTGGAGTCCCCATCCCAGGAGGGATTTAAAAGCCCTGTGGATGTGGCACCTGGGGACATGGGTCAGTGGTGGCCTTGGCAGTGCTGGAGTGATGATGGTTGGAGCTGATGGTCTTGGAGGGGTTTTTTACACTAAATTATTCCATGAGCTCTGTTGGCTGCGTGGAGTATGACAGCTTGGTTTGCTCTTTCTCCTGGGTGTTCGGATATGGTGACTGGGGAGTATAGACTTAGTAGATAATCACTGCTTGTGAAGGGGAGGGAAATGGGATTTGGGGTTTTTTTTGGTAGGTTTTGTGGCTTAACATTCTCTCTTTGATAGGGAGTGACCAACGGCTCAAAACTATTCTCCAAAAAACCGTGAAAGACATGATGGTCTTGCATGATCTCCTGAATAGTATGGAAACTGAAGTGAAACAGCAAGAAAAACTGAAGAATTTGCTAGAAGTAATCTTTTTTTTTCTTGTTCATAAAATACTTAAAGATTCAAAGGAATCATTGTTAAGTATATAGTTGTTTTTTCCAGCTCCTCAGTGATACATTTGGATGCATGTTCTTAGAATAGTAACTGGGGCTTGGAACAGCCTTGCTGATGGTTTATTAAGCAGTTCTCCAGCTCATGAACCTTAAAAAACTTATTTTTCAAGGCTGATACGTGGAATCATAGAATCCCAGAGTGGTTTGGGTTGGAAGAGACCTTAAAGATCACCTTGTTCCACCCCCTGCCATGGGCAGGGACACCTTCTACTACACCAGGTTGCTCCAAGCCCTGTCCAGCCTGGCCTTGAACACTCCCAGGAAAATGGGTCAGCCACAGCTTCTCTGCCCAACCCGTGCCAGGGCCTGCCCACCCTCAGAGGGAGGAATTTCTTTCTAATACCAACTCTAAACCTTCCCTCCTTCAGTTTAAGGCCATTAAAAGCATGTCTCTATCCCTGACTTTGAAAAACTGTTGTTATTGTAATAGATACTGTGATCTAAAGAACAGTTCCTACTTGAATATACATCTTTGCAGTACCCAAAGAAATTGCTTAATTAGAATATTTTTTCGTGTGTGTGTGTGTCTGCAGTGCCTTAATGTATTAAGTCTTTTGGGAAAGGGTCATTTGGGGAATGTAGGTGAGTTTGCTGTAGTATCTCTCTGTCACTTACAGCATTCCCCTTCTCAGACCTTGTTAGTTGTATGTTGTTAGGGATTTACATTTGCTTGCTCAAGTTTCTCAGACACTTTGAGGGCAAGGACAGACACTCCTTGCTCTGTTTTTCTGAGCTTTATAAGTTTCTCTTGGGAAATGATGGGGTAAAGAGGTAAGATGACAGGAAGAGAGCACAGGGCACCTCTTAATAAAGCTGAAAATTAATTTAGTATTGCCCTAATTTTACTTGCATGACGTCAGTAGGTTCAGATTTCTGATGAAGTCTCATATGAATTTCAGGAGCTCCAGAAGGCTGCTGAGAGAGATAAAAATGAAGCACAGCATCTCTCTGAACACATTCCTACCTACCTGCCCAAACCAACTCAGCACTGGTAAGTGGTACATGAGGATGGAGGCGTCAGGCTGCTCCTGGCTGCATCCAGATTGTACAGCTCTGTTCCTTTCCCTCTACATTAACTCTGAAATTTTGGGTTCCAGGGTTGTTGTATCTGTTACTTCTGGGGTTTGCTTTTGTCCAGGCTTCTGTTACCACCCTAAAAAATCCATCAGGGATAGTCTATAAAATAACAAGTTGTTCCACAGGAAGCTTCTGGTGGCAGGTGTGGTGCAGTAGAAAGCAAGTGCTTCTATGAATCTAAACACTCTTTACTTTAAAATCACAAACTGGTGCCTATGAAGGGTGTATTAGTGATCCAAATGCTGGGTGATTAGAACTGGAGTTCACCATTGCCCTTCCTAATATAATTTAAAAAAAATTCCTCTAACTTGATCATTTTTCTGTGGGGCTTTGAATTATGGTTGGGGTATTTTTATTCTCCTTTCCCTGTAGCAACCTGGCGTTTATTTCAGGTAGCCATGACATCCCCTGCCTTGGAGAGGGCTGTGGTCAGAAGCTGTTCAGAATCAAGTAGCTCAGGTGTGAAAATATTACACAAGTATGTGAAACAACAGCTTTTATTCAGAAGGCTTCTAAGACATTGTAACTCTAAGTTTCTCAGATCTTTCTTTGGCCTCTTGGAATTTTTTTATTTATGAGTGATGTTAGTGTGTGCCAGGTCAGGGTCTCTTCCACAATGTTAATATCTGGGGATCACAGGACTTTTTTCCAGCCTTGTGCCCTGTCAGAAGGCAATTCATCAGTCTGTTTGAATTCAACCCTTCCAATATGTACCCATAATCTATCAGGTTTATACCTTGGCCTGGTTCCTGATGCCAGACAAGCCCCTGGCTGTAAACAGTACAGGTGTATTCCAGCAAAGCAAAAGGTTAAGTATGTGGAAATAGGGCTCCAGAAGAGAAAAATTCCAAAACGACTCTTTGGGATGTTAGTTTTCCTTCCAATCATGTCCTGCTTGTGGTCAAGAAGTTAATTGTGATAGGACTTTAGCTGGTCCTTCCTGTTCTAGAAAGAACCACATACGTAAAATGAGACAAGCTTTTCTGATAATTTTCTACAGATTGTGCTTTGCCAGCTCACAACTGCTGTTCTGTCAGTGTAACTTTGTTGTTGGTTGTTCCCGTGGAATAACACATTTAATGCCATTTGTCAAAGCACACTTTCTCCTTTTGTCCTGCACGAGGGTCAGGGGTATGCAAGACAGGACATAATTGATCAGAATCCACCACATCACTGTCAATATGTTTTCAGTCCTCTTCCCCAATCCTTCCTCCACTGACCTCCTCCGTTTCTGTTCCCTTCTGCCCCCAGATATGTGGGGATGTGGGTACTAATGGGCTGTTGAGTGACTCTCCTGAGATGATGCAGAAAGCACATGAAAGCTGGTAAGACAGGCCTTGAAATCCCCAGGAGAAGGAAGACACCCACACAGATGAATCGAACAAATCATGGCTTTAGCTATTGTTTCTCTCCTGTGTTCTTGGATTGCTTTTTTCTTGTTTACCAGAGGAATCTCACTGAAATAAAACACAAGTTCAATGTCTCTCAAGCCCTTTGTATCCCAGGTGTTTACCGAGAGCAGTTTCTCATTATGCCAAAGCCAGATTTTGTAAATAAGTGTCAGTTCTTTCTTTTCATGGTCCAAGTCATGGTGAACTATGTCTATACCACATCACTACAGCAGTACAGGGACAAGGGATTGGGTGGAAACATTAAAAAAAAAACACCTGGTGATGAGGAACCTTGTGGAAAGGTTTGTTGCTGTGGAATAGATGCCAGGAGAGTGGAGCGTGGGAGGAATGAAGTTTCAAGATGTGAATTCACTTCCCTTTGTCCTTGTGTTTATCCTTCCATCTCAAACCCTCCTCCGGCACCACTCAGAACCCCCCACCTTCCCTTTCCCTCCTCTTTGTTGACATTCCCAGCTATCTCCAAGGATGCCAGGATTAGTTTTGCTGTTGTTGTTCAGATGTAAACAGATGTTTTTCAGATGTTTGCGTCTGAGTAGGTTTAACTGTTGGTGTCCAGGGTTTCAGAAGGGCTATGTGTTCTTTCAGGGTGCTGAGTGGAACTGCTTCCATACTTGTGTCCCTGACCAGGCCTTTTGGGAGTCCAGCAGGTGGCACTCCCTGTCCTCTCCATGGCACTTGTCTTCCTTGGGAATGGGACACTGAGCTTGGGGATGTCACGTTAAGTGAGACCTCAAATCACAGCACAGTGCTGTGCTGTTCCCTGGCAGTGGGGCCCCACGTCAAACCAGGATCTGCTGTGGGAAGGTCAGATCAAAGTGGAGGATCAGGTCTTTGTGCCAGGTCAGCTCTGTACTGCTTTAGTTAATTCTGTTGCACATCCCAATAATGTCCATATGCTCCAACAGCCAAATGCATCCTCTTCGTTGTCCTCATGCCAAGGAGCCTCCAGGTGGGTGGCTGGCAAATCACTCTGGGTTTGAGGCTCTGAGCTGAGCCTGTAGGGGAAGGATGAATTTAAGAAAAAATAATGCTCTAATAACCACTCAAAGCAGGAAATTCTTTGACTTTGAAGGTCTTACCTAAAAAAAAAAATTAAAAAATCCCAGTCTGTTGGATGTTGTTGAATTTCTTTGCTTCAAAAGATTAATGGATGAGTCAGGCTTTCCAGGATTTGAACTTGTTTCAAAGAGCTCTGAAGTATCTCAAATCTGCAGCTCTGTGCTGTGGTTCATCTGATAAAAAGCCAGGCCTCATGTTCTGTGAAATGTAATGGTACATTGAATTCTGAGCTACGCTGTGCTGCATTTGGACTGCTTCCAACTCACCTGCTAGCAGCCTCTGTAGCAGAGAAACCAAGAGCTGTAATGAAATCAACTGAAGGATGCAGTCTGAAATGGAATATGCTTCCTTTATTTATTTTTCTTTTGTGAAATATCATTAATTGTGTTCATGCAGCCGAACAGATGGATTAGGATTTAGATCTGTGAGTAAGCAGATTCGATCATGTAATGGAATTCTCTTTACTACTTACCTGCTATTTATACACTTGATATTCATTCATTTCACAGCATCGTCGTGCCAACGGTGAAACAGGAAGGGCAAACAAAAGTAGAACCTGAACCTGCTAAGAAACCTGTAAAGGAGAAAAAAGTCATTAAAGAAATAGCATTAATAATGACAGACGAATTTGCAGATGTTCCTGTGTAAGTAAGAATGGCTTTCCTTACACTCTGTCCTGTCAATGTGTGTGGAAAACATAGGTTTGGGAAAGTGACCTCTTACAGAACTGGGACTGACAGAGAGGGTTTGAAATTTTAATAGCTCCAAATAGTTTAAATGCAGCAATAGCAAACCTGAACATGAAATGAATGAAGTCTTCCCTTTTATTGGGAAGATCAGAACTAGTCAGTTAAAACACAAATCCCTTACCTCAAAAATCATGTAATTGTATGAACAGAAATGTATTAGCTAACAGGTGAATTCTCATTTTGTTTGAGAACTGATACTAAAAAAAAAAAAGCCATCATGTCATAAGATGAAAGGTTTGTTTACAGCTAGAAGGAAAAATAATCATAAACGCTCATTGTATTTGAGCCAGTTATTGGTTTCTGGAAACTTTAATTCTTGACTTATCAGTCTGTTCTGAGGTAGCAAAGGAAATCAAACTTGTTACAAGGAAAAAACACTTTGCATTGAAATTCCCAAATTTCTTCAACAACAAGATGTGGGTATTTTCCCCTAACATCAGGACCTGATTAATTGATATCCTTGTCTGAAGTCTGTCATGTAGGAATAATTTTTCTTAAATGGCATTTTCAGGGCAAGGATAAATATTTCTGCAAAAAGGAGAAATTTCTCTTGATGCCTAAGGCTGAGTTGTTATTGAGATTCACTGTGTTCCCCAACAATACCTGTGTCAATATGAAATATGTTTTTGAGTCTGTATTTACTTGAGGCTTTCCAATAATTTTTCCTATAGCTTTCAAAATTTTCAGGTGAGTACTGTCCATTTTCTTTCTTTTGCTGAATGTTGAGCTAATGATAAAGGACTTCTGGTTAGTTCTTAAAAGACCATGCACCTGGTACTCCTATTCTGCAGATTACCTCTAGTATTTTGTGCATTTACTCCCTTAGGTAGTTTTTTCCTGATAAAATTACAGAAGGGTAAAGCAGAGCATGGGAATTTTTGGTGTTTATCTCTGCTATGGCAAGAGAAGCAGACATAGTCCATTCCAGCTAAATATTGTTTTAAATTCCAGTTAAAGTTGTTGTGGCACTTGGGGGACATGGGTGAGTGGTGGTCTTGGCAGTGCTTGGGGGAAGGGTTGGACTTGATCCTAGGGGGCTTTTCCAACCTAAAGGATTCTGTGATCATCCTTGGAAGTGGAAGGAAGGTTTTCCACTGCTGTGTGTGGACACAGGATGGGGACAGAGGCCAGATGGATTCTCTTCCTATTCACTGCAGGTTTATAGAAAGGTTATGTCTTAGACTGGGCTGGTGAAGCTCTAGAAATAATTTTATTCAGATGGGAAAAGCATGTTTGCTCTGTGGAGGAAGATTTACATGAATTTACATAGATCTATTAATCTACCAGTATTCCTGTTGCCTGGCAATGTTGTAGTACAAGATTGAGGAAGTACATGTGATTTCACGTACTGTTTGATCAAATCTAAGCAGCAAGTATTTGTGACCCAAATTTTCATACAACCAATGTATTCTCTTGGAAGAATGAGGATTGGGTTCAGATCACAGTTCTCCAGGTCAGCACTGGTTCTGATGCAGGATCACAGTTGGACTCAATGATCTTAAAGGTTCTTTCCAACCCAAATAATTGCATTATTCTGTTCTGTGGTCTCTTCCTACCTGCTGACAGTGCTGACAGAGGATGCTACTGCATTTTTATGCAGCTCTGGCCACAAAACTTCATGACTGAGGGACTTAATAAAGCACAACTGTGCACATGCATCACACATGCCTAAATCCCATTCCAGCTGGGTATCCTGGGGTTTGCATCTACCAAGAGCCCTGTTCCTCTCTCCCTTCCTGCCTCAGCTGTGGGAGATGGTAACTGGAAAATCGATGGTACCCCTTTGGTACCATCAGGGCCATTAAAAAGCATATATTGGCTTCAGCTGATTTCACAGTTCTGGAGCTGGGCAGCAGGTATTTGACAAAGGTACGTGCTGTGTCAAGGGGCAGATATGGAGCACCTTGATCAAACAGAACACTTTGCAGAGTAAGAGACTTGCAAATTATCCTACCCTTCAAATCTGTTGCAGAAAGGCCCTTTTTGGAGGAGGAGAAAGGAAATTTCATGGTGTCTGTCTCAGTTAATGCTGAATTCAAGGCAAAGGAAAATGCTGGCTTTATTCTGTGTCTAAAATTCTTACTGCTTTCTAAAATGTTTACTGTTTAAAATATTTTAGAATCTGCACATTCATTATAACAGTTGAGTTTCAGATGGTAGCTTGAGGGAATATGTTTCTTTTAGCCTAAGCATTTTTGAGGGAGCAGGTGGTGGCCATGAAGAGGTTTATCTCTTTTAGAGTGGTGTATATGTGACATGTTGATGTTCTTGTTTTCTGAGGAACACAGCACTGGGCTTTGGTTTTCATACCTATGGAAAAAAATGTTTTGAGAAAGGTCTGTGGGTAAAAAAAACCAAACTGGTCAGTTGTTTCATATTTTTTTAAAGAAGGTAGCCGAATTTTATTGCTTTTGCAACAGTGAAGCAGCTTTTAAAGTTATTTTAAATCTAAATTAAATTTCTGGATTTGAAACTTCTCAACTTTGTATTTTTATACTAGTGTATGTATGGACTGAAATAAATGTCAGCCTTTACAGGTTTGCCAGCCACAGCTGGGTAGAAAAATGAGGAGGCTGTGGAACAGCTGGAGGTTTTATGATCCTTAGTTATGCACAGAGTAAAAATTCTATTTGGTTTTGACAGAGTTTAATTTCAGACTAAAGCATCTTGGATGCCTGAGGGCCTCTCAAAAAGCCTTCGGTTCTGAGGTTTAGGCAACGCAATCCTGCTTCTCTCTTTCAGCTTCAGGAGGAGCTGAGGTGATCCCTTGACTTTAATAAGTGTATTCAGTGTGTGTCTATTGATAGTAGGAGCACAGGAATGTAAATACAGGTGTTTTTTACCTCTGGGCTTAGCCTTCATAGCTCTGCACATTCCCCTGTGTCTATGGGAGGCAGACAGAGCAATAAATAGCAGTTAATGCATACAAGCAAAGCCTTCCTGTGTTTATAGGCTGTGTGGATGCTGTAACTGTGTCTCAGGGGTGGTAGTGCTGCTTTTGTAATTACGATTTTTATAATTATAAAATGGCTGCACCTCCAGCTTTGAATTAATTGAAGTATCAGTGAAGTCGGACACTGGCTGCAGGTAACTTAGTGACAGCTAAGTTTCAAATTCAGTTTGAAATAATAGCAATTACTTTGAATTCAAGGAGGTTTTACACACCTCGTGCAGACCTGGCAGCAGGGACTGGCTGTTACTGAAATCTGTTGTCAGTTGGCAGTGGTGAATGCCCACATTCTGGTTTGGAATATTGAACTTGTGATTGATTAGCCACTTCGGCCTTAAATTCCTTGTATGTTTTCCAAAGGCTGAGTTTTTCCATGCAGATTAAAACAAGGAACTTGCTGTTTGACCTAAAGCATTCATTCTTAATTCATTCTTAAAACAAACTGTAATGCTTTCCTCAATTCCTTACATCTGCAAACTGATACTGATCCAAGCACAAACAGCCAAGTTTGGTTTGCTGTAGCAACAGAAAGATGGTCACAGGATAATTCAGTTTTCAAGGTTGCCTTCACTTCTACTGCTGTGTTTTTGGGAGTTTTGTGTTGTTTTTCTGGTTTCAGATTTCATTTTTATATAATGGCTTCTCAGTTTGCAGCACTGCTCCTTTTCCTTAAAGGCATGCCTTTACATCTATAAATACTGAATAACCTTACTTGCAAATATCCCAGTGCTCCAGTTTTTCCACATCACTTTGGTTTTGTCTTCTGTGCTTCCTGTACCTCTGGGCTGTTATCAACAGATTTTATTCTTCTAGAACTTGGTTTTATGAAATGCTCTGAAAGTTCAAAAGTGGATGTTGCTGGTGCAGGGCTGTCTCTGTACAGCTCAGTAGGCTGCACAATGAAATACAGAAGGCAACACAAAACTGGTAGCTCTTCAAAAAACCCCACCAAATAAAAGGATGCAAGATCAAACACAGGTTACAATAAGAACCAAACTGTGCTCTTAGGCAAACACATTTGATTTCATGCTATCTTTTCTGCAAAGTTACTTGATTTTTCTATGTTTGCTATTTAACTGGTATGCTATAAAAGCAACCCTTATTCCATTTTGAAAGGCCTTTTACAGCTAGAACACTGGATATATTTTACTTCTTAATTTAGCTTTCTAATATTTCATTTTTCTGGTTTAGAACTTGCCATGGGTTTTTTACCTTCAAGATTGTTAAGTAATCCAGTAAATTAACAGATTCAACTACTACATTTATTCATTAACACAAAGCAGAAGAAACTGCCTCTAACTAGGAATGGCTTGCCCAGCTAGGGCTGATGAAAGAGAAAAATAAACACGGAACTTTGCAGCTTTCTGGTTACTGACTTTTATTTTTGTTTGTAGGTATTTGAAAGGTCGTTTAGCATATGATCAGATTAATGCAGTTGTTCAAGAGCTAAACAAAGCCGTGGTGAGCAAGTACAAGATCATGCATCAGCCTTTGAAATCTATGAGTTTTGCAGTCAGAAATCTCTACCAGAGATTCATGGAAGACGAAACTAAGGATACAAAAGGTATTTCTTTTTTTCCTTTTTTAGTACCCAATTCATAACTCTTGAACATTGCAGAACAAGTGTAAAAATACTGAACCTTTTTCCATTGTTTTTGACTGAAGAGTTATCTCATAACTGATATGGTCACTTTTTGTATGTTTTCACTGAAAACGTTAATGTAATGGTGTATTGAAGCAGAAACTTTAAATGCACAAAGATATAGTTTGCAATCACAAAAAGTTCTAGAAGCTCTGGGTTTGATAAACAAAACACATAAACAGTGTTTTCAGTTTTTAAGCTAGAATTGTTCTGAAGTTGGGAAATCTGACTTTGTGGAAGAGACAGGTCCATCTGATAATCTTGAGTTTTCTTAAAAGCATAGAAGGAGTGAAAATCAATCGAAATACCTTTCCCTCAACTGAAAAGCAAGTTGTACTTACAGGTTGGTTTTTCCAAAAGTATGTGGCACAGTAAATCTCTGATATTAAAATCTCCTTTTTGACATTCCTTTCCTTTTGAGAACAAGTATGTAATTATTCCTGGAGGGGTGTACTGCACATGTCAGGCTTGGCAATGTCCTTAGAATGCCCTCGTGTTTCCAAGTTCAGACATAAACTGAACTTGGAGCAAACTCTCTTCAGTCTCACAGGAAAAAAAAAACTTTCTCTGACAACACCTTGGCACTCGCCTCTCGGTTTTTGGCCTGGACAGAATGTGAGAACATTCTGCCCTGAACATTCACTGGGTACTCAGGACACACTTTATGACAAACTGCAACTTGTTCTTGCTTTGGTTTTGTCGCTGTTCAAGACTCAGTGTTACAGCATGGTGATAACATCACTGACTGAGGGATTCTAAATGCAGCTTTTCTCTAGGGAAGGAATTCTGATGAGATGGACATGCCTGTCACTTTATTTTGAGACCTACAGGGTAAGCAGAGGATCACGGCCTGGTTTAGGTTGGAAGGAGTCTTAAAGCTCATCTCATTCCACCCCACTGCTGTGGGCAGGGACAAATTCCACTACTCCAAGTTGCTCTCAGCCCCATCTAATTGGGCCTTAGACAGTTCCAGGGATGGGGCAGCCACAGCTACTCTAGGCAACCAAGAATTCCTTCCCAGTATCCCATCTGACCCTGCCCTCTGGCACTGGGAAGCCATTCCCTGTGTCCTGTCCCTCCAGGCCTTGTCCCCAGTCCCTCTCCAGCTCTCCTGGAGCCCCTTTAGGCACTGCAAGGGGCTCTCAGGTGTGCCTGGAGCCTTCTCTTCTCCAGGTGAGCCCCCCAGCTCTCCCAGCCTGGCTCCAGAGCAGAGGGGCTCCAGCCCTGCAGCATCTCCGTGGGTTCCTGTGGACTCTCTCCAGCAGCTCCATGTCCTTCTTATATCAGGGTCTTAGGGCTGGACACAGGACTCCACCACGTTCTCACTTGTTGTACAAAGGTCAGTGTTTAAAGGACTTTATTAAAGTCATGCCAAACACATGCAGCTGAATAACTCCATGTGATTGGCTTCTGATTTGGGCTCCAATGGGTCGGTTTCTCTTTACACGTTTTGCCCCAGTTGAACAACAGCTTATATTAATCTAGGATTTCTTAAAATACTTCATCACTTTCCATTTACAGCATATTTTTGGTTCAGCTATTCCTGTCCTTAGGACTGTTGTAAAGAGTTTGAGCCCATGGTTACTGAGGACTGGCTAAACACTAGAAGGACCCTCCTAGGCCTGGAATGCTCCTCAGTCTGTATTGTGATCCACAGCAGCCTTGGCTGCAGTGAAGAAACCTTTCTAGAAACTTGAGAAAGCTACAGCTTGTCAGAGAGAATTTTCTGCCAGGAATTTGGGAAGTTTAAATCTGAAGGATTGAGGCGCTTCATTTCTTCAACTACTTGAGGAAAAGTCTTTATTTTCTTGTTTGTGTTGGAAAGTTCAGTTAGGAGACTAGGACATTCTGCATCTGATAGGGTGTGCGTGTTTGTATGCTGGGTTGTTTTGTTTAGGGGTTTTTTCATGCCTAATCATCTAGAAAGTCTAGAGAAAAGGTCTGGCAGGCTGTCAGACAGTTCTTATCTGGCCAGCACAAAATGATTAAATGTCTTTATCCATTGCATTTTTCAGGATGAGGTTGTGCATTCATTGATTTGTTTGTTTAAATCTCTACTGTGAGTGTCTCTCTGCTTAGGATTCCCAGAGTTTCCCAGCCTGGGCTGATTGCCAGCTGACCTGTTCTTTGATTTCAGGATGAGAAAAGATGCTGCCTGGTTTATCAGGGTAACTTCAGCCAACAAGGTGATTCAGTTAGTTTAGCTGGTTGTTTAGTGCATGGATCAAACCACCACCCTTCATCCATGGTTTCTGCATTAGAAAAAGTCCTGCTATGCCAAGTGTTGCTGCCCTGAATTCTGGGAAAATAGAAGAAGAAATCTTATTTTATCAAAATTCAGGACATTCTGATGTTCCCCTGATACAACTGAGAAACCAGTGTGCAGGTTATCCCTGGGTTCCTAACACTCTTTGGGTGTATTGCTCTGTTACTGGAACTTGTAAATGGTCTCTATTCAATGGTACTTGTATTTTAAGCAGTTAAATAGGTTTTTTCCTTTTCCTAGTAAGCAAACTTCATGCTTCTTATCTGTATGAGAATTCAGTGGAGTTACAAGCTCTGAGATTGAAGCATAGTTCCTGTTCGGGGGAAGATCAATAGATTTTGACAGATATTGTCTCTGGAAGATTCTACTTTCTGTTAGATGTGTGTCACCAACTCTCAAAATGGTCCAGTCTGAGGAAACAGGACCTTCAGCTCTGACTAAGGAAGATTTTGGGGAACATTATGCTTATAAACACTCTGGGACCTTACTTCTTTACTGGCAGCTTTGGCTTTCCAGCTTAGATCAGGTTCTTTCTCTCCAGTTACACTGGAAGAACTCTCCAATAACTTTAATAAAGCAGCTCGTTTTTCTGTTACCTCATTTGTCACTGCCTCTGCCTTAAAAAATAAATCAAGGAGGGAGGATGCTATTTCATTTTGCCAGGCTAAAATACTTCTATTTATGTCTTCCTTCTCATTAGAGTTGAAAGTGCTTCCTTCTACCTCTTCTCCTTAAAGATAATTGGACATTTCCCTCTTACACCTCAATTAGCCCATTCCTGGTTTCAGGTTGCTTTTCTTACAGTTTTGTGGAGATACATGGTTAAAACTTTGTGCCATGTTACAGGAAGCATTAAACAGGCAGTCTTTTTACTAGATCTATAATTACCTCTTATCTGAGCGATGGTTAAGGACTGAATATGAAATCACAGCCACAGAATGTAGTTATGGAGTGCTTAGAATGGTGGAATAATTTAGATTGGAAAAGGCAGCTAAAAGATCACAAATTCCAGCTGTCAACCCAGCACCATGTTCACTGCTAAACCGTGTCCTCAAGTGCCACATCATCACTTTTTTTGAGCATTTCCAGGGATAGTGATTCCACCACTGCCCTGGGCGGCCTGAATTGTAAAGAAAATTTCCTTTAGGAAATAATTATGAATGACAAGAAGGGATGAGCTGCCAGCTCTGTCTGGTGCAGGACCTTCCTGTGCCATTTTCTTAGAGACACAGGGAGGATTCTGTTGCAAGTGTTAAGTCTTTTTCTTGCATTTTCTTCTCTTTCTTGCATTTTCTTAAATAGTGAAGAATTATTGTTCTCCAAATCTGATGGAAGTCAAGGGAATGGTGGGCTGCATAGCTGTGATGTATGCATGGCTCCTTCCTCTTTTTTGCAAAGAGCCAGTTCCAGAACTCGGGTTCCTGCTGGGAGACAGAGCTCAGTGAGTGGGGCCTGTGGGTGATAAAGGATGTCTGAACTTTATGGGAAGGCTGGTAATTCTCTTTCTGATGACAAATTTATAAAGTGGAACAGAGTTCCTGAGATAGTTTGAGGCCATCCTGCTGCTGACTGTAGCTTTTCCATCAGTGTGTGGAAATGTTAAGAAAAGGTGGTGTTGTCACTTGTGAAACGTCAAGCGTGTCCTACAACAGAGTGATTCCTGTAGCAAAATCCCTGTCTGTTTTCCAGGTGAATTTTTCATTGTGGAGGCTGATATCAAGGAGTTCACCCTGCTGAAGGTGGATAAGCGCTTCCACAGCATCGTGAACATCCTGAGGCACTGCCACAGGGTCAGAGAAGTTCGTGGCTCCAGACTCGTCCGCTACGTCATCTGCTAAAGAGCTTCCCACAGTCTGCCTGCCCAGGAGAGAGACATTCTGTCTGGTTTTTGTGCACTCCTCTCCAGCCCTCTTAATTTCTGAAAGGCAGGAGTGAGGAAAGAGCGGCAAATATCAAAATATCAAATGGCCTGGAGGTATTTGGGTTTCGTTCTGAAGAGTTGAGGGGAATTACTGACTTTTGGTAAATTACGAATTCAAACCAGAAAGGCAAACTGGGCACAGGCAGTTTTGACCACAGTTTCAGGTCAGCACATCAGAGTTAACTTCTCTGCATGTTAATAATTTTCCTTTTGTGCTTACGAATTGGAGTCTTGTTTTTAAGAATCTGTAGCTACTCAAAGGAAGCATTTGATTTTATTTTTTTTTTAATCTCAATGCCTCTAACCAATTTCCAGATTTCCTTTTCTTAATGTTTCTTTTTTTTATTCTAATTGTGTGTTTTGGAGTTTTCTGCATCACTTGCACATTGTTAACCATTGTGATAAATATAAACTCTGTAAATATTCAAAACTGCTTTGATAAGAAAGGCTGTCTTCTCTGTCTTCCATAAGTCTGTATCTGCTATTATCCTAACATCTCTTCTAAAATGCCTCCTCTTGTACACTGTCAGTGCTAAGATGAAATTTCATGAGCAAAATATGCTGAATGAACTTTCAGCTTTTTTAATAAAAAGAGCCTGGTGAGTTCCTAAAGTCTGGGTTTTTAATTTGTGTGTGATGGTTGGACTTTGGTCTTTTGCTCTGGGATGTTGGGATCCAAGCTGAGATCTCTAATCTGCATCATACTGGAATATATTTCCTGTTCAGAGAAACACACAGCATTGCAGGATGTGCAAAATCACTTTCCCTGGGTGTCAGTTGAGTCCATCTGTTTTTTGCAAAGCTGATTTTATGTTAAATGAAGTGTAGATGTTTAAGTCCATGGCCCCAGTGGTCTGCCTTTTTATCATCTTTTGTTTTGTTTTGCCCAGGTTCGTGTACTCTGAAGAGTCTTTCAAGATTCAGGACTTATAACCTTCTATTTTATAAAAAGAAACTTGCCACAAAGCGGTTGCACTGACCTGCCTTTTGTTTCCTGTCTGGTTTTGACTTTTCCAGGTGACCTGTTTGCTTCTTCTGTCCCTCTAACCCCACAGCTCTTAGCAGATCCCATGCATGGATGTCCCTGGAAGGAGGGAGGTCTGTTGGGTATGGGGCTATTCCAGGATTTGCAGCAGGTTGGCTTTTCTTCCTCTGCCACTGGCTTTGTGATTATGTAGCTCTAACTTTGAAAGTGTGGGAAAGAAGCAAGAAGAGCCTTGGCTGGGCCCAGAGAAACCATATCCAAGTGGAAAGTGAGCACTTTGTAAGGAGAGGTTTTAAGCATATGGGACAGTTATGGCAGCCTTGAAAAGGATCTTGATGGGCAAACAACACTGAGAGAGAGGTGTCTGATGTTTCAATTAGTATTTTAATTGGGGAATATGATCAATGCCAGGTTGGACAGGGCTTGGAGGAACCTGGTCTAGTGGAAGGTGTCCCTGCCCACTGGCAGGAGAGTGGAATGAGATGATCTTTAAGGTTTCTTCCAACTCAAACCATTCTAGAATTCTATGAGATGCTTTCTTAACTATTGAAACTTGCTGTTCTCAAAACATGTGATTCCTTGCTGCAACAAGGTGAAATTATAGATGGTGTTCACCACAACCTAATGCTGTTGTTTGCTGCTGCTTTTTGAGCCTGGGATCCTAGAGATTGCCTTCTGTTGAATATTAAAAACCAAAACCTGATAGTATACAACGTAACCTTAGTTTTGTCTATTCCCTGTAAAGTCCTGACAGTTTCATCCAAAGATTTTTCTCTGTTCAAGTATCACTGAATAGGTCTTTTTATTTCTATTTCCTTAGTACTTGTTTTGGTCTCAGTAAGCTTGACTGCTGCATGATTTTTTTTTTTACCTCCTTCCTATGTTTTGTTGTAGGGATTGCAGTTTGTGCTTAATTAGGTGTTGGTTAACAGCTTTCAGTCTGTTACTATGGAGTTTTTAATTTTCTAAACTATTTTCCCTCAGGCATATTCTCACAAATGTGCTCGTTATTTTAATTCCCTATCCTAACATTATGTTTTATTTTATTTTACTTCTCCTGAGGAAGCCTGCCCATGGACTGTGGTCACTTACTGTGCCTTTCTGCCTCTCCTCCTCCAAAGGTTCAGGCTGACTTGCAGGCTGAGAAAGAGCAGTTCCCAGCTTGTCCCATGGGCTCGGTGAGCTCCTCTGTCCTCTCTTTAATGAGTTTTTTGGTGTTTCCAAACCATTCTGGGCAGAAAACACTGCCTCTAGGAGCTGCCTCAAAACATGGCCATGCTCTCTTGTATGTTTGCTTACTCCTCCCTGGCCTGTGCTCCCCGTATCATTCACCAGCAGACAATGGGCAGTGGCACTGGATGCCAGGAGGTGTCTCAGGTGGTGCTGCCAGATGGTTTATTGTAACATTCCTCCCAAAATACAGCCAGCATGCAGCTTCCCAGCCCTGACTCGTGCTCTGCCAGCCGCCGGCTTTGCTGCTATCTCAGCTTCTGAAAACAAGGAGATAAAACCGAGGAAACATGAATTTAATTGCCTGATACACAAGAAAGGAATTGTCATCTTCCCACAGCCTTAATTTTCTCCCAAGACGCAGCTCAGTTTGTGATTTCACGTTGTTCTCTACCCCCTGGACAGTGGGGGCTGTGCAGAACAAACAGGGAAAGTGGTTGATCAATTGAGCAAAGTTATCTCCTGGGCTGGTCTTGATGAAACAGGGAACCCGGTGCTGGCAATAATTTGATGTGGTAAAATGTCCTGGGTGGAGATGAAAGGAGTGTGTGTCAAATTCGGCCTTGATGGTTGGAAATCAAGCTGACTCCTTTTGCCTTGTGCACAGTGTGGGGGTTGGAAGGTGGGAGAGACGCTGTTTGACAGTGAGAAAGCAACATTGCACGAGCCTGGCAGGAGAAGGACTGATGAGCAGCCACTGGATTGTGTTGCTCGGGAGAGGAAAGGCATCACACATCCCAGGGGAGTTGGGTTTTGTGCCTGTCAAGAGACCCACGCCTCTAAGAAGTTGAGACAAAGGCAAGTTGCTTTTTTAAAAATGCTCTCTGTTCCTGTTGCTTTGTTATTTTGTTGGTTAAGAAAAAGCCACACATTTTTTTTGTTCTCCTTAATTCCTCTTTTGAAGAGGCAGTAATGGAAATAATTATCTGTTCAAATCAATGCTCAGAGAGCTGGCACCCCTGAGTATTTAGCAGTGAGCGTTGTTTCAGGAGGCAGTGATTTCCATCTGTGAGAGCACATGTTCCCTTTCATAGTAGCCATGAGGAGGAAGAGAAAAGGAGCATTTCCTGTCATTCATGGGTCTTTGCTTAGAGAGAGCTGGTAAGTAACTGTGTAAAGAAACCGGGTGGTAAAGAAGGTAATTAACATCGAGGTCTTTGACAGAGGAGTCTCTCAGCTGAGCTGAGTTTTTATCGAATGATTTTCTGAACTGTTCTCTTAATGTAAAAACTTTAAAACCTTTTGTCCATGATGGTGCTTGCTATGCCTCGTGGGACTGGATAATCCAGACAAACCACAGTGATTGCGGTCACAGGTCCTCTTGCCTTCCCTTGCCTGTGAGATTTGGAACCCATGTGTGTCACAAACAGAATGATATATATTTAAGCAGCTACAAAACTTAATATCCTCATAATTGTCTTTAAATGCAACCATTTTCCATGGCAAAGTACAAAACAGTGGTGGTTGCTTATTAAATGGTTGTTTTTTTTCTTTTTTTATTTAATTTAACTTGTGTCACACAGAATTTTCTGGGAATTGGGATGCAATTAAAATGCAGGAAACTTGTTTCAACAAAACTTTAATCATGGTGGGGTTTATGTATAGGCAGAGGCAATTAAACATTTTATATATACAGACAGAAACATGGAACAAGTTTCTCCCTACATGTGTTGCTTTCAAAGCTGAATATAACTCAGTATTTTGGAAAGCTTTAGTGGAAACCAGCTGAGTGTGTTTGTCCTTTGATGTATCAGGTCATAACCTCATCTTCCTCAGATGGAGAACTGCACTAGAAAATTGGTTTTCCCATTTTTTCGATTCTTTGTGGATTTACTGAACACAGATAAACCAGTGGAACATCATAGGGTTGAATTGCAACACAATGGCTTTAATTTTTTTTTCCTAGTCCAGTTCAGTAGTGCATCTTATTTAATTGATGTGAGATTAATAAGTGATGATGAGTCCAGGCCTTTACATCACTTTGTGAACTGAAGCTGCTTGGGCTCTCCTGGCATTATTTTGAGGCTGTTTCACACTTAGTAGAAGTTTTGTGGATGGATCCATTACAGGGTTTGCCTTTTCTATTTTCCTTTCTCCCAGATTTCAGGGGGAATTTGCTCCCACCTACCTCTTTGTGCTGGCCAGCCTCACTCACTCATCCCTGCTGATGCAGCTTCTCTTACCCCGTGCTGAGCAGCAGCATTTCAATTATGAACCAATGTTTTACGTTTGATATTTATGCAGCAGCTGAGAAACCTAAATAATTAAATTTCCCTGTGGCCCGAGCAGGAGTTGGATGAGCTTCTTCATAGATGTGAGCTGTACTGTCTTGAAGGGTTTTCTGGCATAGTGGTCCCTACCTGTGGGCTCATTCCTTCGTAGAAACTGCCCCACTAATCATTAATAATTCAGCAGTGGCTCAGCACATCAGATTCACCTTTGGGAACGCTACGAGGCTGCTGCTCCCTGAAACCTTTTCTTTAAAGCAGCAAAATTATTCCTTCTAGAGCCTGCACTTTGCTTTTGGAGGGTTCATTTTGGGGTGACAGCCACAACTCAGCGTGGCTTAGCTGCTGTGCAAGTCTAGGATTTATTCAAACTATTCAAATGTTTGATTTAATAATCCAGTAGTCTGGGTTTTTTTGTGACTGGCTTTCAGCCATGTCACAGCTGTGTGGAGACGTCAGGAGTAATGACAGTGTTGATACAACACCCACTATGGCAGTGTAAGGGTGTTAAATCCTTCTCCAGTTACTCATGGATAATATCTGGACATCCCTTTCTTCTCAGTTGCAAGTGGATGTGAGGAATTATCCAGAAGTTCAAGGTGCTGTGTCAGTGAATTTTGTTAAAATCTAATTTCCAGACATTCCTGCTTCCCTATCTAAATGCTGCCTCCCCTTCTTGTGCCAGTCCTGGGATGATGACAGGCAGAGATATCCATGGGAAGGAGAAAACAAGGGAGGCTGGGAATGAGCTGGCCAGCAGTGGTGGATCAGAGGAGGCCTGATGGTCTCAGGAGAGCACAGATTAAAGTAGGAATCCATTCATGTGGTTATTGCAAAGGAAGCCAATAAATATATATAAAAAGTGGGTTTTCCAAACTCTGTGTGAGAAATGAAAAGCACCTTCTAAGCAAGGGGTGTGGACTCAGCTTGGACCCTTTCTCTGTGAGGTCCTGGCTGCCCCTTAGGACTAATTAAAGAGAAGCCAGAAGCTCTAAGTGAGGCTGACTAAAAACATTTGATGAAAGGTAAGGAATTTGGGTTAGTTAATGCAGAAAGAGATGTAGAACCCTTAATGATGGGTTCAGGTTTACCCCTGTGGAGCCTGAGGGTGATAAAACATGGGGATGATGCACAACCAGTGGAGTTGGCTGTGCTCTAGGCTGCACCCAGCCTGGAACAGGACCTCAAAGAACTCATCATCCATCCTCTCAGACGTGTGATCTCAGGGTCTGCCAGTTCAGGCTGATTGTTCCATGAATGGGCTTGTTCCCCCTTTGTAGTGTTGGTAGCACTCTGATGTCCTGCCCTTCCCCTCTGCAAGATCTCAGGAATAATTCCAAGGGGAGAGAAAGACCCATTAACCTTCACCGTCTGTCTCTTCTCGGTGTGATCCAGTTGGTGTTTTCCTTGATGGCGATAATTACACAGAAGTATGTAACTGCAAGACAAATGTTTAATTAAGAGTGGGTTTGTTGCTTGTCTCTTGTCTGCTTCCATCTGGGAAGAGTGTGGTTGTGCCGGTTGTCTTGGCAGCCTGGACTGAACGGGGTCTGACAGGCCCATTCTGCACCCTTGCAAAGGAATGAGGGAATAAATGCAATTAAAAGACTAATGGGACCCTTCATTACCTGCTGCTGCCATGAGAGCTTCTAATTTTCAAGTAATTCTTTGCCCGAGACCCACATCTTTGGATGGCACTCACTGTGGATAAACCAGGTTCATTTTATTAAAATACAGAGTTTGGGATGGTGTGTCCTGGCTGGTCAGAGCTCCAGGTGCCCTGTAAGGTAAACTGCTCTTCTAAATGATGTAGTTACCTGCCTCCAGATGGGCTTAAATCAAAATTACATTTTCTATCTCTTCAGCAATGGCCAGTAATGTATTCCTAAAATATCCTAGGAGTCAGAAAGCTTTTAAACCCAAAAACCTCTAGGTTGCAAAGGCTCCATGTTTAAGCATGTCTGAATAAATTGGCTGTAAATTCTCAGCCTGTGCTGCCTCTTGGGAAGGCTCATCAAGGTGAGGGTGGCCCTGTAACCTGACTGCACAGGGAATTGGCATTAAAAATATTCCTCTTCTTATTGCTGTCAAGTGCAGAGGATGTTGGGGGCAGAGCTGCCTCACAGTAACAGCAGAGAGCATCAGCTGCTGAAATAATTTAAATTTCTTTTCCCTCTGGGGAATCACATTGATCTTAATAGGGTTTTTTAATTAAATAATATGCTGACTGTTACATGCTGGAAATATGTTGGTTTCTGTGCTCATTGTTTGCAGCAGCATTTCCTCCTGGTTGTCGCTCCGTTTGCTTAAGGAGAGAGAAGCTCAGGATTGCTTCCCACTGGGAAACAGCCCCAGGACCTGCCCACTGGCGGCACTGGGAAGGATGGGATGTGGGAATACGTATACGAGCAGCTGGAGAAGCAACACCCCTACAGTGAATTGCTGGAAGGTCTTGTCACAGGATACCTCCCAAACCCAGAGCCAGCCCCACTGAGCTCCTCACTTCCTCCCTCCAGGCAACTGGGGAAATTTGGAAGTGGCTGGAGTTCCACAGCTGATAATGAAGTGGGTAATTAGGCAGAACAGCAGCGATTTCACCGATTCTTCAGAACCTGATGAACACAGAAATGGCTTGGTTTACCCCTCACTGGCAAACCCCCCACCCTCCCTTTGGGATGGAGGCTGGGAGATGCCATGGCAACATCTCAGGCAGGGGCTGGTGGGGTATGAACGTACATGCACATGCCAATTAAAATTTAAACAGCCTCCCATGCGAGGAGTGAGCCCGTGCAGCAGGACCCCTGCTTTATGAATAAAATATAAGAGTATTGAAGGGATGTCTGTGCTGGTGGGGTCTTCCACCCCTGCCTGGCCCTGTGGCTGCTTGTCCTTCCCTTCTGGTCAGGTCTGGAGGTTTTGGGATGCTTTGGCTGCTCCATCACCTGTGACGGGTTCTTGGGGCTGCTGCCTGCTTTGGGATGAGCTGAGCTCTGTCAAGCACCTGCATGAGACCCCCAGCATTTCCCACCCCCAAAATCACCACAAAGCACTTGAAGTTATTAGTATTTCGTGCTGCAACGTGAGCCAGGAGGGATTCTCTTGTGATTATGCCTTAATGATAATGTCTGTAGTGGTTCCTAAGCATGTCTTAGTAGCATTCATCCCCATTGTATAAAAGAAAGATGAGTTGTCAGGGTGATGCCCAAAATCCTGGAAGATAGGCACTCAGAGAACACGTTAATGGAGAAAGACAGACAATACCTTTTTTGGGAATTTGGAGGCTTTGGGGACTCTGCTGGGCCTACAAAACGTGCATTGTTTCAACAAGGATCTCTGTCCAAAACTCCCCAAAGAACCCTGCCCTCTGCAAGGCTACAGTTTTTATACTCTTCCAAACAATTAGCATGTTAGATATCCATAACCAATCATCATTTCTAATTCTCTTGGTGGTCCACCCATCGGGGTCCAAACTATGCCCCCTGAACCACCTCCAGAAGTTTCTGGACTCTTCTATTGTTTTGATTTCAAGTTATCTTGCACGTGTCTCTGAAAAACATCATGACCTTCAGAGAGCCTGAGAATGCGTGAGAAAATCACTTTAGTAACTTCTAACACCACTCAATATGTGAGCAACAAAACCTAGACTTCTAAAACTCTAAAAATCTACAAAATACACACCAAACCCTTAGGCATCGAGGGCATTAAAGTACTTCCCAAGGCCACACTGCAAGCTGATGGTTAAGACTGCAGCACAAAGTGTTCCATCCCTGGCTGCCACCTTCCCATATTCCCCCCAAACTCTCACCTTGCAAATCCCTTTCCAAGGAGTGATGCTTTTTGCTCGCTGTCTTGTCAAGCTCTACATTAAAACCACTCAGTTTCACCTTTGCCCCTTCAGCTCGTGATGTTTCCGCCTTAACAGAAAGAAACCTCTCCCAATATCCAAAAAATCCAGCCATGGGTGAGAAAAACCCCTTGTCCTTGTGCCTGGCCTTGGAGGCTGCTTAGTGCAAGCTCTGCCCTGGTGTTTTCACCCTCTTCTCTAAGCCAGTCCTGCTCTCCTTCCTTGCCTTGTCTCCTCAGACAGGGATGCTCCTGCCAGAAATCAGCAGGAATTTACCTTCCCACTTTGCCCTATGGGGTTTGGTGGATCACAGGACCTGTTCATAGGATCAAACACTACAAACCCAGCTCGTGATCAAGGGCCCCACGCTGAAAGTGAATCTTTCACCATCATTGTTTGGTTACCAGTGGTTTGCATTGCTTAATTTGGGTCCTTACCTGAGCACACAGGATGTGCATTTTCTGTGATTCTGGGTTTTTCTCTGTGTTTGACGGTTTTCCTGCTAATGGTTGCTTGGGGTTCTGAGCTGCCTGTACCCAGATGTGGGGAAGAAATGAGAAACAGGGGAAAAAATGAGAAATTTCACTATTTCTGTGGCTCCCTGTCCCAAAATCCCTTGCAGATGCTGCTGCAGGGGCTCTGTGTAGCCATATATGTCTGTGTTTCTCCCACCTGCACTTCAGATTTACTACCTTGCATGTCATTTTTCAGCCTGATAATAATTTTTTTATTATTATTAACCCTGGGAATCTCTCCTGGAAACAGAATGCAGGAGGGATGCTCTGAAAAATATTAGCAGTATCACAAGAAAACAGAACAGCCTTTTGCTTAAAGCTGGAAGCACATGGTGCAGAGAGGGGGGGATGCAATTCTGGGCTTTGTAGAGCCAACTTCTGGAGCAGATCAAGCTTAAAAGGCAGGTTGTGGAAGGCTTTGCTCAGCTCACCATTGCCATGAGCTGTTTTGGTATGTCCCTTCATCTGCCTTCAGCTGGGATGTTCTCATCCAGTCAAAGCTGGGGTCCAGGCTTTCCAGCAGGGCAGGAAGAAGCCAAATTGCCTTGCATAAAGTAGAGGGAGCCCACACAGGGAATTCTTCCCCTGGTTGGTGGCTGGGGAAGGTAATTTATACTTTTTCCACCTCTACAAAACACCACTTCAAGACACAAAGAGCACAGGGGGACAATAAGATGACTGGAGCAGCACTTCTTATCCTTTGCTTTCCCCTGGTTTTATTTCACATCATCTAACCCTGGTGTGGGGTGATACAAAAGATCTGCCAAGTGTTTTTCCACCCCTAAAACAGTGAGGAAAGGGGCTGAAACTGGCTCCTCTCTGCACCCACATCTGGGGGATGATGCCTGGGAGGGGACCAAGGGTGGTGGCAGGGCTGGTTGCAGGGGGTGTTCTTCCAAAGATGGTAAATCCTAATTATTCCCATTGCCTGACCTCAAATGCAGGGAAGTGAATCTACAGTGACTACGAAAAGGGTGCTTAGAAGTCTCCAGTTGAACCATTTTGTTTAAAAAATGCACCATTGCACTGAACTTTACCCAGGTCCAGCCATTTAGGGGTCTTTCATATTTTTGGCCACCAAATCCTCCATGCTCTGACCCACAAGTGTGTCCTTCTTGGGCTTCCAAGGCCCTCAGTTCCTTTGGCTCCACTTCTGTGCCCACAGCAGCCCTCAGAAATCTGGCCTGCATTTCAAGGAATTTTTATTCTTCTAAAGCCTTAATTAATTTTCTTTCTTCTTGCTAGGCTTAATATCACTTGAATGGCTCGCTTACATGAATTGGCTTGATTAATGGCAGTGCCCAGACACAAAGCTCCTGCTCCTCATCCTGTTCATCTTTTCCATGGGAGCATTTCCAGTCTTTTATTGTGCTCTGCTAAGGCCAAGCTTTAATCTCAGATGGTGGGAGCAGCAACACACACATAGGCAATGTACAAATAACCATGATGTTCCTCAGATTACGAGATTAAAATTTCCCTGGCTGAAAACATCAGTGATGTCTGTTAGGGAATTACTCTGCTGGGGAGCTTCTGGAATCCTACTTGGAGCCACCAGAGCTCTGCCCACAGCAGGTTTTGCCTCTGGCCTGGCAGAGGTTGAGCATCATCTTGTGCTGCTGCCCTCCCAGACTGCACTTGCTGTGAAAGGACTGGCTCCAGCAGAAACTCTGGAGTCTCCCCAGACCAAAGGCTCCAGTTGGCACCGCTGGGCCAGCTGGTTATTCTGGTTTTGCTCCTCAGCTGGAAATGTCTTGCCAGCTCGGGAGGACCAGAGAGGTTAAACCAGCACTTGAAAAGCCTTCAGGGCTCTTTGTGTCCATGTCTGTGTGAGCTGGGGCTGCTGTTTCCTTCAACTCACTCAAAAGCAGCCCTGGCTGATCCAGACCCTTTTCCAGTGACGTTCCATATCCCAGTGAGACCAAACAGTCCTTGCCTTTTCTTGGGGACTGCCAAGATGAAAAGCACAGGCATGGGAGCTGCAGGCTGAGGGGCAGAGCCCTAAGATGAGCATTCCTCATGGCTGGAGGAAGATTTGGCTGTGGGGAGGAGCAGGCTCACAGCTCTGCCATCATCAGCACCCCAATTTTCCCATGTCCTGGAACCTGTGATGCCAGTGGTGCCACTGGCTGCCACCCCTGAGGGGAAGGGACCACCGAGGGTTTGGAGATGCTCGTGGTCAAAAGCAGCAACACAAGTCAGAGGGTGTGGAAAAACTCACAAATGTTTATTAGTAAATTACGCACTTGGCCTGAGAGAGAGAGAGAAAAGAAAGAAAAGACAGAAGGAAAGAAGGAAAGGAAGAAAGGAAAGAAAGGACAGGGAAGGAAAGGACAGGGAAAGGAAAGGACAGGGAAAGGACAGGGAAAGGACAGGGAAAGGACGGAAAGGAAAGGAAAGGAAAGGAAAGGAAAGGAAAGGAAAGGAAAGGAAAGGAAAGGAAAGGAAAGGAAAGGAAAGGAAAGGAAAGGAAAGGAAAGGAAAGGAAAGGAAAGGAAAGGAAAGAAAATCTGCAGTCTTGCTTGTAGAATTGGTCCAGCTGATGGCATGCCCAGGCTTTGTGCTGACACCTTTTATATATAAGTTTTCCCCTTCCTGGAGAGAAGATTCTCACTTTCTATGCAGATTAGTTCTCATGTGCAGTCCATTCTTTCAGACCTTTCTGGAAATGGGTTGGAGGCTTCAGGGGTCTTGGGTGGTCTTGATGCCCCTACAGTCCATGCCCTCTTCTCAGCCTCATTCCTACCCCTGTGCTGATCACCAGGAGCCAGAACAAGGACATCTGCCCCATAAAAATGCCCCTGCCCTGCATGGCCCCTTCTCCAGCCACATCCTGGTCTTTCTCACAGTGTGTTATTCCCAGCAATCCTTGGTTGGCTCCACAGCTATCTGGGACATGCACATTGTCACCTTCTGGGGCTCTGCAGTCTGCCCACGGGCCATTGCTGAGGGCACACTGAAACCTGGAGTATTGCAGACACTCTGTGATAAGGCTGGTGATGCCAGAGGGAAGGTTTGAGCAATTTTGGGCTAAACAACTGTCTTATGAGCTGTTCTTCCCCAGGCAGCCCTGCTGCTGCCATAAGCACATTAGATGGAAGGTATTTTGCATCTTCTCAGTTTGGGGTGGAAGAGAGCAGCTCTGTATCACTGCCAACCTTGCCCTCATGAACTCCCAGCTTGGAAAAGGCATAGAGGTATTAAGTAAAAGCCCATTTCCCAAACTACCTTGGGCATTACCTTGAATGTGCTCCCCACGTGATATCCACATGCTACTCCCAGATAAACTGTGTTGGACCAAGAGATTCTCTGAAAGGGGTTTGTTATCAGCATTGGCTCCTTTGCCTTCCCAGCTTTGGGGTGTTTGGGGTTGAATTGTAAGTTCAAGTTGACCCCCTATTAAAAAGCTAATGCAGCTGATCACTGCCCAGCTGTACCATGTCATGGGATTGGAGAGGCTGGGATGTCACAACTTCCACCACTTCCAAAACATCTTTTTTCAAGCTTCAAGAACACTCTTTGCAATTAGAACAGGCAATGCAGGGAAATGGCCAGCCTTGGAGCAGGTGGGGGGAGAGGAGAGGAGGGGAATTATCTTACTGTGCACTTGGCCTCGGTAGTTTCTCTTGCTGGAATATTCCCAGTGCGTTTGATGTAAAACACAAAGGGCTGGAGGATGCCTCGGCTGGGCTGTTCTCGGAGGAGATAACATCTCCTGGCACAGACAGCACAGCTTCCCCTAAGCAGGCTACTGAAGGTCACTTGAGAACTTCGCTTGCACAAGTTCAAACAGCTCCTTCATTATTGCCATCCATCAACCCCTCTGTCCTAGCCCCGTCCCTCAGACACCCACTGAGCCATCCTGCTTAATTGGGACCTCAGGGAAGCAGTTCCCATTCTGACGCCTGC
The DNA here is from genome assembly GCA_013396655.1 of Campylorhamphus procurvoides. Lineage (NCBI taxonomy): Eukaryota > Metazoa > Chordata > Aves > Passeriformes > Dendrocolaptidae > Campylorhamphus > Campylorhamphus procurvoides. Next base: position 9,868 of record WBMV01003827.1, on the reverse strand, counting down.
TCCGTTTTAATTAACGGGTAAAATAATCTATGAATAAATAGAAAGACCATGACTAACTCCCGTTTTTATTTCTCTTCTGCTTCCCATGCTTCTCCCAAGTAATTTGCAGCAAGGGTTTATGGAAGTCCATGCAAGGGATAACCTGGCTGCCTGTTTTCTGCAGGCTTGGTCCTGCAAGGGAACAGGAAGGCAAATAATGAGAGCTGGTAAAGCATGGGAATACCCAGGTGAGCAGGTGAGTTTTCCTGGCATTGCTCCTTTGTTAAATCTAAACTGGGAGCCAGGGATTGCAAGGGATTTGCTCCAAAAGATGGGGGAACACCAGTTTGAGGTTGTGCTGTTTAATCTGGGCATCATCTGGTTTTGGCACGCTGGGGGCAGCCATGGCAAAAGGGCTTTTAGAAAGAAAATCACCAGTCTTAAAGTAATTCTGCTGTTTTTCTTTCCCGTGGCTGGATTTCTGCTGTGGGTGCAATCAGGAATGCAGCTGATCGGGGTACCTGTGCCCAAAAATTGTAGTGCTGTGGACCCTTTGTGGTGCCTTCCTGGGGTCCCTGGGCTCCCCTTTCCCATTACAGTTTGGGTTTACAGCTTGCCCATTACAGCAACATGGAAGGTTATGAGAAGGCAGAGGCTGTGCTTTTAATTAGAACTGTCATTAATGATCCAGGTGCCAGGATAAATGGCTCCTGTGGCAAGTGGGGAAGGACAAAGGGCAGGGAAAGGGAAGGCACCCTGGTGCCAGCACTAACAGCTCATGGTAAACTGGGGTGGGAGGGGAACTGGGAAGCACCGTGGCAAAATCTGGGCTCTCTGAGGCCACCCCTGGATCTGTCAGCACATGGAGCTGGGAAAGTCATGTCATCTCAGGAGTCTCCTGCCTCCACTCCTGGATGTTCTCCATGTATAAAGGCTGGTTACAGTGCAGGTGAAAAACAACAGCAGGAGGTGAAAACCGACGTAAAATGTAGGTGGGCAAGAGAATGGCTGCTCCAGTGGCATCCCCCTGTGCCAGGGGTGTTTTGGCAAGCTCATTCCCAGGGATTTACAAAGGTGGCTGCCTGCGACACGAGAGAGACTTCATCTTTTTTCCTTTGCTTTGGCAGTTTTAGGTCAGCTTAATAAAACAGAAGGGAAAAGGAAACCTTCAAGGAAGTTGGTGCCAAGTTGGTGACAATTTGGGAAATCAAAAGCCTTGCTCTTGACGAGTTTTGCTGCCAGTGAGGTGGAAGGAGCAGGCTGGGATCCCTCGCAGCTGGTGAGTGGCAGCGGTCGCTGCTCTTGTCCCACTTTGGTGGGTGCTCTGGCACCAGCATTAAGTCAAATGTGATGCATGAAGATGGAGGGAGAAGTGAATAAAGTGTTATTTCATGGTTCCAGGAGGGTGTGGAGGCATGGGTGCAGCTGTGGGGACAGGGAGGAGAGCAACAGGGACAGGCTGTGTGGGCACAAGGGGATGAGCATGCGTTTGCAAAAAATAGGCAGTAGGTGGGATGTGCTGCTGACAGCACTTTCATCACTCAGACTCAGTCCCAGGAGCTTCATGTCTGGGCTCACATCTGCTCCCCACTCCACTGCTCTTCACCAGCTGCTCCATGCCATCCTCTGGCACATTATCCAGCTCTGGAATTAGTGCAGCTCCCAAGTATCTCCAGCCCTTCCTCCTCCATGTAAGTCTCCATCCATCCCTCCCAGAGCACTGGGCTTGCAGGCAGGGCTGAGGGTAACACTTCCCTTGTGCCTGACAGGCTCTGTGCTCTGAGCTTTCCTCCTCTGAAGCATTCCCATTCCCAAGAGGCAGGCTCTGTTATGGGCTGTTTCCCCAGTGGGCAACTCCCTGGTGTGCCTTGGCTGGTGTCCTGGTGCCCAGCAGTGTCCTGTGCCCAGAGCCAGGGTCTCACAATGACCTTGAGGCACAGCCAGTTCTGCTACACCAGATTAAGGCTGAGCCAGAGCTGCAGCAGCAGCTTGTTCCTTCTGAGGGACATAAACTCAACCCCCTGGCTTGTCTTTGGGGTTCTGAAGGTAAGGGGAAGAGAGGAGGGTGTGATGCCAGCACCCAGGATGCCCTCAGGTGTAGTGGGAAGGGCAATGTGAGCCAGCTGTGGTGGTGGGAGCACCACAGCGTGACGGCTGCAGGTGTGGGGGGCTGCTTCATTCCATCCACGTGTCCCCACCAGCCAGGATCTACCTGCCCAGCTGCTTTGCAGACACCAATATTTAAGGATTGATTTGATTTATAACCCTTCGGGGAGAAATCAGAGTGTGCATGAAAGATTGAATGGCACACGTGGCGAGTCAGAGTGGTTTCATTTCCCCAGACTGACACTCACAGCACTCTCCCATCCTGCTGTTTTTAATTTCCACTTCATTTCTGTACATTAATACTACTCTGGGGCAGTTGATCACACATTACTGTCACACCCCCCCCCCGGAGAATTCATCTTTTCCTGATGGCATCAGCACAAATGCAGAATAGTTTCAGAGGAGTGACTAGTTCAGGGCTAGTGCAAAAGGACCACCCCAGTGGTGCCTTACACTGGTGTCTGAACCACCACCAAGGCTGCACTGGAGCTCTGCTAAGCAATGCCCATCTTAGTAACAGCAGGGGAAAGAAAAGTATATGCACTATTAAATGGCATTTTTATTCTGTGTGCTAGAAATATAAACTGACCTTTACAAGGGTTTGAATAGGAAATATGGACATGGCAGGCTAGTTCTGGTCCAACCATCAATCAGCCTCTCCTCCACTGGTATTTTTGTATGTCCTTTTATTCTCCATGAGAGGTTAGGAAGTCAAACGAGCTTTTAAAATATTTAATACTGTTCTTTTGGGTTTTTTTCAGCCTCTGTTTTGCGTGGTGTTCACTAAGTACAGGTTGGAGTGAGGTGATGACTAAGGCACGTTCTGTACTCATTTCTCCAGGTAGTTCGGTGTGGATGCTCAGCTGGGCTGATATCACAGAAACACAGAAATACTTGGGTTGGAAAAGCCCTCCAAGACCATGGAGTCCAACCATTTCCCAGCACTGCCAAGACCACCACTAACCCATGTCCCCAAGTGTCACATTGACATGGCTTTTAATCCCCCCAGGGATGGGGACTCCAGCCCTGCCATGGGCAGCTGGGCCAGGGATGAACAATCCTTGCTGTAAAGAAATTTTCCCCATATCCAACCTTATCCTCCCCTGTCTCAGCTAAGCCTGTTCCCTCTCCTCCTGTCCCTGTCCCCTGGGAGCAGATCCCAAACCCTCTCTGGATCCCTCAGGGAGCTGCAGAGCCAGAAGGTCCCCCCTGAGCCTCCTTTTCTCCAGGCTGAGCCCCCCCAACTCCCTCAGCCCCTCCTGCTGCTCCAGCCCCTTCCCCAGCCCCATTCCCTTCCCTGCACACCCTCCAGGTCTTTCCTACAGTGATGAGGGGTTGGAGAGTTTGGGTTCTTCCATCCCAGCTGAGCAGAACCAGTGGGACCTTGGGTGAGAAGCAGGAGGGAGACAATCTCAGCAGTGTTTTTGCTACCCTGGCATCCACAAAGAGCCTGTCTGGACAGTCAGTCCACTGATTATGTCAATCTGCTGACAAGGGGGTCCAGCCTGGATGAGGTCACTCTCCGTGGGCTCCCATCTGTCCTGTCCCCAGATCCCCCACAGCTCCCCTTGCTCAGCCACTCCAGTTCTGTGCTGCTCCCAGAATGACGGGATTTGTTTACTATGCACCAATTTATCCCATTTTCGATTCAAAATATAAAAAGTACGTGGGTTATAGCAACATAATTTGCAGCCTGGTGATTAATAATACAGCTGACGGAATGAAATTGGGCTGCAGGCTCAAAGTGCTGAGGAAAGCAAGAATTTGGTGAGCAGTGTGTGGATGTGGGGTAGGCAGCCTGAAGCTGGGAGAGGAGATTGCTGAGGGCAGGAAAGCTGCCTCCTTTTTTGCTGCCTCACACACAAAACCTGATTGTCACATCCCCTCTGCCCCACCCCACCGAACAGCCTTCCATCCTTGCAGGTGGAAATGGAAAATGGAAAACCCTGTGAGGAAGCTGATCCAAGGAGAGCCATCCCTAAGTGTTCCCCACCCGTGCAGAAAGAAGACAGCCTACAAAATGTCATGACTTTTTTCCCCCCGTGGGTCCTGTGGTGCCTCCAAAACCCTGCAGCCCGTCTTAGCACCTCTGGAAATTCATCCACTTTTACGCCAGTTCTTCGTTTTATGGAATTTGCTATGAAAAACCAGTTTTTATCCTCTGCCTGCTGTGCCTGAGCCTGTGAAAGCATTAACAATTCACCCCAGGGTGTGCTACCACAGGTCACTTGTAGGACAACCACAGGCTCTTTGCACTGTGTTCCCAGGGCTGGTGAAATATCAGGGATATCTCTGGAAAGGGTGGTGTTGTAGGTGTCAGGAGTGATGTGCTGAATGTACCCAGTGGGAAGTGACAGCACTGGGCTGACTGGTGTCACCTCACTGGCGTTGACGAGTCCGGATCTGGCAGGGGATTCCTGAAACTCATCCGTGCCGAGTTTCAATCCTGCTTGTTGCTGCTCCCTGAATGCATTGGATCAGTCCTGTAATGGGAGATGGGATAATGTCATGCAAGACAAACATTTTGCAGTGGGTATAACAGCATCTTTATGCAAAAAAGAAAGAACTTATACCAGAAAGGGTGTAAGCCCCCCCAGGACAGTCTGAATGTCACCCCTGTGCGTTCTGGCTTCTCTGCCTGAGAGAGGGGTGAATTTCAGGCTACAAAAAAAGCACTGCACGTGCTGTGATTAGACAATAAAAATGCTGCTTCTCTCAATGAAAACTAGTGTGGGAAATGGAGAGAGCAGAGGGGAACACCCTGTTCCTGAAGGCATCCAATGGTGCATGCCTGCAGCGTCCAGGCAGGATTAGTGCCACACTTCCCTGCACTTGTCTGACCTGTGCTTGTGTCTTGCACAGGGGAGGGAGAGAGCCTGGACTGAAATCCACACTGTGCCAGGGTGAAAAAAGGGATTTTTATGGCTCTCATTACTGGCACAGGCTCCAGACACTGCCTGCTTTGATCGAGTGCACCAGTCCCTCCTCACCAATCACCAGGAAATTGATGTAAACACTCAGGCAGGTTTTTGAGAGCTTTGCTTCCCCCCACTTAAAAAGAGACACAATTCCTCGTGCTCGAGGATGCAGCGAGGCCCGTGATTATCTATTCAGACTCTATGGTGTTTAATTGAGTCGCTTATCAGGTTATCATCCTGTCTCTCTTCATCGAGCTTGGAAATGTGCACCTGGCACCCACTTCATGCCAGGGAGTAGCAGCTCCATGCCAGCAACAGCACAGATTCCTCAGGAGGGGCAGGCATGGTCTCTTCTCTGTGGTGACCAGCAAGACCCAAGGGAAGGGCCTGAAGTTGTGCCAGGGAAGGTTTGGGTTGGATATTAGGGAAAAAGCGTGGTCAGGCAGTGAACAGGCTCTCCAGGGCAGTGGGCATGACAACAGTGCTGCCAGAGCTCCAGGAACAGCTGGATGAGCCTCTCAGGCACGTGGTGTGATTTTTGGGGATGGTTCTGTGCAGGGCCAGGAGTTGGACTCGATGATCCTTGTGAGTCCCTTCCAACTTGGCATATTTTGTGATTCCAAACACACCCAGAGGTGCCAAAATCTGCAGTTTATGGCACAGGTTGGGTCACACTGAAATGATGCTTCACAGTGATGAGGAGCAAACTGCAGCAGCCCAGAGTTACTGCTTTTTTAATAACACTGTTTGCACAGAGCCCCTTTGCCCTGTCAGCATTTGGAACTGACCCTGCAATGCTGTCCTGATCCTGCCACACATTCCTGATCCTGCCACTTTGTCCTGATCCTGCCACACTCTCCTGGTCCTGCCACACATTCCTGATCCTGCCACTTTGTCCTGATCCTGCCACACTCTCCTGGTCCTGCCACACATTCCTGATCCTGCCACTTTGTCCTGATCCTGCCACACTCTCCTGGTCCTGCCACACATTCCTGATCCTGCCACTTTGTCCTGATCCTGCCACACTCTCCTGGTCCTGCCACACATTCCTGATCCTGCCACTTTGTCCTGATCCTGCCACACTCTCCTGGTCCTGCCACACATTCCTGATCCTGCCACTTTGTCCTGATCCTGCCACACTCTCCTGGTCCTGCCACACATTCCTGATCCTGCCACTTTGTCCTGATCCTGCCACACTCTCCTGGTCCTGCCACACATTCCTGATCCTGCCACTTTGTCCTGATCCTGCCACACTCTCCTGGTCCTGCCACACATTCCTGATCCTGCCACTTTGTCCTGATCCTGCCACACTCTCCTGGTCCTGCCACACATTCCTGATCCTGCCACTTTGTCCTGATCCTGCCACACTCTCCTGGTCCTGCCACACATTCCTGATCCTGCCACTTTGTCCTGATCCTGCCACACTCTCCTGGTCCTGCCACACATTCCTGATCCTGCCACTTTGTCCTGATCCTGCCACACTCTCCTGGTCCTGCCACACATTCCTGATCCTGCCACTTTGTCCTGATCCTGCCACACTCTCCTGGTCCTGCCACACATTCCTGATCCTGCCACTTTGTCCTGATCCTGCCACACTCTCCTGGTCCTGCCACACATTCCTGATCCTGCCACTTTGTCCTGATCCTGCCACACTCTCCTGGTCCTGCCACACATTCCTGATCCTGCCACTTTGTCCTGATCCTGCCACACTCTCCTGGTCCTGCCACACATTCCTGATCCTGCCACTTTGTCCTGATCCTGCCACACTCTCCTGGTCCTGCCACACATTCCTGATCCTGCCACTTTGTCCTGATCCTGCCACACTCTCCTGGTCCTGCCACACATTCCTGATCCTGCCACTTTGTCCTGATCCTGCCACACTCTCCTGGTCCTGCCACACATTCCTGATCCTGCCACTTTGTCCTGATCCTGCCACACTCTCCTGGTCCTGCCACACATTCCTGATCCTGCCACTTTGTCCTGATCCTGCCACACTCTCCTGGTCCTGCCACACATTCCTGATCCTGCCACTTTGTCCTGATCCTGCCACACTCTCCTGGTCCTGCCACACATTCCTGATCCTGCCACTTTGTCCTGATCCTGCCACACTCTCCTGGTCCTGCCACACATTCCTGATCCTGCCACTTTGTCCTGATCCTGCCACACTCTCCTGGTCCTGCCACACATTCCTGATCCTGCCACTTTGTCCTGATCCTGCCACACTCTCCTGGTCCTGCCACACATTCCTGATCCTGCCACTTTGTCCTGATCCTGCCACACTCTCCTGGTCCTGCCACACATTCCTGATCCTGCCACTTTGTCCTGATCCTGCCACACTCTCCTGGTCCTGCCACACATTCCTGATCCTGCCACTTTGTCCTGATCCTGCCACACTCTCCTGGTCCTGCCACACATTCCTGATCCTGCCACTTTGTCCTGATCCTGCCACACTCTCCTGGTCCTGCCACACATTCCTGATCCTGCCACACCACCCTGATCCTGCCTCACTGTCCTGATCCTGCCACACATTCCTGATCCTGCCACACATTCCTCATCCTGCCACACATTCCTCATCCTGCCACACCATCCCAATCCTGCCACACTCTCCTGATCCTCCCACACTGTCCCGAGCTTGTTGCTAGGCTGGTGTTGGGAGCCACTCCACAATGTTGCTCATGGCACTGCCAGATTTTTCTGTTCAAGCCGTGCCAGGGACGACTGCCAAGGTCCTGTGAGGTGCTGAGCGCTGCCCTGGTTTTCTGAAGCGCCAGAAATACCCAGTCTCTTCACCCAAACCAAGTTCATATCAATCAAACCCGTGTCCAGCCCCGAAGAGAAAATATAAATGTGTTTATGTGCTGTTATTGCTAATTGGAAGAGGGAATCATTGAATCGCAGACTGGTTTGGGTTGGAAGGGGACCTGGAATATCACTCTATTCTAACCCCTCTGGTTCTCTGGACTTATCACACTCACAGGGAAGATTTTTATTCCTAAAATCCAGTCTAAGCCTACTCTCTTTCAATTTGAACCATTTCCCCTTGTCCTGTCACTCCTGCATGTGCTCTTGTAAATTGTCTTGCCCCATTTTTCCTGTAAGTTCCCTTCGGATCCTGGAAGGCCACAATTAGGCCATCCCAAATCCTTCTCTTCTCCAGGCTGAACAATCCCAATTCTCTCAGCCTTTCCTCCACCTCCCAATCAGCTTGGTGTTCTCCTCTGGACTCGCTCCAGAAATCACCAGCCTACTTGTTAGAACATAAGAGCATATGGCAGAGGCAAAGAAACCCTCATGAAACTCAAGGGTCCAAGGTGTGGAAGGCAAGCCCTCAAATCCCCTGCTGATGCAGAGTGCTCCCACACCATGGGGTCTGTGTGCTTCAGGCTCACCCCACAGCCCACATGGTGAGCTATTTCCCATCCCCATACAGCACTTTGCACTCTGTGGAGCCATTCCAGTGATGGAAACCTCTCTGCTGAGCACTGGACCAGGACACCGAGCCAGCCAGGGGTGTCACCACGGGGTTCACTGTGCTGAGACCTTGGACCACGATGCCTGCCAACAGTCCTGTTGGAGAACATCTGTGCCCAAACACCTCTGTTTTCCCCCACTGAGTGCTTGCCCAGAGGACCCCAGGATGTCCTTTGGCCTCTCTGGCTGTGTGTCTGTCAGCTCTGCCAGCTGGGGCAATAATCTCCACACCTGGCACACAGAGCACATGGAATCATTTTCCCAGGGAGGTTTAGGACTAACTGTTAATGCTCCTATTTGTCTTTCTCCTCTGTTTCCCCCTTGCACTCACAGCACCAATTCAATACTTTCCTGTTCACGGGGTGACCAGGTGGGAACATTCATTTTCTTCTTAGACAGCAGAACACTAAAGTGGTCGTGTTACAGATTCCTATGCCACCAAAAATTGTTTATACACCTCCATTTCCTCCGGTGCAATCCCTTGGGATTTTTAATTTACCAGGTCATTTTCTCTTTTATTTTTTCTTGCCACTTCCCCTGCAGCAGTGAGGAAAGGCTGGGTTCCTCCAGCTCTAACAAAGAAACACACTTGTCTGGAGGGGATCAATAACTATTGAGCTATCGTGCTTTCTCCACTTAGACTGTTGAAGCAGCATCCCTTAATTGTTCTTTCACACTGTAAATACAGCATATGGTGAATTTTCTTCCTTTAAGGCTGCTCAGTGGGTCAAGCTGCTCACGGGTGGAAAGAGCTCAGCTGCCTCACCTGCAATCCATTACACCTTCTCCACTGGAAAGGCCTCTGGAGCAGATGGATATGGGAACACTGCCATGCTCCAGGGGACAAAGCAGGTCCTGGAATGGCCCCACAGGGACAGTGGCTTGGTGCAGACCTGGAAACCCGCATATTAATGCTGATAAGGAAATACATGCTGGGCCCAGGGAGGGGACAGCATGGAAAGCCCACCCTGGAGGGTCTGAGTGTGCAGAGTGAGGGGGTTCACCCCAGCCCATCACCCTCTTCTGTGAGGGATGCCCTGAGGTGGGGGACCAGGAAGGTGCCCCTCACTCTTCTCTTTTCAGGGACTGTGGCAGAGGGGGAGAAACAGATCCCCTCATGTGGCTTATCCTGAGTATGGTGGGGTGCAGACTGGATCCCTCCAGAGGATCCCCAGGGGGATGTAGGGCAGGGGGACCAGACCCCTCGTGTGGCTCCTCCTGGGATGTCGGGGGGGGGCACTGGACCTGTGGGCTGCTCCTCCCGGGTATGGTGAGGGGGGGAGCAGACCCCTGGTGTGGCTCTTCCCAGGGGTGGAGAAGCAGGGTCGGACCCCTCCAGAGGATCCCCAAAGGGATGTCGGGCAGGGGGACCGGACCCCTTCGACGGCTCCTCC
>WBMV01003826.1:132390-146703 GCA_013396655.1 Campylorhamphus procurvoides | reverse complement strand
CCCTCGGTACGGGGCGGGGAGCGCGGGTGGGTTCGTGCCACGGTGCGGCCACCACGGGCCGGGACCCCGGGCCGTGAGGGGGGGAGAGAGCCCCCCGACCTGTGAGGGGAATTGGGACCCCGGGCCGTGAGGGGGGAGACGGAGACCCCCGTGCCGTGAGGGGGGTCGGGACCCCGGGTCGTGAGGGGGACGGAGCCTTCGTGTGTGAGTGGGAGACAGAGCCCTCCCGGGCCGTGAGGGGGGACGACGGAGCCCCCCGGGCTGTGAGGGCGGCAGTGCCCTCATGTGTGAGGGAGGTCGGGACCCCGGCCATGAGGGGAGGGAGAACCCCCCGGGCCGTGAGGGGGGCCGGGCCCCCCGGGCCGTGAGGGGAGGGAGAGCCCTCGTGTGTGAGGGAGGTCGGGACCCCGGCCGTGAGGGGGGGATGAGCCCCCCAGGCCGTGAGGGGTTCCAGGACCCCGGCCGTGAAGGGACCCTCAGCTGCCCGATAAGCGGGACAAAGGGGTCTCTGCTCGCCGTGGGAATCGCTTTACCCGACTCGTCACCCCTGTGTGTCACAGTCACCGCCGATCAAAGCACAGCGTGAATTTAAAAAAGTCCATGAATCGCAAAAAGTGTCAGGTAAGATAATTAATAGCAATGGAACTGCTTTATGGTTACAGTCATTGGGCCACGAGATGCGCCAAGGGCTGAAGTCCCGCTGCTCTGGAGACAGAACGGCGTGTTCAGCCTGAAGAAGGGAAGGCTCCAGGGAGACTTTAGAGCCCCTTCTAGTGCCTGAAGGGGCTCCAAGAGAGCTGGAGAGGGTTTGGACAAGGCCTGGAATGCCAGGACAAGGGGGAATGGATTCCTGCTGCCAGAGGGCAGGGATAGATGGGATATTGGGAGGGAATTCTTCCCTGTGAGGGTGGGGAGGCCCTGGCATAGGTTGGGTAGGGAAGCTGTGTCTGCCCCAACCCTGAAAATGTCCCCGACTGGGTTGGATGGAGCAGCCTGGTCTGGTGGAAGGTGTCCCTGCCCATGGCAGGGGGTGGGACCTGGGTTGGCTTTAAGGTCCATTCCATCCCTAACCATGGTTCCATATCAGCCTGCTCCTGCATCTTCTGCTGCCATTTTGTTCAGCCTTAGACTTTTCTCCATACAGGGCACACTGGGATAAGCCCTTCTGTGTGCTGCCCTGCCACCTCCACAGTCTCTGCAGAAGCAGAGAACCATAAATCAGCTTGTCTGCTGCTCTGGCCTGGTGTCTCTGACTCCCCATGGTTTACTTTCACAGGCAGGGGTTGGGGACAGGCTAAGCTCTTGTGTTTGGTTCCAACATACCATCCAGCAGGAACCCAAGCCATGATGTTCCTGTTCTGCTGGGTAATTTGGAGTATGGGACGCTGCAGGCGGGAATTTGACGCTGCCTCTCAGGAAGCAAAAGGCCTTCAGATGGGACTGGGCTTTGGGATGTCCTGGGATGCCATGTATTCCCTCTTGAAACTTTACCACTTTTTAAAAGTTAGTTAAGTACTGCCTGTGCCAGAGAGACAAGATGTTTGACTGCTGTGTGTTTGGAGACATACTCCTCAGGGAATAGGGGCTGAAGTGCCAGTTTATTAAAAAATCGAGAAATAGGTCATTATCTTTATAGTTTCTCGTTGAATTACGGACACATTATGGAATTTGCCATCAAATCTGGGGGAAAAAAAGCCCCATACAAACCAAGAACTTGATTTTGATTCAGGCCAAAGTAATTTGGTTCAGTTATGTTAAATTGTGCAGTTTGTGCATCCCCACGTAAACAGACTCCCTTATGTGGAATTGGCAGGTTCTTGCTCTGATATTTGTGGGTTCTCTCTGCCTTTCCCCTGAATCCCTGTTGGTTGGGCTGCTTGTGTGATTCAGTTGTGAGGTTGTTAAGGTATGGAGACACCAATGTGATGCTCAGCTCCTTTCTCAGGTATTTTGTTGTATTTTAGGCAGGGAGATTTCCCAAATCACTGGAAATCGTGTGTTATGGGCAGGCTGGGATGTGGGAATGGGTGTAAGTCCTGTCTGCAGAGAAGGGTGATTGCAACATCCCTGCAGAGAACCTGCCAGTCCCTGTGCTCCCAGCTCTGTGTGTGTCCTGCTGATCAGTCACAGCCCAGCCTTGTGCTCCACTGAACCCCTTGGGACTGGCACAGACTGGGGTTTGTGAGCTTGGAAGAGCAGCTTTTGGATGATAAATGCAAATTTTATACTGACATTTTATTTAGCCTGCAATCATGTGGATACAATCCTGCCCGTGGTCGACGTGCTGTGTGTGTGTCCTGAGCACCTTCCTGGGTCACCTGAAGAGTTTGTCTTTCATTCAGCTGTGATGTCTGTTCAGCTTGAGCATTGGAGCTCTTGCTGTGACCTGTCCTGGGCTCACGGGCTCCTCTCTGGTGTTTGAGTTCTCCTTTTACCCTCTTCTGGCAGGGAATTATTAGAAGAACAAGGAGAACAGACTGGCCAGATCCTGGTCCTCAAGTCTCAGTGGATTTAGTAAATCAGGAGAGGGGCAGAGGATGGGGAGCAGCAAGCAATGCTCCAGACCCAATATGCAGCAGCTTTTGCACAAGGAAAATGAATATTTTCATGCTGTCTTTGTCTGGAAAAGTGGTAGTAAAAGGTAGGGACATTTCTCATCTGATTGTGGAGGCCTGGAGTGTCACTAATGACCCAGGGGGAGTGGACGAGGAGCAGCTGACTGCTGCTTCAGCAGGCCTGCAGAGCACTGAGTGAAACCAAAAAGGGCTCAGTTCAGAGCAAATTAAACTGCATTTTGCATGAAAAACTATTTAACTGAACTGTGGAACCACTTGCCATATGACATAATGGTGGTCTAAGTTAATATGAGCTCAGGAGAGAAATGGAGCAGTTCATGTAAAAGGTGACTGAAAATGAGCATCTGCAGAGATAAATGCCATCATGCCTGTACTGCACATCCCAGGAGAGGCTTGGACAGAGTTTGGCTTTAGACTCTCTGTACTCACACTCTTCCCTCTCAAGCACTGTCTAGAGCTGCCCTGGGCTTTCTCCAGCTGTGCTGGGTGTCAGCTCAGGTCCAGCCACACCTGAACACCCTCACAAGCCAAGTGAGCATTAGGTGCCTGCAGCTGGGGACAGGAGGGGAGACAAACAGAGCAGCCCTGAGTGCTGCTGCCCCTCAGAACAGCCAGGGAGCTGGGGGGTGCTGCCTGCAGGTGCTGAGCCCTGGAGACATGTGGGGCAGAGGGAGCAGAATCACACCCCATGGTCTTTCCCTTTTGCAGCCCCACCCCAGGTTCCCCCTGGCTGTGCCATGTCTGTTCTAGAGGTGGGTGAGGAGGAGGAGAAGATCTGCAGTTGGTGGAATGAGGAAACAGGTTTGATCCTGAGGTTTTACCCAATGTGTGTCCTGATGGTTTGTGCTCCACTGAGCAGTGCCATGGTGTTGCTACAGGAAGGGTGTTGTTTGAGGATATTGCTGTGTGTAGGGACAGATACCAGAGGCAGGAGTAGGAATCAGTGTGGTGCAAGGTGGATAAGGGATGAAAATTGAAAATAAACTGCCTTCCACCAGGGAGAGGGAAGGTGGGAATAGTGAGTTTGTGCACACACTGTTCCTGAGGGAAGGTGGTGGGAGGGGTCTTTGTGTCAGGTGGACATTTTCCAGGTGAGGAGCCCTTCATGGAAACAAGCCTTTTGTGGGAAAGAGAGCCTGAGAGAAGGCTTTGTGCTTACCATGAGGGAAGGTGGGGAAAGGGCAGTGTGGTTGTTTCACAGGATGGGGCTGCACATGCCTGTTCCATGGGAGAAGGTTTAAAGGACACTGAGATGAGTCTGTGGGAGCAGCAAGTGCAGATCTGTCAGAAAAACAGGAAAGAGGGAGTATGTCCAGCTTTGGACAGCAAGTTTATGTTTGAGGGCTCAAGCAGGATTTTTGTGGAAGGCTTCACTGTGGAGTTGATTTTTGAGGCAAAAGGATGGAGGGATGGCTTTTGGAAAGGTCAGACAACTCCCCTGAAAATGCCTGACTTTATCTAGCTCCTCTTCTGAGGGGTTTCTTACCCAGTGCCTGCTGTCAGCCTGTGTCTCTCCAACGGGCCTTTATGTGTTCTCATCCATCTGTTCCAGAAACACAGGATCTCCTGCTCTTTCTGTGGCACCATTTTCCTCTGCAGAATTTCCCAAGTCCCCTTCATGCTGCTGCTTTGTTCAGATCCGATGGGATGATTACCTGTCTCCCAACACTGCCACACTTTCCTCACCTCTTCCTACCCAGCCATAGAAATGAACCTGTGTTTCTCTTCATCCTTCAATGCCAGATACTCTTCTGTCTGCTCTCACTTCTTTGTCACTTGTCCCATGTGGAATCTTGCCTATTTTGAGCCCAGATTTTTCCTTAAGAGTGATTTTCCTGGGGATGTTTGAAGTGATAGATGAAATCTGTGTTGGGAACATCTGCTGCCCTTTTGCAGGGATTTGCTGCCAGGGTGGTACTGCATGATTTAATGGAAAGCAATAAATTCCCTTTGGTAAGTTGCCTGTGCTCTTCTTAAGGGTGTCTGAATTCCAGAGGTGGAAATGCCTTGCTCTGTGCTGACTTCTGCCTTACCTGTCTTGCATGGAACCACGGCTGCAGGATGTCTGTACCCATGGATTGGAGAGCAGGTCCCTCACTAGGGGTGTAGATTTTTGGGAGTATAGCAGGCTAAATCATTGCATCGGAGCTGCACAACACCTGACTCATCCAGGCCACTCCAGGAGCACTTGAGAAGCACAAGTCTCACCAGGCAGGAATGAACAGAGTCTGGAATTTGTAGGAGGAACTTGGAAGTGGTGGTTGGAGCCAGTCACAGCCCAGAAGGATCCAGAGGCTCTTGGTGTGCTCTTGGAGGAGTGCTCCAGTTTGGAGTACGGGGAGGCAAAAGGGAGAGGTCGGAGAAAAGCTGGGTGGAGCAGAGCTGGGTAGGACCTGATGTAGGAGGATGAGAGGGTGGAGCTGAGTAGGGACTGAAATGCTGGGCAAGTCCATGCGGAGGAGGGAGGAGACCTCAGATCTCTCTTGTGTCAGCATGAGTGTGCAGAGGGACAGGCTGCTGGAGACCTGGTGCAGGGATATGGGGCTGGAAGTGTCTTGAGGCCCTGGGCAGGAAATCCCAGGGCTGGCTGTGATCCCAAGGTTTGGAGCAGTTGTGCTGGTGAAGAGGGGAGCCACCTGCATTTCTGATGGAGGGGCTGCAGCTCCTCTGCTCTGCTTTCTCCTTACTGCAGCTCTCAGGACAAACTCAGCCCAGGGCAAAGAACACTCTTCCCATTGCCCAGTGAGCTGATATCTGCTTGCACTGGAAATGGTGGGAGATGGACACCAAGGAGAGGAGCCTGTTCGTGTCCAGGGCAGGTCCTGCCCTGTTCAGGCTTGTTGCCATTTGCATTATGGAGAGGCCCTTTGAAATCAGCTGAATTTCAGCTGTTCCTCCTGTTTGGCTGCTGTGGCCTGGGATGGGAGCTGGGATCCCACTGCACCAGAGTGAAACCCAAGGCCATGGTTGTCACTTTCCCAAAGCGAGGTGGGGCCTTGCAAAGCTAATTAAGAGCAGCTTTTAATTTCCTGGCATCTGGGGCCTGCAAGGAGGATCTTGGGTTCTGTTTACTTCCATAGAGGAGTAAAGCTGCTCCTCCTAATCTCTCTGTGCTAATAGCCCTTCCCTGAGAAAGTCAGGGAGCCAGAAATCCTCTGTGGCTCACAAGCCTCAAAGCCTGCCAAGACTGGGTGTGCAGGGGGCACCTCCTCTTGCTCTGGATGTGCTTCTTTCCATCCCAGGCTGTGTTAAAGCTGCAGCTGTATTTGTTTAACAAAACCAGCCAACAAACTGGTTTCAGTTGCTGGTTGTGAGACCTGTGTGCAGAGCTGGCATGGCTCTCCATGCCTTCCAGGAGCTTAGAAGCCCAGTGGGTTAATGGTACAGCTGGATGTGGGTTTAGCTCTTCAAAAGCCAGGATTGCTGCTGCCCTACAGTTGAAATAAGTGCAGGCCATCTCCCCTGCATCTTTTTCTCTCTGAGCACTCACCAACTGTCCTATAAACCCTGTGTGGTGACATAGGGGGATGTAGGATCTGTGCTGGGGTGGCAGAAGCAGAGTACAGGGGCAGTCATGGATGAAAAGAGCTGATAAAACTCTTGGACATCCAAACAGGGAATAGGAAAGAGGAGTGCTGACAGATTTTAGGCTTGAGGTTTGCAAATAGGAACTGACTGCTGATATTCAGTTCTCTGAGCTCCAAGGTGCATTCAGCTCCGTGTGGGACAGATGTGGGTGTGCTGCCCTGCCTGAGTCTCCACAGCAGCAGCTCAGAGGAGGTTCAGTGGATGGGATAGTGAGGTGGGGAGGCAGCTGGGCAGCAGAGAGGTTCAGTGAAGCAGAGAGTTCATGAAGATTCAGGGGACTGTGGCTGGAATGGCACTGCCTCTCACCAGCCCTTCCTTGGCACTGGTTTGGTGGGGAGGTCAGTGGTGGAAGCGCCTGCTTAGCCTTCCCTGGATTGTTGTAAATGTCTTGGTACGTCTTTGGTGGGTGGTTTAGCACCTGCCCTGTAGGTGGGCACATCCCTGCCAGCTTGGACTGGGTTTGCTCTCTTTGGGTTCCTCCTGATCCTTGGTGACGGTTACCTGTGCTGGTTCCCTGTCCCTCACTTGTGTTCCCAACAGGCTCTGAAGCCTGAATGTGGCATCACAGAGGCCCTGCCTGCACCTCTCAATCTCTCTGCTTCTCTTTGACTGCTGCTGAGTATCTGCCAAGAACGATTTAGTTCACTGATGGTTGGAGGTAGAGGCAGGGCTGGGTTAACCTCTTCAGGTCTTTGACCTGCTCTGTGTATTCCTGGATTTTGTAACCCTGTTTTGCCGTCTCCCTGGCAGCAACTTGCCTGAGGGTGGATGCAAGGGGTGCTGTGTGCTAAGCTGGGAATGTGGTGTCGTGGGGCCTCTGTGGGTTCTGACTCCTTGTTCCATTCCTGGTTCAGGGCATTTACTGCTGTGTGTCTGAGTTGGCCTCCTGGAGTTGTTCCAGCACCTTCCTCCTTGTCCTCTTTCTGCTCAGAGAAAATGTGTCTGTCCTTCCACACAGGGACACTTAACTCTTCTTAAAGACTTCTCCAGTACCCCAGATGTACTTCCCTGCACCCTGAGGGTACAGTCTGCCATCAGGTCCCCTACACTTAGGGAGACCAGTTACTGGGCTTGGTCTCATTGTCTTTTCTTGGGTTCCCAGTTTCAGGGTTAGAGCTGATTTATTGGAGTTTCTTGCTTGGTTGTTTTATGGTGCCTCTCAGTGCTGGAGATGCATTTGTCAGGTAAACTTAGGTGTGATTTCTGCATCAGGAAAGCACAGTCTGATTGGAAACAATTGGAACAGGTTACTGCATAATACAACTCTTCGTATTTTTCCCTTTGCTAATAGCTGTGGCATTACAGATTAGTCAATTCCTTTTTGTAATTGCAAGTTGACCCTTCTTTCCTGAGAAGATGGTTCAGAGGAAGAAGGTCTCCCTTGGCTGTATGGAAGAAGGTGATTCCTTAGGTGCTGGTGTGCCAGGGAAGGACCTGTGAGAGGGGAAGAGACAAATGGTAGAGCAGGTCAGAAAGGGGGAGAGGTCCTTGGGTAGTACTTGGGGTGTGTTAGGTTTGGCTGCTTCACCTGTAGCTGTGTGCTTTCTATGAGATGATCTCTGCAGGTCTCTCCAGATTATTGCTTTTTCGGCAGAATCACAGAATCATTGAGATTGGAAAAGACCTCTAAGACCACCAACCTTTGACTGAACACCACCTTTCAACTAAGCCATAGCAGTATGTGCCATGATTATTTCATGCATTCCAGTATTTCAATGGAAAATGCCCCTGGACGTCCTGTGCCGACTGCAGGGAGTTCTGGTGCACTTGTTCTTCTGGATCGGGGTGGGGGCTGTGTGTGCTGGAGGTGTGGTCAGGGCCCCTGTCTGCACCCCATCTTGTGTTGAAATCAGACTAAGAGCACCAAGAGCTTCTCCAGTAACCCCCCAGCCCCTCTCAGCAGCAGGGTGTTAATTGTGGTGTCCTAATCTAATTTTGGCTTGGGATTGCCTTTCTGTGGTGCTGAATTGGTTTGTCCTCCCATCTGGACCAGAGATTGCTGCCTGCTCCTGCGTGCCATGCTGGCCCTGTGCTGTTCAAGGGGCAGCTGCTGCCCTGGCCTCTCTGGAGGGGACAGCATTCCTCAGTCCTGCCTCAGCGCCTGGGAGGCAGCAGCTGCTGAGCTTTTGGCTCGGAGACAGCTCGCTTTGTCTTCACTGGAATGTATTCCCGATGCTTAAGTACTTTTATGTATTTGCAATGCATTCCTCAGGGCCTGATACGGGGTTAAATAGTCGGAAATCCGCGGGGCTGTGTGGGGAGGGCTGTGCTGGGGGCAGGGAGCAGGGCAGGGAGCAGCCTGGTGACAGCCCATCTCCTGGCACAGCACTCCGGGGTGCACGGAGCATGTGGGGCCACTCGTGTTCGGTGCCTTCGGTGCCTGTCCTGCCTCGCAGGGCCCTTCTGTGCCTCTGCTCCTGGCTGTGGGCAGGCAAGGAGTGTCTCCCCCTCCCAGGCCCTTTGCTGTGGGTCTGGCTGCAGACATGAGCACGGTTGTGCTGGTGCTTGATGCGTCAGCAGTGTCTCTTTGGGACTCAGCTGAGTTGCCACCTTTCAGGTGTTGGTAACCACTGCTTGTGGCCAGAAAAGGCTGAAGCCCGTTTAGGATCTGGCAGATGCTGAGGAGTGAAGGAAACACTGCTAGAGCTGTAGCCAGTGGGGAAGATCCAGTGTTGGGGAGGCAGGAGGTCTGTACCCACTGCCTGTGGTCTTGTCTCACACCTGCTGAGGGGGTTCAGATGAGTCCAGGACAGTGGTTGTGGTGCCCTCGCTGTGGCATCAGGGTTGCCCTTGGGGCTGTGGAGCAGCTGCTCCACAGCAGCTCCAAACTGATGTTCCCACCTCTCAGCAGTGTGGTTACTTGTTTGACCTCTGCTCCTGGTAACTGTTACCCTCATCAGATTTTGGTGATTCTTCTTGAATTGGGTATTTGAGGAATATCCATTGCCTGCCTGGTTTCTCTAGTAGGGAAAGGGAACGTCCATTGCCTGCAGTTTCTCTCTGCAGGGAAAGGCATCTCTCAGGTTTGCTGTGCTGGTGATCCAGCCTGGTGCTACCTGGAGGCAGTGGGCTCTGCTGGAAGGGGCCTGAGTCCTGCCCTGCTGAGGGAGTTGTGCAGCCTGCAGGGCTGGCGGGGTGCCTGTGCTGCCCAGCCATGGGATACAGGTCTGTCTGGTTCTGTGGCTTCCCCTGTGCTCTGCTGGCTTTGAGCACGGTGACTTGGAAGGGCCTGGTTTAACCTTGGAGCTAATCAACTCCCAAGTGTTTTGCTTTGCAGTTGCTGCTTCCAGCTCCGCCCAACTCTCTCCCAGACTGGCTTTTCCCAGGGGCAAATCCTACTGGCACAGGTATAATGGATCTGTCTCTCAGCACAAGTGTGAAAGGTGGGACCCCAGGTCTGGTCACACTTCCCCTCCCTGTGGGTCTCTAGACAAGGCAGGGTTAGGTGTGTGTGTTCCTGCATCCCAATGCCTGGCCAGAGTGTGCAGCAGTTTCTGCTTCCTTCAGGGACAGGTCTTACGGTTTAACTAGGAAAATGGGGTTGAAACACAAGGCTCAAATACATGAGCTGGTTTTGCTGTCAGCGTTCAAGATGCTGCATTGCATGACTGATAGATGGGCAGGTGGATTGACAGACATGGTGCAAGTTCCTGTGCATTCATCCTGGCTGGAAACAAACACAGAGTTTAGCTGAGGGCCCAGCCCGTGGTGGCTTGGGAACCAGCCCTCTTGCTTGTGAATCACTAGGAGAATTGTAATTGTTTTCCTGGTTCACAGTCTGATTCTGCTTTTAATTAAACCTGTGCTATCCTGCTGGAGGCAGGGACCATGCTGGCAGAGCTGGACAGTTGGACTTGAAATTCTCTGAAGAGAAATGAGACGTGAGTAGAACCTGTCCTTAACACAGGCATTTCCAGGGTTGGAAGGGCTGGCAAAGCCTCTGCCTTGGATCCCTGTAGCCCGTGTTGGAGGAATTGTCACACAGGAGGCACTGCTGGGGTGTTTGAATCCTGCAGCAAAATCATCTGCTTCCAGTACCACTGGCTAAGGGCTGGTGTCTTGGGGCAGCCTGAGTTGTCACAGGTTGTTTCTGAGGAAGAGGAGGGGCCTGAGCCCTGCTGTTTGGGCAGCAGAGCTGGGAACACCATGATGGATTTGGCTGCTGAAGCAGGAAGTGTCTGTGCTGTTCCAGAGCGAACCTTGTATTTGCAGTTTAGACCTGGTTCCTGTTCTCCAGCTCTGTCAGTTGTCACCACCGTGTTTCAGAGCCATTGACCTGTGTGTGAGATGGTTGTGGCTCTGTGGTTAAGCTGGTGCCTCACTCCTCTCCCCATGGCACGGGTCCTGCTCCCCTCCAGCAGCACTGCAGTGTCTCACCTCAAGGGATGCCCTGTCGTTCTGAGATGTTGCACTGAAATCTGCCTAAAGCCTGCTCGGCTGAGGGAGGAGTGTCCCAAGGGCTTGGTGGCCCCCCTCCTGTTTGCTGCCTGCAGGAGGGTCCTGAGGCCAAGCTGTGAACTGGCTGTGCTGAGAACAGCTCAGCTCCTCCTCCAGGGGAAGTTGGTACAGGAGCCTGGGCATCCCTCTGCATTCTCCCCTCCCTCCTGACCCATGGAGGTGGCTCTCCTCCAAATACAGGTGGGAATGTGGGGGCTGGCCACTGGAGGAGAGCACAAGGTGATCCTGGGAAGCAGACTCCATATCCTAGTCCCCTTCCCCTGGCATTAAGGGATTAGGCACTAGTGAAGGGGGAAGCTGGAGCTCAGCCTCAGGTAGGTCAGAAACCCCTGTTTTGTAGCCTTGGGAAAACAAAGATTTGGAAAAGAGTCCTGACACTGACCTTGGAGGAAGGATCCATTTGTTTGCAGACTTGGCAGCCAAATGCTTTCTCTCCCTCCTTGGCAGTGAAGATGAATCTTCCTGCAGGAAGGATGGGAGCTGTAGGACACACAGGCTTGTGTTGCCATCGTGGGCACAGGGCTCTGGCCTCGTGGCTGTGGCAGCAGCAGTGCAGGCACCAGCAGTTCCCATGGGAAGCTTGGTGGGTCTGTTGGATCCATCCTCCTGACCTGCCATGCACCATTAGACTGCCCAGATCGTTCTGGGACTGCAGCTGGTTCCCCCCTCCTGCCTGAGCAGCAGGGCTGGCTCCAGCAGCCCCCCGTGCCACTGTGGGGGTGGCTGTGGTGACCCAGCACTGTCAGCCCCTGAGCTGGGCTGGCTCCCTGCCCCTAATCCTGGCTCGGGAATGGTTGGCTTTCCAGGCCTGCCCTCAGGATTTTGTTGTTTCTGGGAAATGGCATAGCTGACTGGTGGCTCAGAGTGTTTGTCATGATCCTTTTATCCACTGTCCTTTCTCCTTTTTTCGTTTTCCACCTCCTGGTCTGACTGAATAAGTGAATAGAGGGCAGACCACGGCTCTGTCAAGCATCAAGCTGCAGGAGGAGGGAGCTGTGGGGGCGGTGTCTGAATTCCCAGAGTCACTGTGTGGACACCGTGATTCTTTCAGCTTACCTAAGAGCTCCAGTAACCCTTTTTTGTGTCCTGGGGCTCTGCTGCAGCCTCAGCACCATTGCTGGGAGCTTCACAGGCAGTGAACACAGACAGTCAAAGAGGCAGGATGGAGTTTGGAGGACACATCGTGTCAGCAAACTGGAGAAACACAGCTTGGAAGGTTTCTCATAATAGAGAGGGGAGTGGAGCCTCCTCCAGATGGTTCCTTATAGACAGAGGCTGGGCTAAGAGGGCCCTTTGAGACTATGGATGTGTCACATGTGACTGTATATGTATGTGTGTGTGACTTTGCTGTGTATGTACATCATGTGATGTTGCTGTATATGTACATACTGCTCTGGATAACCTGTTGTGGGTGACCCTCCTTTGAGCAGAGGTTGGACTAGTGGGTCTTGAGAGGTCCCTTCCAACCTCAACCCTTCTGTGGTTCTGCTGGACTTGCCTCCATGTCCATTTCAGCCTCAACCCTTCCATGGATCTGCTGGACCCCCCTCCATGATGCAGATTGCCTTTTGGAGCAAGCTGCTGTACTTGGCAGTCTGTGTTCCTCACCTGTGTCCTTCTCCCTGCCCCTTTGCAGTTTTGGAGCCCTCGGCTCTCCAGAACTTCTCCCGCTTTCGGGATGTGCCTGGCAACTCTGTGCTGCTGTCTGCAAGTTGTGGGATGCCTGCCTGGTGCTGCTCTGGTCTGGGTGAGGACAGGGTTGGCTGGTGCAGCCAGGTTTGGAGTAGAACAGTTTGGTCCCCACACAGTGAATGAGAAAGGAGTGCAGGAAACCTGTCCCTGCCCAGGAGTGGGGCATCTCCCTTTCCTGATGTTGGCCAGTGCCACCTCCAGTGTCACCTGTTCTGCTGAGATGAGGCCAAAAGCTCATTTCTGAGTCAGGTGGGTGTCTCCTCCCTCTTGGGAATCCTCTGCTTTCCCACAGGGTAGAGCTGGAGCTGTGCCCTGACCTGGCTGAGGTACAGGCATGATACCAGATGATTCCTGAGCTCCCTGGGCTCAAGGACCTTCAGGCTTGTGCTGCTCCCTGGGTGAGAAGCTCTGCAGTGGGTGTCAGGCATCCTTGTGTTTTCAGGGAAAATCCTGTCTGGGATGGGCACCTGGACATCAATGAATGAGGCTCCAGACTGCCCCAATGCCAAGGTGTTCCAGCTCCTTGGCAGGAGCTAAAGGTGAATGTGCCAGTGGAGCTTGTGTTTGCTGCTCCAGAGTGTGTCTTTTCCTGTAAACTGGCTGAGCCTGTTGTTGCTTTTCTGGGTAACCTCAAATCCAATCCCAGCGTGCTATGTTGGAATGTTCTTGGGCAGGGCTGACCTCCCCACCCAGGGTGAGCAAGGTACAGTCAGGGCAGCTCTGCTCAGCTGCTGCAGCCTCTCACTCTGAAGGGAACACTTTGGGGACAGTTTTAGCTGTCAAAGCATGATCCTGCTCTGGCCAAACTGACTCCAAAGGCAGTGCTCTGAATCCAGGGGTTTGTTAATAATTGCACAGGGTTTTCATCCTTTGTCACTCCTGCATAGATCAGCCAATTGGAGCAAGTCCTGAGGAGGCCATGGAGAGGATTAGAGGGCTAGAACACATCTCCAGTGAGGAAAGTCTGAGAGAATTGGGATTGTTTAGCCTAGAGAAGAGATTCAGGGAGACCTTATTTCTGTCTTTCAGTACCTATGGGGGTCCAGGAGAGCCAGAGAGGGACTTGGGGCAAGGGCGTGGAGTGACAGGACAAAGGGGAATGGCTTCCCACTGCCAGAAGGCAGGATTAGGTGGGGTATTGGGAAGAAATTCTTCCTTGTGAGAGGGTTGAGGCACAGATTGCCCAGAGAAGTTGCAGCTGCCCCATCCCTGGAAGTGTCCAAGGCCAGGTTGGACAGGACTTGGAGCAACCTGGGCTGATGGAAAGTGTCCCTGCCCTTGGCAAGGGGTGAGACTGTGTGGTCTTGGAGATCCCTTCCTACTGAAATCCTGTGGTTTGGCATCCCAGAAGTACCATCACATAACTTTCAGTCAAATCAGGGTTCAGCACTGAAAAGCCATTAATGGATGTCTCAGTTCTCCAGTTAAGGAGAAAAAGAAACCACTCTGTAACCAGCACAGTAAGGAAAAAGGAACAGGTGGGTTTTTAGGGGGGAACTGTATGACTTATAGATCTATGTGCAGTGACTGGGGGATGTCACTGGGCAGGGTTTGGCACACCAGGGACTCCCCAGGTTCTGTTGGTTCCCTCCCTTGGGCGATACTGGAGATTGTATCTGCCTGACAGCAGCAAAAAGAGGCATTTGAGGGTTTTCATTTGGTTCTGCAGGGGCCTGTGAACTGCTGGAGCTGCCTGGCTCTCTCTGGGTACAAGGACCCTTTTTACTTCCATGGTTGGAGGTTTGACCAGAAAAGACCAGACCTAACCCTGCCTTGGGCAGGAGGTTGGACTGGAGATCTCCTGAGATCCCTTCCAATCCAAATTAGTTCATGGATCTGTGATAAAGGTCTGGTATACAAAGGATTGGAGGGATATTGCATCACTGCCCCTTTTGACTGAGAAATACATGGATCTGTGTTGCCATTTTTGTTTGGTTTGTTTTTTTTTGTTTGGTTGGTTTTTTTGTTTGTGGTTTGGTTTTTTGTTTGGTTTGGTTTT
>WBMV01003826.1:62139-131407 GCA_013396655.1 Campylorhamphus procurvoides | reverse complement strand
TTTTTTTGTTTGGTTTGTTTTTTTTTGTTTGGTTTGTTTTTTTTTGTTTGGTTTGTTTTTAAGATTGAAGTAAATTGAATTACTTAGTTTCAGAACTTAGAGAAAACCCTTCAGTGATTTCTCCTGTGTTTGCTGGTGTTCAGCTCTTGAAGGGCTGCTGAGGGAGGATGTTGCAGCTGAAAACCTGCTGCAGAGCCTGGATTTTCATTTCCTGCCTTTTTTTTCCCATGTTGTGATTTTGTGGAGCATTTCTTACCTTTTGGCTCATTGTGCTTTACAGGCTCTTTATACCTATCACTAATTAATGACTAATTACTCCATTTCCGGTTGGTTACGCTGTGGTTGCTCTGCTCTGGGTATTGTCAGAGTTTATGTCCCTGAATCTTATTGCATGACAGTTTTATAGCTGGTTTCCATCTTATTCACCATGTGAACATTTCCCTGCCTCTGCAGTGATTATCTCTGTAACACATCCTTGATTTGCAAGGTCTTTTCCCACCAGTTACCCAATTACTGTTATACTGGTGCCTCCCCAGTCTGTACCTTTTTTGAATTAGTGATGACTTCAATCACACTCTGCACTGCTGGATTCCCATGTGCTGGAATCCTTCTGTGCCAGTTTGGGATTCCCATGTGCTGGAATCCTTCTGTGCCAGTTTGGGATTCCCATGTGCTGGAATCCTTCTGTGCTGCTCTGGGATNTGCTTACCTTTTTTTCTTCAAACTTCTGTATTTGATCTCTTCTCAGTCCAGTTTGGCTGCTGAAGGGTCTGGGTCAGGCAAATTCAGTGATGTTCAGATGTATCAGAAAACCTGAAGTTGTGGGAGTTTCACCTTGTGGGAGATGTTCAGTGTGGTGCTAAATCCAAGACTTGTGCTCTGCCAGATCTGGGAAATGGGGTGAACTTTGATTAACAAAAGGGATAATTGCCATTCTCTGGAGACACATGCTCAAAGCTTCACTCTCAATTCTAGTAACAATTTTTAAATCAATTTGTTCTCATTTTCCAGTGTCACAAGTGAATCTCCTGTGTAGTCCTTGCTTTGGAAATTGGGCCTTTGGGCTGATGAAGTGCCCAGTTCACAGAATCCTGAGCTGGAAATGACATGGAAATTCTTATCAGACACAGCGTTTGCAGCTCTTTGTGTTACCCTCTTTCCATCTTTGTTTGGCAAATATGAATTCTGAATTCAGGCATGAGATATATTGCTGTGCCACATATAGCGTGGGTTTATGGGTTTATTCCTGATTATTTAAATGTTATTTAGGAGTGTGCACATCTGTCCTGAGGCTGCCTGAACCTTTGGGCAGAGCTGCTGCATCCTGGGCTGTGGATGTTCAGTCTCTGTGGTTATTTTCCAGCATGGAGACTCTGGCAGGTCAGCTCCATGTCTTGCCTGGAATTTCCTTGCATTCTAAAATTAGGAGAAGGCTCCAGGAAACAATAGCAAATCAAGTCTCTAAACTCTTGTTCCCCGTGAACCTTTGTTGTCATTTAGACTTTCACCCACTTCCTTCTCACCAAGCTGGTTTGCATTTGATAAACTAAGTTAAAGAGAGCCCGTGATGGTCGGTGGTGAGAGAGCTTATTTCTCATTTATTTACTCATTATACAATTGCTGCTTTGCCACACCAGAAGTGTGAATTTCCTATCAGTGCTGTTTGTCCCTGAGCATTTTCTGCATCAGGAGCACTGTGGAAGTGGGATAGGGCAGGGCCACAGAGGCTGTGCATGGTTTGGTGCCCTCAGACACACTTGTGGCCAGAAGCGTGTCCTGCAGAGTTTGGATCTGCAGCAGAAACTTCTCCAGTGACAGCCCCAGGCTTCATGGTTGTCCCTGCAGGAGGGGTGAGCAGCTCGTTCATGCCCTGTGCACTTTCTCAGCGTTATCTTTGCTCCTCCTCTTCATCCTCACCCCTCCCTTGTCTGCTCTTTGCTCTTGTTCTCTGCAGTGTTGTGGGGGTCCCACCATCCCACAGCTCAGGGTACCCCCCAGCTGTTTCTGGGCAGGTCTGTCCTGGTGCAGATGGATCCCTGGAAAGGCACTTGAGGATGGAGGTTCAGGGCTCCCCTTGGTTTGATCCCTCTCAGTGTGCATTGCCCGAGCAGTCCTGACTCTGGGTGTGTTTCCTGAGCTGTGAGTGATCCCAGGATTCCCTAGTCTGCTGTGGCCTCTTACCTGCCTCTGCTGAGCACAGACACTGGGTGATGTGGTTTGGAAGTGCCATCTGTGTGTCACTGCACAGACCTCAGTTTGTTCCAGGTCACTTCTTAAACGGTCTCATTTTCTGCATGTGGTCTCATTTTCCTGTGGCCCCAGGTTGTTTGTTTGTTGTTCCCAGCATTCCCAAACAATCCAGGAAACGCAGCAAACACCCCAGCCCCGGTTCCCATCCTGTCCAGGATCCGGAGGTCAGTGGTTAGAGGCAGCTGCAGGATTTGCTCTGTTGATTACAGTCCATTGTGTTTAGAAAGCTCCCCGGGCCTGGCGGGGTCTTGGGGGGGTGTGATTGATGGATCCTGGAATTTGCCATTTGATGGAGTTATGGGAGCCAGGGCGGGTGTGAAGAGGTTGGTGTTGTGAGGGCCCTTTCAATCAGCATTCCTGTGGCTGTTGTGTTTGTAGAAAGGAATTTTCTTTCCTTCTCTAATTCTGTGTTGTTTGGGCCATACAGACAGCTTACCTTTGCCTTTTCCATCTGGCATAAGGGGCACAAACACCCTCCCTGGTGGTGAGGGGACCTGCCACTGATGTCCTGACAAAATGTCTTGGACAGCAGATGTGTGTGATAGGGGCAGCACTTTGGACTGGTAATTTCCATGTGTTTATCCCTTCTTGACTTGTCTGGACCAGACCCAAACTCAAGTGTTTGTCGCAAGCTGCTGTAGAGTGACTTCCCCATGGTGCTGGATTTGAGAGTCTCAGGTGAGCTCTTACCACAGGAAACAGGGAATAGCCAGTTTGTATCCTAGATGGGAGGGAGAAGAAGAGTGGGGTAACAGATGCTGAATGTATGATCGAGTTAAACTCATTTATGTCTTTATTTTATCACCATCATCCCTTGTAACCCTTTGTGGGGGGTTCTCATCTGTGCAGTGACTGCCCTGGGAGGGGTTATGGGGGCAGCCTGGTGTCTCAAGGATGGCTCTCAGGCTTGGCCTGAGGTGGGGACACAGGTTTCCCCCAGAACTGCTGCTGACCCAGTTGTCCCCTCTGTGTCCCAGCCTTTCTTCAGGCTCCTCAACCTGCGCAAGCTGGGCCTGAGCGACAATGAGATCCAGAGGCTTCCCCCCGAGGTGGCCAACTTCATGCAGCTGGTGGAGCTGGACATCTCCCGCAATGGTAAGGCTGGGGCTGGCCAGGAGTGGTGCCTGAGCCCTGCAGTGCTCCTTGTGCCCTCCTTTTGGGAGCATCAGTTCCCTTCCATCCCCTACAGGGTGGTCCCTCAGGGCTCCTCAGCTGTGACAGTGGGGTTGTCTTGCCATGGCTGCCATCAGTACCTGCTGTCCCATTTTCCACATGATAAGCTCTTCTCAAGCATTTTTGGTTCTTTCACCTCTTTTTTCTAGACATTCCAGAAATTCCTGAAAGCATCAAATTCTGCAAATCCTTGGAAATCGCAGACTTCAGTGGGAATCCTCTCTCCAGGTAGGAAGGCATATGCAACTCCTTAGTCCAGCTCAGAAGGAGAGTTGAAGTTGCCCATTCTTCCTGGCTTTCTCTGGTCTTCATTCTGGAATTGCGTTCCTGTGAAGCCAAGGCCTGGGATGGCCCTGCCTGTGTCAAACTTGCAGGTGTCTGTTCTCCTGGGAGGTGGAATCCTGTTGTGACTCAGCTCAGGGAGGAGCTGCTTTGTGCTCCTTCCTCTGCAGGGCCTGTGCCTCAGACTGATGAGCCCTCAGTTGTACTGGTGTCAGTGATGATGGTGACTTTCCTCCTCCTGAAATGAGTTTGTTGCTCCCTCACCATCCCTGGTGGTCACAAACCAGAATAGACATGGGCTTGTGTGCAGAGAAGGAAAGGCCTGTGTGGTGCTCTGCCCCCTGGGAGCCCCCTTTGTGCCCCCTCTGTGCTGCAGAGATAGAAAGGCCTGCATGCTCTCCTTTGCCCCCCCTCAGCCCCTGTTTGCCCCCTCTCAGCCCCTTTCCCCTCACTCTTATTCAGAACTGATGACAACCATCTTTTGAAGCCCATGTTTGGTTGTTTCCCTGATAACTCCGTGGCCAGAGCTGTGCCTGAGTGGCAATCTCTGCCTTGTCTCTCAGTCCTCTGTCTCTACAGTTCTTAATCCATAATGTCTGGGAGTTCAGTGTGGCTCCCCTGCCTTGGTGAGCTGTGTTTTTGGGGCACTGGTGTTTTGCTGCACTGTCAGCCAGGGTCCTGCAGGTGCCAGTCAGGCCCCAGGTGCTCAGTCCCCTTTGTGCTCAGGGCAGGTGCTGCTCAGCTCTCACTTTAGGCAGA
The DNA here is from genome assembly GCA_013396655.1 of Campylorhamphus procurvoides. Taxonomy (NCBI): domain Eukaryota; kingdom Metazoa; phylum Chordata; class Aves; order Passeriformes; family Dendrocolaptidae; genus Campylorhamphus; species Campylorhamphus procurvoides. Next base: position 126,943 of record WBMV01003826.1, on the reverse strand, counting down.
TTTAACTTTGCTCCCCTTCTGTGGTCCTGGGCACTGCTTGAATGGGACAATCCCTGTGCTACAGGCACCACCAGCACTTCTGCACTAGGTGTGATTTGTCAGAGCCTTTTCCTGGCTCTGATGACAGGGGAGCTCCAGGAGCTGCCTGCAAACAGCAAAGAAATTTCTTCCTTCAGGATTTTCCCTGTTCTGTCACACCTTGGGGCTGTTGTGATGGTCCTTGATCCCAGGCATTGCTACAGTGAAATATCCCTTGTTGCACACTTGGAGTGCTTGGGAGCCCTCACTGCTTCCAAGTATAAATGATCCCATGGCATGATTTAGTCTGGAGTTCGTGCCTGAGTATTGCAGAGCTGAGTTTGCAGACCTGGACAGGTAGTGTCTGGTGCAAGGGGCTTTTGTGGTCTTGGGAACAGAAATTGTCCTGGATCAGCAGCCAGGGTCAGTGTTAGTTTCTGCCCTTTTACTTGTTGGGAGAAGACTGGCTTGGGGAGGATTTAGGTGTTTTGTGGGATTCTGTGCTCTGTACACAGAATTAATGAAGTTTTATTCATGCTCTCCCAGGCTTCCTGAGGGCTTTACCCAGCTCCGGAGCCTGGGCCACTTGGCCTTGAATGATGTGTCTCTGCAGAGCCTCCCCACTGACATTGGGAAGTGAGTATGGCCCTGTTGGGATAGTGGGGAGGGGACTGGGGTGGGAGCAAATGCTGGTGGGTGGGGACATTGGCACAGGTTTCAGGGATGAACCAGGGTCAGCTTTGCCCCAGTGCTGTCAGTGCTGTGTGGCCACCTCTGAAGCTTCATTTATTGAAAGACCTTTCTACAAAGGTTCCTTCCCTGGTCCAAGCTGCTTCTCCTCCTGTGGTCTGTAGTGCAGTAAGGAGTGATCCAGCCTTCTCAGATCCTGCCATTCCCCCTGTTCTTGGTGCTCATTTGTCCCTTTCCAAGCAAACGTGGGTTGCCTGATGACGTTGGAATGATTTATGCTGCTAGGAAATGGCCCCATGGAGCTTTGCCCATGGGGTGGCACTGCCCCCTTCATGGGATTTCGCTTTCCACACTTGAGGGGTTTTACCTTTCTGGGCAAACAGTCCTGTTGTGACAGCGTGTTCCTTGTCCTGAGTGTGGGCACAGTGTTGTTCCCCATGACTGCAGCAAGCACTCACTTCCATCAAAGCCATTTACACCCTCATTTTTGTTCCCCCATCTCCATCCATGTGTGCACAGTCATTCCTTGTGCAGGACATGAGGGGTGGTCCCAGGGGAAGGAGGATGAGCAGCTCCTGGTATCCCTGAAGCCCTGTCCAGTGAACCTGGCTTTCTTGCTCCCTTTTCTCTTGCAGTTTGGCAAACCTGGTGACTTTGGAACTACGTGAGAACCTGCTAAAGACTCTCCCCACGTGAGTGTCTGTCTGGGAGTTGCAGGAGGCTCCTGCCTGATTGTTCTTCCTGCTTTTTTAGGGACTGATTCCTCAGGGACTAGTGCAGACTCTGGCACTAGACTTGGGAGGGCTCAGGCTGGGCAGAAATTAGCTGCATCTTGCTGGATTTCAGTAAAGTGGGACGAGAAGGGAGAGGATGGTGCAGGGCTGGAGAGCAGGAAAGGATTTTCAGAGCCTGTACTCAACCTGTGTCAGGATTGATTTGGAATAGACAGGCTTCCCCCAAAAAACTCCTGGAAATAGTGAGAACTGTTTTTCCTGGAGAGGTGGAGGAGACCATGGCTTCTTTTAGAAAAAGGCAGAGAACTGTACAGATGAGGGCGTAGGAGGAGCTCTGTGCACAGTGAGGGTCATGGTTTGAAGAGCAGCAGGAGGCAGCTGAAGGTACATTTTGCTTCTGACATCTGTTCTGTTGGGTATCCCTTCTGGTTGTTCTGGGTGGGATAACTGCCTTCCCTGCAGCAGACGAAACATAAACCAACAAGGGAGAAGAGGTAAGTGTTGTTAAATGTTTCAGAGTCAGGGACAGGGATGAGTTCCTGGTAGGGGACCTGGTTGGTGCGGGTGCTGCTCTCATAGATGGACATGGAGAACTAACCAATCCACACATTAATATCTGCTTTGAGTCATAAGAGTAGTTTGTTCAGTTTTCTACCTTCCATCAGCTCTGTCAGCTTGTTTCCTGCCTGCTTGTCCATCCCACTGATGATTCCTCCAGCTTTCCTTGGATTTCTGTTGGTAGGCATTCTGCCTGACTCCCTTTTGAACAGCAGTGTGTTTTGGGCCACACAAACTCCTCAGTGAAGGTGTGACAAATGCAGCTGTTGTCACCTGTCCTCAGGGCTCTCTTACTGTTCCTGGTAGGAATTCAGTTCAGCTACTGCTGTCTTTCCCTCTTGCTCCTCTGGCTTACTTGAGAGAGAGGGCAAGAGAGGCAGCTGATGATCCCATGTTCAGGCACTTGGGGCTTCAGTCTTGCTGCTGTGACAGCTGGGCCTCCCTCAGAAATGCTGCTTTGACTCAGGCTCATGCTCTTCCCAAGATTATTTCCCTCTGGGACCTGCAAGCACAGGCTTTATGTGGCGCTGGTTTTATCTGCCTGTACAATGCCTGGAGCAGCTTTGACCCAGAGAACAAGAGGCTTCTAAAAGGAGCTGAAAGGGCTTGCCCTGGTCAGCTCTCAGGCCTCATATGGTGGCTACACCAGATAGAAGCACATCTCATAATCACACCATCACCTTGTCTCTGGTGCCACAGTCACCGGATCTTCTCTGCACAGAACTGTCAGCAGTGATGCTGTTGCAGAAATGTGATAGGAAGGGACTAGCTGAGATGGTCTCGTGTGGAATATCACCACAGGAGAGAAAACAAGAGCCAGAGCTCCTTATCAGAGAATCCCAGAGTGGTTTAGGTTGGAAGGGACTTTAAAGCTCATCATGTTCCAAGCCCCCTGCCTTAGGCAGGTACACCTTGCACTAGATCAGGTTGCTCCAAGCCTGACCTTGAACACTTACTCTGGGCTGAGAACAAGTGAGCAGGAGTTTGGGTCCTGGTGTTGGGCCCTGCTGCTCTCTGGGCCTGTGACTGCATGTTTATAGGGGCAGGTACTATTGCTGTGTTACACCATGTCAGTCAAGAAGTGCAGCAGCCACATCTAAAGCTGGGCTTCCAAACTGCAGTGAAGGTGCTCCCAATGGCTTTTCACCATCTCAGAACCAGCAAGTGTCTGGAGTCTGAGAATGCAGTCTGTGCTCTAACTCCTTGGCTTTCCATGGAGATCTCTCATGCCCAGTGTTCCCAGTGTTCCCATGTTGCCCTGTGGTAGATCAGGGTGCCATCCCCAGAATGCTTGTAGTGTGCTGTGCAGTTTTGGAGGTTTTCACTGGAAGATTAGCCCAGACTTGATACTCATTCTGCAGTTCAGTTCCAGCTTCTTTTCATCTTTCCCCAGTTCTGTTTTGGAATGGCTTCCCAAAATAGAAAATGAATCTTGAAGGCCAAGGCAGTTCTGATCAGATCTGTCAGTCAGATATGAGGTTGCAGTCAACAGCCAAAGCCATGTCAGTGGTGCTGTCAGGTCCTTTTTCCAGGCCTGAGGCTGCATTTTGTGTCCAGGAACGGCTCTAAATGAGTCCAGGTGATCTCACCAAAGAGGAGAATGACTTACCCAAGTGGCTGGTGCTTTGTTTTCAAGGTTCCTGAGCCATGTGGGTAGATGGGCTTCAACACTGAGAATTAGGGACAGCATAATCCATCAGTGTGCTTTTGGGTTTTGTTGTTTTTGCTTAGCTCCCTGGAAGATCCAGCTTGCAGTGACCTTTAGTTGCCAAAATTCTGTTTCATTGGTCAGTCTTGTGCCATCAGCTCAGCTCTGAAACAATTCAGCTTGTACAGAGGTGATCACTCCTCATCCCTCCCACACAGATGGGGCACAGCCAGTGACTTTGCAAGGGCTCTCAGTGGTGTGTTCCCATGGAATGGTGGATGGTGATACACACTGAGGGCTTTTGCCAGACCTCATAGATCAGTGTGGGTTCCACAGCTCACTTGTCCCTGCTTTGGGAATTCAGGCTGTGAAGGTGCAAAGGGACAGGCAGGGCTGCATCACTTTTGGAGGAGTCAGATCCAATGTACAGTTGTGAGGGAGTGTTGTGCAACAGGATCCTTTGGATGATCCTGTTGATAAACCTTTGCTTGAGCTAATGTAATATCTCAAAATCCACCACTACATGCAGTAGGAATGTGCTTTCCCAGCATAGCCCAAATGTTTTTACATCTGGCCCAGTCAAGAGAGCTCCCTTTTATTGCAACCCCAAGGGCTTGGTTTGAGTGGTGTTGAGAGGTGGAGCTGTTTCCAGAGAAATATGAGGATTTCTGTTTTGGGAGAGTTCCTTAGGAAAAGAGTAAAGCTGTTCTCTGCTGGGGAAGTGGGCAGGGCTGGGCTGGGCTGGCAGCTCGGCCCTGGGACTCAGTGAGGGGCAACAGCCCCCTATTTGGGAAGGTGGAGTTGGAGCTGATGGGTTGGACTCAGCAGTGAGGACACGTGAGCACCAGGGCCATGTCAGGACAACCCATCCCTGGGTTGGTGGGACTGCAGGCCTTGTCCTTCACCAGGTGTGGTGTGTGGGGTGCTCAGGGTATGTCTGTGGGGCACTGGTGGGATCAGCCTGTGGGTCCTGTGCAGTGTCTTCATAGTCAGCTTCTTGTCTGTACATTGTGATCTCACCTGAGACATCGTGCCACTCTTGCCTTCCCTTCCTCTTCAGCCACATGGGGAAACTGAGGCTGTTGAATGTCATTCCTTGCTGTCCCTGCAGCTGTTCCCCCTACCCCCCATACATGTCCTGTCCTCTGCTTAGTCCCTCCTGTTACCTGTCAGTCTGTGCCCACACCCCTGTTCTTGCTGCACAAATGGGCAGTGATGTGAAGGTGTGGCTGGGCATCTGTTATGGTTTTGCTCAGAATATTTTATGGTGGGAGGGGGAGAAGGCAAACTGGTACCAGGGGAACTGGCTGCTCTGGTACTGCTGGTGCCTCTGAACTCAGCTCCTCGGGGCAGGAGGTTTGGCTTGGGGAAGATAGCAGGTCCCTAAACTGCTGGGCTCAGAGGGACCATGAGAAAGGTCAGGATTGCCCCACCTGCTTTAGGAGTTATTAGAGATCATGTGATTTGTGTGATGTGTGTCCCAGTTGTTAACCTTCCGCTCTTTGTTTCCTGTTTTATCTCTCTCCCTTCTCTGCCCCCTGTGCCTCGCAGTTCACTCTCCTTCCTTGTCAAGTTAGAACAGTTGGATCTCGGTGGCAATGACCTGGAAGTCCTGGTAGGTGAGGGCTGGTGGGGAGGGATTGTGGGTGGTTGGTAGGGACAGACCCACAGTGCAAGCAGGTGGGTTTTCACCTGAAATGCAAAGAAATAGACCTGCAGGTTGTTTGGGCAGACTGGGATTTGCCCAGCACGACCCAGTTTCATTCCCAGATTAATGTTCTCTTCATGTGTCAGCCCCTGTGTCTTGCTTCCTGCTGGCCTCACTCACATCTTGCTTTGCCCTTCTGAGCTCTGGAATAGTAATTCTTCCTGTCTGCCTGCCAAGGATCTTTCCTTTCTGAGGAGACTCTCTGGTGCTTCCCTTTTCCTCTGTCCTGCACTGCCCCCAGCTGTTTTTTTGCCTCATCCAGCTTCCTGCATTTCTCCTTTCTGATTTGATTTCTGCCCTGTGAAGTGCTGGACCATTCCATGTTGTCCCTGGCAGTGGGGGCAGCCCAGTGTGGGGAGTGTCTCCATGGAGAGCTCAGTGTGTGGAGAGCCAGGGCACAGGCTTGGAATTCAGCTGGTCTGGGCATTCAGGGACTCCCAATGACATTCTCTAACTTTGCAGCTTTGGATTAAGCTTTTACTGGAATGGCAGAAACCCAGTGAAACTGGGGGGCAAAGGATTTTGTGCAGCTTTGCTGTGCAGAGGCTGAGCTCACCTGTGAGAACAGGTGTGTGACACATGAGCCACATTCCAGTGGAGCAGGAACTCCGAACCCAAATGCTGATCAGTGGAGGTTTGTGGGGGATGAATGTTTGTCTGCCATGGCTGATGGTGATGCTGGGTCATATTGAGTTGGGCATTGGTACCCAATTGTTTGTTTTCATGTCTGAGAGGAGGAAGACCCATTTCTTCTGCTAGGCTAGAATTTCCAACCCACTAGAATCATGGAATCATTTAGGTTGGAAAAGAACTTGGACCACAGAGCCCAACCACTGCCCCAGCACTGCCAAGGCCACCACTGCCCCATGTACCCAAGTGCCACATCCACACGGCCCTTGGATTCCTGCAGGGATGGGAACTCCACCCCTGTCCTGGGCAGCCTGTGCCAGGGTTGGACAGCCCTTTGCAGTAGAAGTTTCCCAAATACCCAACCTGAACCTTCCCCAGCACAACTTCAGGCCGTTTCCTCTTGCCCTGTCCCTTGTTCCCTGGGAGCAGAGCCTGACCCCCACCTGGCTTCATCCTTCTGTCAGAGAGTTGGAGAGAGTGAGAAGGTCTCCCCTGAGCCTCCTTCTCTCCAGGCTGAGCCCCCCACAACTGCTCCCTATCAGCCTTGTGCTCCAGGTTTAATTCTTGCCTTGCCTGCTGCCAGACAGTCCTACTGTTGTCTTCCCTATTTACCACTGAACCTCCTGCACCCACTGGGCCATTCTAGACATTCCCAGACACGTGTGCTGCTGTCTTGTAATAAACCATACAGTGGATGGTCTTGGGAGGTGTGAGAACCAGAACAGTGCCTGGCTTTGCAGAGTGTGGTGTGTTTGTTGTCCTCAAGAAACTTCTCCCTGTGGAAGGGACTGATGGCATCGCTGTCCTGTCCCTTTCAGCCGGACACTCTGGGTGCCCTCCCAAACCTGCGTGAGCTTTGGCTGGACAGGAACCAGCTCTCAGCGTTGCCTCCGGTGAGTGCCTGTTCAGGGCCTGGTTCACCCCCTGCCCCTGCCCCAGCTGCTCCCTGGAGCTGTTGTGTCCCTTCTCTGATCCAGGAGCTGGGCAACCTGCGCCGCCTGGTCTGCCTGGATGTGTCAGAGAACAAGCTGGAACAGCTGCCCAATGAGGTCAGTGGGCTGGTGGCACTGACGGACTTGCTGCTGTCACAGAACCTGCTGGAGTGCATTCCAGATGGGATTGGTGAGTGTCATGGGATGGGCAGCACTGCAGGACTTCATTGTCTGCACAGTGCTCCTGGGGGAGCTTCAGGCAAGAGTGTGTGTGTGTGTGTGACAGGGAATTAGGGGTTTGTGGACATAGGCACAGCCATTGAGTGCAGAAGCAGTGGGTGATACAAGTGGGCAGAACTCTCTGGGAGAGTTCAGGTGGTGCTTCTGCATCAGTGGGAGGAAATGCACAGCCTGTGTTGTTGGTTTCCATAATCCCTGATGGGATCATGGCCAGGTGAGTGCAGAACAGCATCCTTCCCCCGGCACAGCTCACACCTAACTTGTTGCCCTGACCAGGTCAGCTGAAGCAGCTCTCCATCCTCAAGGTGGACCAGAACCGGCTGACAGATGTGACAGAGTCAATTGGGGACTGTGAAAATCTGTCAGAGCTCATCTTGACTGAGAACATGCTGACGGTGAGTGCAGGGGCAGCCAACTGCACTTCTCATGCTGTTCTGTGTAGCCCCTGCCAGGGATCCCTGCCTTTCTTCTGCCCTCTGAGCTGGATTCCTGAGTGTGCTCCAGCTGCTTCCAAATTGAGGTTCATCCAGCTCACAAGGTCTCGAGAAGACCTGGTGAAAGTTGCTTTCTCTGACTGATTTTTTTTCTTTCCCCTCTGAGAAATTCTTTGGGATAGCTGGGATGCTGGGTCTGCCAGTCTCAAAGACCATCCAGGCTGCATTGGCAAGGGGGCCGTGGGATGGTGTGATGAATAATGGTCCTGCTGCAAACTGCCTGTGATTTGATTGGTAAAACAGAAGGATTGGGAATGGGCAGATGAAGAGTCTTGACCAGTTGTGGTCTGAATGTGGTGTGTTGGGGGGAAGAGTTGGCATGGATCAGTCTGTGAGCCCAAGGCAAAACCAGTCCCAAAGTTGCCCTGAAGAACGTTATCCCAAATGAGTCTGTTAGGACAGAACACACTTTGTTCCCCAAATTGTGCCTTTTAGCCTTCCCCAGAGGGCTTTGTGCCTTTTGCCTTAACTCTGCTGCTCTTTCCTCTTGGAACCACTGACTTGGCTCCTTCCCAGGCCTTGCCCAAGTCCCTGGGCAAACTGGCCAAGCTGACGAACCTGAATGTGGACCGGAACCGTCTGACGGCGCTGCCGGCCGAGATCGGGGGCTGTGCCAACCTCAACGTGCTGTCACTGCGGGACAACCGGCTGGCCCTGCTGCCCCCCGAGCTGGCCAACACCACCGAGCTGCACGTCCTGGATGTGGCTGGGAACAGGTGAGGGGCAGGGATGCTCCTGGGGAGGCTGCTGGGGGGAGATGCTGGATCTCTGTGCATCCTGGGATCTGCAATGTGGGTAAGCCCAGGCTGGCTGCCAGTGGCCTGGGAAACCCTTTTCTGTGTCACCTAAACACAGGGTAGAGATAACACAGAAGTGTGAGGGCACTTTGCCACATGTGAAATAAAGGTCAGGGGAAATCCCTGGTCACTGGCTTCCTTCCTGCAGATTTTGTCGTTTGTCTCATCAGTTTCTGGGTGATTGGTGCCAAAGCCTCATTTGTGGTGTGCAGGTAACCTGGGAGCTGCTCTGTGTCCTTCAGGTTTGGGCTGCAGTTCTGTTTGCTGGGGCTGATGGTTTTGGGAGCAGCTGGAAACTGACCACAGGTTCTGTAGGGAATACTCTGCACACTGGGCTGTGAATGCATTGGTTTTCTGCCTCTAAAGCCCTCATTTCATAGTTCTGGTGGGAGTTGGCCTCAGCTAAATGTTGGTGAGAGTGGGTTACTGGAGCCCAGTCCACAGCCATGGCAGAACTGTGGGCAGCACAGATCAGCTGCTTTCTTAGTGCAGGAGTGAGGGATCCACAGCAGCTTGGCTCTGTCACTCTGCTCATATGGGGCAGCCTGGAGCTGAGGTGAGCTCCTTCCTGATCAGGTAAGTTTAACCAGCAGTTGTTCTTTTTTGCAGGCTGCAGAACTTGCCCTTTGCTTTGACAAATCTTAACCTGAAAGCCCTGTGGCTGGCAGAGAACCAATCCCAGCCCATGCTGAAATTCCAAACGGAGGATGATGAAAAGACAGGAGAAAAGGTTCTCACTTGCTACCTGCTCCCTCAGCAACCATCTCCCAGCCTGGGTAAGAGTCTGTGTTGTGAGTACTGGCTGCAGAGCCCTGTGCTCCAGAGGGGGCTGGGGCCTTGAACCTTCCTCTCTGCTGGTTTGGACTGTCCCTTGCTGTGATTCCTGTAGCAGATCCAGCCTTCTGAACAGCTGGGATACTTTTCCCAGGCAGAGATTGTTAAAACTGAGGACTTGCTTCTCTGCCAGGTGATAAGGAAGCTGCAGCCTTGTCTCTTGAGTGTTCTCCTTTGATCTACTGACTGAGCAGTTCATTATCTATTCTGCTATCACCATATATTCTTGTGTCAATACTACTGATTTCTGCTTTAATCCTGCCTTTTTCCCTGCTGAGTTAGGACTGTTAGAGCTGAACCATCAGGCCTTCTGTAGAAGCTGCTGTAGATCTGGCAGGAGATGTACAGAAGGTGACAGGAGCTGGAAGCCACAGCCTTTGTGCTCAAGGCCTCTGATGCCATGGGCAGATATGATAGAAGTGCCCTAATGGGATGAGAACTGGCTTCCACCCAAGTTTGCAACCCTGCTCATTCTGAAAGGAGCTCCCACTGTGTTCCCTTTCTCCCCAGAGAACCTCCTGCAGAACAGTGTGGATGAGAGCTGGACAGACACCAACTTAAACAGAGTCAGTGTGATCCAGTTCCTGGACGAGCCCAAAGGAGATGATGAGGAGGAGTCTGGAGCTGAGAGACGGGTAAGGAGATCCTGGAGGCTTGTTGGCTCCCTGTGGAAACACAGACACAAACTAAGCTTTCCAACCATGGGGAACACTGTGGTGTTCATATTTTACCCTGTGACACTGCTCTGTGTGTGTGTGATTTTCACAGTCCAAAGAGCATTTGGTGCCCTGGAGGAGCCAAGCAGGAGTGAAAGGGGATGAATTCCCTGAGAGCCATCGTGCAGGGTCCTGTTTTAAGGCTGTCTCATCCATGGGAGTGGAGCTGTGACACTGAAGTACCCAGGGAGCACTGGGCATGTCCAGAAATCCTGACAGAGCACTGTTAAAATGAGGTTTTAGCTGACCCCTGTCATGGAGAAGAGCTGGCTGCCCAGCCAAACCCAGGCCATTCCTGCACCTCCAAGCACAGAGCCAATGCAGTCTGTGCTGTGGGGAATCCTAACAGTTTACTAAGAGTAAAGTACTGAATGCTCAGGCAGCCTCAAAACCTGCAGGAGACCATTGTGCTTTCAGTGCAGATGCAAAGGGCAGGATAAAAGTTTGTTTTCATCAAGTGCTCCGGGGGTTTCAGTCTTCTGCAGGATTTCTTTTTCCTTTTTACCTTGTGGAAAGCCATTCTTGAGATCTGAATTCTTCTGATGAGTGGTGTTTGCAGCTGTCCTGGCAGGGTGTGTGTGCTGCTGGCCTTGGGAATTTTTGGGGGGGGGGTTGATTGTTTTTAATGTTTTTACTAATTTTAGAATTCTGGTTTCTTGACTCTTCTCTGGGATGGAATTCACTAAGGAGCACCAATTCTGGTTCTGCCTTGGCAGACTTGTTAAGTAACTCTAGAGGGACTGGGAAGATACTCCAAGATTTCTCAATTGTGTTCTGAAGGGGTTTCTGTGTCAACAGTTTTGCATTTACAAAGCCTGAAGCACCATTTAAAACTTCCTGTCTGCATCATTCCTGCCAATCCCTCTATCAGATGGAGAGCAGGATGATGTGCAGAGGGAGCTGAGTGTTCCTGCCCCCATTCTTACCCCTGCCCAGGCTGTGTAAGGCCCAGAGCAGATCCCACAGTGGGACGTGTCAGTCGTGTCGTGCTGGGGCCCTGGTTCTCTGCTAAAGGGGTTAGGTACCTGCAGGGGTTCATTCCAGAGGCCCAGCATGTGCTGCCCAGGCTGGAATCCCTTCCCTGAGGGTTTCCCTTTGGCAGGGCCTGCAACGCCGAGCCACCCCTCACCCCAGCGAGCTGAAGGTGATGAAGAAGGTCATTGAAGTTCGGCGTAACGAGGTGAATGCTGCAAAGGCTGATGCAGACCTGAACTCTCCTAACTCAGAAGTGAGTGCTGATCACTGGGCAGTGGATAACCCTAGGAAAGAATGGATAACCATAGAAAACACCAAACCATGGGATGGTTTGGGTTGGAAGAGACATCACAGACCATCCAGTTCTGTGTCCTGCCATGGGCAGGGATACTTTCCACTAGAAACTTGTAGAGAATGTGGGGAATGGAGAGGCAGAAAGGACTGACTTTTGGGAAAGATTGGGAGGAACTGAGAATGGACTGTCTGGATTCCAAGGGTTGGGAATCTCCCTTGTGGTGTCAGGAGGGGCTACTTAGAGCAGTAGGTAGGATCAGGAGACAGAGAGCTGTAAGGGGAACTGTGTGTGAAGGTACCACTTCTGTTGTAGCACAGGGAGAGGAAGAGAAAGCTCTGATATTCCCAGTAAAGAATGATGGGAATGGAGTGTTCAGAGCAGGCGCCTTGCTGCCCTGGGGAGATACTGAGAATAAATGCCCACTACACAGGAGGTGGAACAAAGTGGACCTGGGTGATATGGAGGAGGCTCAGTAGGGGAAGCTGTGGGCAGCCAGAGGAAAAGCTGGTTCTGTTGATTCTGGGTCATTCCCACCTCACACCAGTCCCACCACACGGCTCTGAGTGCTGCTCTGGGTTCCATCCTGACCATCCCAACTCTTTCCCCAGGAGAAGAGGCTGAGTGGCACCTCGAACCGCAGTGAGGACTCCCACGTGTCCAGCAGCACGGCCTCTGCAGACTGCAGGGCAGAGGAGGGGCAGCGGGGCTGGCCCAATGGGCAGGCACCTGACACGAGGGAGCTGCAGAAGGAGGCAAAGCCCAGAGCAGAAGAGGAGAGCAAGGAAGCTGCTGGCCAGGAGGAGGAAGATGTGGAAGTGGAATACAATGAGGTAGAAGCCTGGCAACTGCAGCAGGGTCATGGGAAATAGGGAAAGGATGTGGAAGTTTCAGAGAAACCATGAAATGGATGTGCAGATAAATGACTGTGGGCTGTGGGCATCACTGGAGGCAGATCCAGGCTGTGGCAGGCAGTGCAAGCTGAGATGAAGGCACCCTGTGGGAGCTGGGTCTGTGGCAGAGTGAGATGGACAGTGTGGGAGCCAGACAGGGGGTATGGGGAAATGGGAGTGACAGTGACAGGTTTGAGAAGCAGGTCTGGGGGAAGGAGTGGGTATGGAAAAAGGCAAGGATGGTGAAATGGGACTGTGTTTTCTGCATTTCTGGGAGCACACAAGTAGTGAAACTGGCTCTGCCCAGTCTGGAAGGGGGGACAGGGCAGCAGGTTCTGGGCTGCCACACGTCTCTTACCTGAGGGTCACAGCCTGTCTGGGGCTTTGCTATTGCAGCCAACTGTACACTTTGCTGAGGACACACTGGTACGGAGTGAGGATGAGGATGAAGATGAAGAGCGACCATTCCCAGTGGAGAAGCAGAGGCTGATCCGCAAGGACACCCCCCATTATAAGAAACACTTTAAGATCACTAAACTACCCAAGCCAGAGGCAGTGGTGGCACTTCTGCAGGGGCTGAACAGTGACGGGGTCCCCAAAGAGGAAGAGGAGTTGGGAGGCTGCAATAACAACACAGAACCTGAGGATCAGGAGGAAGCATGGGATGAGGATGACCGAAAGAATGGAGCTCTGTCTGCTCAGCCATCTGTGAAGGTAAGGTCTTGTGGGGAGGGGCAAGGTCAGAGGGGTGCAGAGCTGCCCTCTATTCCTCTGACCTGCCAGCCAGGCTGATGGAGAAACCACTGGCAAGAGGCTCCAGCACTTGGTGTTGTGTGAGGGTGGGAGAGCTGAAGGTGGTTGTGGGGCTCGTAGGGTTGTCCAAGAGCTGTGCCATGTTGCTATGTCTGACTCCTTCATTGTATCCAGGTCCTTGCACCCTCCCTGTTCCATGTGATATTCCCTGTGCTGCAGGAACAGTTCTGTCCCCATCACTGGTGGGTTCTGCCATTTCTTCCAGCTGTCTCCTCCCTTGTTGGTTGTTGCTCCTCATTCACAACAGGATGAGCTTTATCCCTGGGTGGATCCAATCCCAGACTGATGTTTGGGCCCCTGATACTTGCCTTGTTGCCACAACGTTTCCCAGAGTGTGCCAGGGCAGCCTGGAGCATGTGTTCCGGGTGTTTCCACCTAGATGCAGCCTGATGGAGGCTGCATTGGGATTTAGGGGAGCTTGTGCTCTGGAGCTTTGCCGTGGGGCCATAATGGGCCTTACTGGTTGTACTGGGGCTGATGAGGTAGGAGGTCTTTGGCTCTGCTCAGGTGAACCACCACGTTCTGTTAGGGATGCACAGAGGCTCCTGGGTGAGGCAGTTCCTGGCACTGGAATAGGAATACCTGGGTGAGGGTCACTGCAGGAGGTTGGGGCAGTTCTCCCTGAAGCTGGTGTGAGGATTTGGAGGTGTATTTGACAGGCAGGGATGAGCATGTGGCTGAGTCTCTGTCTTAATCTGACACCAACAAATCTCACAGGTGAGATGCAGTTCTCTGGACAGAGAAGCTGCTGGAGTAAAACCTGTTCCTGCTGTAACTGCACTTGCTCCAGAGTGCCAGAATCACTCCCACCCCCACTGGAGCTCAGATTGCCCAGGGAAAAGTCCTTGTCCTCACTTTGCTTTGGAGCCTTTCCCTCTGTGCATGTTTGCCCTACTCTACCTGAACAGATGCAGCTCATACTGTGCTCTCTTAGGGATGAGATGTGCTGTTTTTCTGTTGCTGGTGAAGTTCCTCAGAAGGAAAAGGAGTTGCTGCTGCTTGTAGGAATGTGTGAAGCCATTCTGAGTCCCCTTCATCCAAGATCTGCTATTCTTGGGAATGCTCTCAGCCAGAAAGGTTCTTTTAGCCAGGGACTTGGAGCTGAGGAGGCACTGAAGCCCTGGCAGAGCCCATGAGACCTGTCCAGGTGTGCTGTACCTGTCAGAAATGACCTTGGTTATCAGCTAAGCCTTCTGCCTGGGAATCAGTTCTCCATTCCATGGGGCTGGGTTGGATGCCTGCTCCATGAAAGTGTTTATTAGCTTCCTCCTGAGCTGCGTGCCAGGACGGGGGACGTGGAGAGCAGCATCCCTCTGCAGGGGAGGCTCAGGTGAGAGGTGATATGTGCATTGAAGAAGGAGGCAGGACAGGCTGTGCAGGAGGCTGAATTGTTAAACCACAGGGTTTTGTTGCCAAGACAGTTGATTTTCAAAAGAAATCCTAAGGTTTCGTGCACTTGGGAGCAGAATCCTGGGTGCCTGATGGAATGCAGTGTTTCACCAGAGAAAGGGACTGGTGCAGTTGCTTTTCTGTTGTGCAGCAGCTGGTGGCACCACAGGCCCCTCGGTGCCTTCTCCTGTGTTTAATTCTTCCTCCTTCCTGGAATGACCTGGTGGGGCAAGGTGAGGTCAGCTTGGGGGTCATGACCTTGGGCTGCCAGCATGGGCAGAACGTGGCCCCTGGGTGGGAGCACGCTGGCACTCAGCTTGCTGGGAGCCCAGGAGCAGCCCTGGCTCTGCTGAGGTGGTGGGCAGGAGTGGGACCTGCCCAGGAGCTGTGGGGGATGCTCTGGAGCTGTGGAGGTCAGGAGTGACTCTGAATGGGGTGAGCTCTGGGGCTGTGGAGGTCAGGAGTGACTGTGCAGGATCAGCTCTGGAGCTGTGGAGGTCAGGAGTGGCTCCGTGAGCAGGGTGAGCTCTGGAGGTCAGGAGTGGCTCCGTGAGGGATCAGCTCTGGAGCTGTGGAGGTCAGGAGTGACTCCATGAGCAGGGTGAGCTCTGGAGGTCTGGAGTGACTCTGAATGGGGTCACCTCTGGAGCTGTGGAGGTCAGGAGTGACTCCGTGAGTGGGATGAGCTCTGGAGCTGTGGAGGCCAGGAGTGACTCCATGAGTGGGATCAGCTCTGGAGCTCTGGAGGTCAGGAGTGACTCCATGAGTGGGATGAGCTCTGGAGCTATGGAGGCCAGGAGTGACTCCATGAGTGGGATCAGCTCTGGAGCTGTGGAGGTCAGGAGTGACTCCGTGGTTGGGTCACCACTGGAGGTCAGGAGTGGCTCCGTGAGCTGGCCCAGCTTGGGCACGGCCTGCCCAGGCTGCTGACGTGGCGTGTGTGTGTTGGGTGGTGGTGGTGGTGGTCGTGGTGGTGGGTTTGGTCGATGCTCCACTAATCCGCATGCCTCTTTGCTGGTTCCTGTCCTAACAGGGGGTGTCGTTTGATCAAGCCAATAATCTGCTGATTGAACCTGCTCGCATTGAGGAGGAAGAGGTCTGTACCACTCCTACTGTTCTCTCTCTGCCAAAAATCATCCAGTCTGCTTGATTTGCTTCCCAGCCTCACCCATTGTTGTAGGGGGAACTCTGATCTCTCTGGGCCAAGTGGCTTCTGGACCTGGCTGATGACAAACATGATGATTGTTTCCTCCCTGCTTTCCCCTTTCCCTCCTTTCCCATCCCTGAGGTGAGAGTGGCTGCTGCAGAGCAGGAGTGAGATGGAAGGGATGTAAAAAACCAAAGAGGCTGAGGGGTAAGGTTTGGTTCCTATTTGCTGTGTGCTGAGGGAGAAGTGAAATTAAATAAATGAACATTTCTGGAAGTAGGAGTAACCCTGGACTAGCAGAAATCTTGGTAATCAGCCAAGTGCTCTGTGTGACCCTTTGGGAGAGGGAGGAGGATCTCACTCAGGCCACTGCCTGAGGAAGGTGAACTGGAGACAGTGATTGGTGCATCTTCTGCAGCACCTCCAGAACTCCATCAGGGCTTCACATGCAGTACCTTGGGGTGTCAGAAAGCAGCAGGTGGCACCAAGGTGACACAAAGGCCCTGGCCATCCCTGTGGGGATGGTGTCCATGCCAAGGGTTAAGGTCCTGTCTGGCTGCCTTGGCCCATCCCCTGAATGTGATCAGCCTCTCCTGGGTTTGTCTCCGGGCTTTCAGTGCCTGCCCCGTGGGGTCAGTGCCTTTCTGCAGGCAGGTTGCCAAGGAGCTGCTGGGAGCAGAATCTGCTGCCACTGACAGGAGGCAGAGACTGTGTCGGTGCTCCTGGCTTGCACAGAGGTTTCTCCCATAAGACAGTACCCAAGCACCAGACTTGTGAGTTACCTGGGAGTGCTGGCCTGGGTGTCTCCAAACACTTGGATTAGCTGCTTCCTCATGTGTGAAAGGGAGACTTCTTGGTTTTGCATAAGGCTTTCTGGGAGGGAAGTGATGAATCCTTTCCACTCAGGCAGAACATGAGCTGGCTCAGGTAAGGTCCCCTGTTAGTGGGTCCTGAAGATTTCTCCATCTCTAGGTCCCTGAAAACCACATTAGCATTTCTCACATTTCTCTTTTGCATAGTCTTCTGTCACTCAAGTTAACAATGAACATAACCTGGTGCTTCCTGATCCCTCCTCCACCTTCCTTTGGGGAGTCACTGCTCCCAGTCCTTCTCTCTAGCTGTTGGATGTCCTGTTCCATTTGAAGAATTTTCCTGCTCCACTTGGTGCTGTCCCAGGAATCTCAGTCTTGTGTCAGACACAGTTCACCCACCTCTTCCTTGGCTGCTGCTCCACCTGCATCTGATGCAAGGGCCTGGAACCCCTTCCCTGGAAGTGCTCCCCTTCCCTGGAGGTGTTCAAGAAACAACTGGATGTGGCATTCAGTGCTTTGGTCCAGTTGACAAGGTGATGATCAGTCACAGATTGGATTCAGTGATCTTGAAGTCTGTTCCAACCTAAATGATTCTGTGATCCCTCAGTACGGCTGGTTGGAGGCCCCAGGTTTGCTCTGGTGTCCCTTCAGCACAGTCTCCTTTGTGTGGATCTGTTGTTTTCCTGTGAAGAGGAATGTGGTCCTGCAGCTCCTCAGGACCAGCAGACTAGAGATCCTCCAGGTCAGTGGTGGCACTGGAGTCACTCCAGAGCAGACCAGCTTGGAGAGGTTGATTTGAGACATTTGGTTGTCCTGCAGCTTTGGGGAGTGCTCAGCAAGGAACCTTTCACTAGACCAAGTTGCTCCAAGCTCCGTCCAGCCTGGGCTTGAACAGTTCCCAATCACATCTGCCTCGTGTTTCCAGGGGTGATTCCATGTCCTTGAGAAGAACCAGTGGGCTGCTGGGACTGAGCAAGACCCCTGCAGAGCAGAGCTCCTGGTGCCCTTGAGCAGCACAGTTTAAGTCCATGATGCTTCTGTCACATTTCTTATGCAATTTAGTGCAGCTCTTAGAGAGAAGGAACTATGAACTGTGTATTCCTTAGGCCTAAACCTTAATCCTGAGCCAGAGACAGGTCAGAGACAGAGCTGGAGATGTGCCCAACTTCTGCCAGCACCCAGCACTGGGGTGTGGGAGCCTCGTGCTGGTGTGCAGCAGGTGTGCCCAGAGCCTCTGTAGCTGTTGGCACCAGTGGGACTGCAGTGGAAGAGTAATTTTGTTAAAATGTGTGGTATCGGATGGGTGATATCTGGGTTCCAGGGCTGGCTCTGTTCCCAGGGTTTTGTCTCCATTCCCATCTGCCCTGCAAGAGTGGCTGCACTGAGGTGTAGGGTGGCTTTGGGAGGAGAAAAGCAACATGTAGAGCAGTTGCTTGATGGCACAAGGTTGGATTTGAGCTCTGTTGTCTGGGGGACATTGACAGAGCTTTGTGTTTCCCTCTGTCCTGGGTTGCCAGGACAGGGGCAGCTGCCAGTTCCCTCCCTGGGGAGGAGTGAAGGTGGTCAGAGATCCTGGATGTTGATTTGTCTGCTGCTCCTGCTCAGGGGTCACATCCTGTCCATCCGCAGTCAGGAGCGAGTCAAGTCTTCTCCTTGAAGAAGTCTCACCCTGTGGAAACTGCTCAGAAGTGTTAGCATTTATGCTGGAATGGCAGCCTCAGGCCTGGCACCAGGGAGTGTTTGCCAGGGGCAGATGTGACAGCACAGCCTGGTCCTGAAGCATCCTGTACTCGGGAGTTCGGGTTTGGAGAGGCTGGCACCTGGAGTGCAGAGGGTTGGGATGTGTCAGGAGCAGTTCTGTCCCTCCTGAAGCATCCTGTGCTTGGGGGTTCATGTGTGGAAAGGCTGGCACATGGAGTGTGGAGTGCTGGGATGTCGAGTGCTGTGTTGTCCCTCCCCATGGGGTTGTTTGGGGCTGCTGCACATGTGGAGCTCTGCCCCTTGGTCTGGGTTTGTGTTTACAGGGTGAGCATGGTCTTCATCAGGGGCATTCTCAACTTTGGGATTCTTATGTAGCAAATTTGATTTTCCCACGATGTGACCTATGAATTTTAAACCCAGAAAAGATGAGTAAACCTCTTGTGTAATGCAGGAGAGGTCACATCACCTGCATTTACTCACCTGGCTTGACTGGACTGTGACTGAGCAGAGTCCTTTTGATGTTAGAAAAAGATACAACACTCCTGTTTGTCTCATTCAATTTTTAAAATGACCAAAGAAAAATATGCCATATTTTGTGTTTTAATTTTTCTGGCTTCTTATTTATTACCATAGAAATGTTTTTATGACTTTTGCCTAATAAGGTGCTAAAGGACTCTCGGTGTTCTCTGTGGAATCATAGAATGGTTTGGGTTGGAAGGGGCCTTTTAAAGGTTACTCAGTCCCACCTCCAGGACCCCATGGGCAGGGACACCTTCCACTAGACCAGATTGCTCCAAGCCCCATTCAACCTGTCCTTGAACACNAGGGCCTGGAACCCCTTCCCTGGAAGTGCTCCCCTTCCCTGGAGGTGTTCAAGAAACAACTGGATGTGGCATTCAGTGCTTTGGTCCAGTTGACAAGGTGATGATCAGTCACAGATTGGATTCAGTGATCTTGAAGTCTGTTCCAACCTCAATGATTCTGTGATCCCTCAGTACGGCTGGTTGGAGGCCCCAGGTTTGCTCTGGTGTCCCTTCAGCACAGTCTCCTTTGTGTGGATCTGTTGTTTTCCTGTGAAGAGGAATGTGGTCCTGCAGCTCCTCAGGACCAGCAGACTAGAGATCCTCCAGGTCAGTGGTGCCACTGAAGTCACTCCAGAGCAGACCAGCTCTGAGAGGTTGATTTGAGACATTTGGTTGTCCTGCAGCTTTGGGGAGTGCTCAGCAAGGAACCTTTCACTAGACCAAGTTGCTCCAAGCTCCGTCCAGCCTGGGCTTGAACAGTTCCCAATCACATCTGCCTCGTGTTTCCAGGGGTGATTCCATGTCCTTGAGAAGAACCAGTGGGCTGCTGGGACTGAGCAAGACCCCTGCAGAGCAGAGCTCCTGGTGCCCTTGAGCAGCACAGTTTAAGTCCATGATGCTTCTGTCACATTTCTTATGCAATTTAGTGCAGCTCTTAGAGAGAAGGAACTATGAACTGTGTATTCCTTAGGCCTAAACCTTAATCCTGAGCCAGAGACAGGTCAGAGACAGAGCTGGAGATGTGCCCAACTTCTGCCAGCACCCAGCACTGGGGTGTGGGAGCCTCGTGCTGGTGTGCAGCAGGTGTGCCCAGAGCCTCTGTAGCTGTTGGCACCAGTGGGACTGCAGTGGAAGAGTAATTTTGTTAACATGTGTGGTATTGGATGGGGGATATCTGGATTCCAGTGCTGGCTCTGTTCCCAGGGTTTTGTCTCCATTCCCATCTGCCCTGCAAGAGTGGCTGCACTGAGGTGTAGGGTGGCTTTGGGAGGAGAAAAGCAACATGTAGAGCAGTTGCTTGATGGCACAAGGTTGGATTTGAGCTCTGTTGTCTGGGGGACATTGACAGAGCTTTGTGTTTCCCTCTGTCCTGGGTTGCCAGGACAGGGGCAGCTGCCAGTTCCCTCCCTGGGGAGGAGTGAAGGTGGTCAGAGATCCTGGATGTTGATTTGTCTGCTGCTCCTGCTCAGGGGTCACATCCTGTCCATCCGCAGTCAGGAGCGAGTCAAGTCTTCTCCTTGAAGAAGTCTCACCCTGTGGAAACTGCTCAGAAGTGTTAGCATTTATGCTGGAATGGCAGCCTCAGGCCTGGCACCAGGGAGTGTTTGCCAGGGGCAGATGTGACAGCACAGCCTGGTCCTGAGAGTTCAGTTTTGGAGAGGCTGGCACAGGTAGTGCAGAGGGCTGGGATGTGTCAGGAGCAGTTCTGTCCCTCCTGGAGCATCCAGTGCTTGGGGTTCATGTGTGGAAAGGCTGGCACATGGAGTGCAGAGGGCTGGGATGTGTCAGGAGCAGTTCTGTCCCTCCCCATGGGGCTGTTTGGTGCTGCTGCTCATGTGGAGCTCTGCCCCTCGCTNCACTCCTGTTTGTCTCATTTAATTTTTAAAATGACCAAAGCTACCACTGACCAAAGAAAAATATGCCATATTTTGTGTTTTAATTTTTCTGGCTTCTTATTTATTACCATAGAAATGTTTTTATGACTTTTGCCTACTAAGGTGCCAAAGGGCTCTTGGTGTTCTCTGTGGAATCATAGAATGGTTTGGGTTGGAAGGGGCCTTTTAAAGGTTACTCAGTCCCACCTCCAGGACCCCATGGGCAGGGACACCTTCCACTAGACCAGATTGCTCCAAGCCCCATTCAACCTGTCCTTGAACACTTTCAAGGATGGGGCAGCCACACCTTGTCTGGGCCAGTGTTATGACCCTCTGGTTTGAAGGTGAGATCAGGATCTCTTCCTGTAGAAGTACAGCTTTGTGTTGGGACCTGCTAAGGCACAGTTTGGGCACAAGTCACCCACAAAGTGATAGAGATTAATAACTTGTGTGATTGCTGCTTGTTCATCACCATCAATCACTGTTTCAGCTGTGAATTCTCCAATCTGAACCTTCCCTACGGATCAAGGATCAGACCTGTGGAATGATTTCTTACACAAATGCAGAACTACCTGCAGAGTTTCCTTTCCCTTCTCCAAGAGTGAGCCAGGATCATCTGGTTCTGCTCTGTCACACAATCCTCTCATTGGCTTTGACAGAGAGAAGGAGCAGAAAGCAGTAGAGGAGGGATTGACAGAAAGAGAGAAAATTACATATTTAAAACCCTCCACAACAAATCTGATTTTCCCTTCTGAACTGGCCAAACGCCCTTTGTATCACAGATGTGGGGCTTTGCTGCCTGGGGCCAGGGGTATGTACAAAATTCAGACATTAAAATAACCACTGTAGAAATTACCAGGGCTAAAGAATTTACATGCCTTAAAAGTAGTCCTTGTTTGCAGCAGTGTGATCTGACTGTCTCAGTGGAGGAGAAAAGTAACTTTGAGAAAATTCTGGGACTTTCTGGTGAAAAACAATTCCCAGCTGGGATCCAGGCAGTAGAACGAGGCCATAAGAGGTTGTCATTTCTGGAATATACGATTTACCCAAAAAAGGGGCTGTGCTCTACTCAGAAACAGCAAAGCTGAGTTTGCAGTGAGGATAACACAGGATTTGGAAGAATTTCTAAGGACAAGTCTCCTCCCACAGACACTACAAACTTTCACAAGTCAGTCAAACTTTTTATTTAAGACAGATTGTTTTCTGCTATTACATGATGGGCACACACATAGGTTTGTTTCTTCTCTAAGGAAAAACCCAAAACTTCTCCAGATTTTTGCTTCTAGAATGATTGGAAAACTTACTTTCAGGTGGAACTTTCATTTGTTAGTTCATTGTTTTCATTCTATTTTATGTTGTCCAGTCTCTTCCCTACTGGCTGATGCTCTGTCTCCTTGTCCTCAGTGTCATTTTATGGATGTCAGTCCTGACTTCTTCCAGGTTCCTTTTGCTGGATTAGAGAAGCCCAGTTCTGGTGTCCTCTGGTAAGAAGGATTTCTATTCCCTGCCTCTCTGACTGCCTTTTCTTTCACCTGATCTGCTTGAGCTCAGGTTTGCTGACTATGGACAATGTGACAGTTCATTCAAACTTTAATTCACTAAATTCCATAGTTGTTTCTCCATTTCAAATGGCAGTTTCTGTTCCAGGATGGGAGTTCTCTTTATCCACCTTTATTTGTGCCTTTGTTATACCTTTAGTCTTTGTTTCTGTGCCCCTCAGGATCCTTGGAGAGGTTTGGCCTCCAGACAAGGTGTACTTAAAGATGTTTCTCTCATTTTTTAAAGCAAGTGATGCCAGGTTTAGTGCAGGAGTTTTCCATGTATCCCTCTGTTCCTTGGACAAACACTCTTCTCCTGTGTGACCTGCCCTCAGCAGATTTTAGGAGAGTTGTAAAGTCCCCAGTTTTGCAGTTTTGTAGTTGTATATTTCAATGATGTCCCAAATGGACCTTCAGAACAGTCTGAAATTGCTGGGCTGAGTGGAGTCTCCAGTGGAATTTTATAGTGGAATGGTGCAAAATGAATGACTGTTCTAAGGATTTCACCACACAAAAAGGATAAATAAGAGTAGAAATAAAAATTCCTTGCTGCTAAAGAAAGGAAACAACATGTTCGAATGTCACCCATTCCAGATGAGTCTGGGTATAGGTTTTTGTCCTGTTTCCAGTTCTGGAACAGTTTGAGGCTTTGACCAATGCTCATTTTGCTTCTTTTTAAGCAGTTGAGTGTTTTCATTTCCAGAGGGACCCTGTCCTGCTGCATTCCATAGTTTAGCCAGCCCAGATTCTTTCAGGATCCCCTTCTCCATGCCCATGGCAGAGCTGGCTGCCCATGGTGATGAGGAGGAAGTGCCAGCTTCCTAAATCCCTCTTTCTGGAGTTCATTGATGAAATAACTAATCCTGGAGTCATAAACCAGCCCAGGCTGAGGGGACATCAAAGGGCCCAAGGTTTTGTGGGGCAGGAGCCTTGGTGAGGATATGGGTACCCCAGCCCATTGCATCTGGAAACCCTCCAGGGAAAGGACTTGGCACCTCCATGGGGAGATTATCCCAGAGAAGGATGGTTCTCACTGGAAGCATCTTTCTTATATCAAGGTGAAATCAGGTCTTTCTATAGGTACATGTATAAATGTGAATATTCACATTTATAATATGTGACTCCTCTCCCTGATTGCTGTGCAGCCATGGCCATAGAGATTCACATCAAGATTACCTGTAGGAACTTCACTTTGGGTTTTATTTATGCTTCAAATATCACCATAGTTTATGTTTTTAAAAGGCATCCTTGCTTCCTCCTCCCTTTGGGAAATATAGTCACTGTCCTGGAGTCTGCCTGGGAAGAAATGTGCAGGAGCAGAGCCCTGAGTGTGGCAGGTCCCCTTGTCCCTCTGTCCCCAGTGCTCCTGTCACCACTGGGGCAGTGGCATGTCCCTGTCCCATCTGCCCCAGTGCTCCTGTCAGAGGTCTCTGGTTGGGGTCTCTGGTTTTTGCTGGTTTTGTGGAGGTGTTCAGTGAGCAGGTGGTGAAGTGCTTGATCCCTCTGCTCTGTTGCCACCATCTCTGCCATCCAAGTCCCTGTTCCCTTGGGAACTAACACATTGGAACAGAGGAAGGAATAACATCAGAGTCAGGAAACCTCCAGCCTGTGCCCAGGGACTTCTCCCCTGCCAGGGCAGCTCTTCCCTTTGTGCTCCTTTTCCACTGCCTAGGTTAATTTAGCTCTCAGCAGTCACACAGCAATGTCCCACCTCCCCTTTGCTCACCGATATTTTCAGCCTGTCCCCTTGTCCCCATGAGCTGTTGTTGACTGAAGCCAGACAGATTTAGCTCTTCTCATCTTTCCTGGTGAGTCAGTGCCTCCAGCTCCTGCTCCTCTGTGTCCCAGCTCTGTGCACCCAAGGGGAACAGAATCCCAGGATCGTTGAGGTTGGAAAAGACCTCCAGGGCCAATGAGTCCAACCTCTGGCTGATTCCCACCTTGTCACTAGAGCAGAGCAGTAAATGCCACGTCCAGGCATTTCTTGAACACTAAGGACAGTGACTCCACCACCTTCCTGGGCAGCCTCTCCCACTGCCTAACCACCCTTTCCAGGAGGAAAGTCTTCTGGTGTCCAACCTGCACCTTCAGGCTCTGATGGGTCAGTTATGAAGTGACGTGTTGTATTACACAGACTGAATGTGTAAAGTGGTGGGGGATGAGGGGCCTTCTCTGGGGTTTGAGGGGTTAGGGTTCCTGTGGAACCCTAGTGATGTTCCAGTGATGTTTGGTCACTGCCTCTGTGTCTGCTGTGCCCCTGGAGTTGTTGGAATCTCCCCATGTGCAACACTTGTGGTGTCCCTAGGGTGGTGCATACAGTTACTCCCTGAAAGGTGGGAAATCTTGCAGGATCAAGTGAATCCATTGACAGAGATGCTGTGGCTGCCCCATCTCTGAAAGTGTTCAAGGCCACGTTGGGCAGAGCTGGAAGCAGCTTGGTCTGGCAGTAGGTGTCCCTGCCTGTGGCAGAGGATGGGACTGGATGGTCTGTAAGGTCCCCTCCCACTCAAACCATTTCATGAGTCCGTGTTAAAAGACAGCTGTACTAAAAACTGTCCAAAAATTGGGTCAAGGTGGCCCCCATCCTTGTTTGATGTGTCCCTGGAGAGACACAGGCAGGACTGAGGGAGGGAGGTGGAGCTGCTTCCCTGAGTCGTGTTTGGAGCCATTGCTGGTGAATGGTTTCCCAGGGGGAGCTCAGGGAGAGCTGTGGCACCCTGAGGTTGATGTGGCAGCTTTGCAATTTCCCCACCTCTCTCCTCCTGCAGCACTTTGTCGTGGAGGACTGAACATTGTCTGGGGGGGAACAGGGAACTCAAGGTTTGTCCTTTCTGCAGAGGGAAGAGTAGGAAGTTTTGAGTCCAGTAATGTGGCAGTCCAGGCAGGTCTGGAGCAGCCTTAAGACAGAAGAGCTCTGGGGAACAAAAACCTTTTGGGTTTGGTGCAAGAAGCAGGCTGAGCTGTGAAGTGAAGGCTGCTGGATCTGGGCCTTCCTTCTCAGGTTCATATTCACATCAGTTACTCTTTGCATGGACTTCAGACAAACATCCACCAGTTCACTTCCTCACCACACTGCTTTTATGGTCAAACTCATTTGCTTGGGGAGTTTGAAATATTCTTTCTAGCCTGAATACNTGCTGTGGCTGCCCCATCTCTGAAAGTGTTCAAGGCCACGTTGGGCAGAGCTGGAAGCAGCTTGGTCTGGCAGTAGGTGTCCCTGCCTGTGGCAGAGGATGGGACTGGATGGTCTGTAAGGTCCCCTCCCACTCAAACCATTTCATGAGTCCGTGTTAAAAGACAGCTGTACTAAAAACTGTCCAAAAATTGGGTCAAGGTGGCCCCCATCCTTGTTTGATGTGTCCCTGGAGAGACACAGGCAGGACTGAGGGAGGGAGGTGGAGCTGCTTCCCTGAGTCGTGTTTGGAGCCATTGCTGGTGAATGGTTTCCCAGGGGGAGCTCAGGGAGAGCTGTGGCACCCTGAGGTTGATGTGGCAGCTTTGCAATTTCCCCACCTCTCTCCTCCTGCAGCAGCACTTTGTCGTGGAGGACTGAACATTGTCTGGGGGGGAACAAGGAACTCAAGGTTTGTCCTTTCTGCAGAGGGAAGAGTGGGAAGTTTTGAGCACCATGGATCAGTTGGTACATCTGAGATGGGCTGTGGGTGGATCCCAGGCTTTTGGGGAAAATGCACAAAGAGGAAAATGCCCAGAAAACTCCCTAGCAGGAGTGATGGCAGGGAGAGCTGAGCTGTTCCTACTGTGTGGCAGCTGTGTGGTGGCTCCAGTGTCAGCCCAGTAATGTGGCAGTCCTGGCAGGTCTGGAGCAGCCTTAGGACAGAAGAGCTCTGGGGAACAAAAACCTTTTGGGTTTGGTGCAAGAAGCAGGCTGAGCTGTGAAGTGAAGGCTGCTGGATCTGGGCCTTCCTTCTCAGGTTCATATTCACATCAGTTACTCTTTGCATGGACTTCAGACAAACATCCACCAGTTCACTTCCTCACCACACTGCTTTTATGGTCAAACTCATTTGCTTGGGGAGTTTGAAATATTCTTTCTAGCCTGAATACATTTATGTCCAATTCAAGCCCATTTGCTGCTGTTGTCTCAGTGTCTTTAACAAGGCTGGTTCCTCCGTGGTGTTTTGCTTTTCAGTGTACATTGATGGACAGAAGGTTCTTCCCCTGAGGCCATTTGGCTTTTTTGGCAGGTTTCCCCATGTTTTCAGTCTGGTTTCCAGAATGTGTGAAATCAGGGAGTGTGTGGTTTATCTTTCAGTTGGTTTACACAATCAGCTTCCTGTGCAGCTGGAAGTGACTTTCTGTGATCAGTCACATCTTACAGTCCTCATGAAATTGTGCTCCTGTCCCAGGGACTCAGGCACTGAACAAAACCATTAGCTGGGTTTCTTCCTAGGAAATACCAGCAACCTGCTGTTGGAATACTCTCTAATTCTCGCCTGTAGACCTGGTTTTCTTTCAGCTTTGGAAGTTTTTGTGTTGAATGTAGAATCACATAATCTCCTTATCCCCAGGATTATTGAGTCCAGTTCCTGGTCCTCACAGAACAATCCCAAAATCTCACCATGTGCCTGAGGGTGTTTTCTGAATCTTCCTTGAACAACACAGATATGAGTCTTTAGAGCATTTCTAGAATCCAGTGAGTCTGGAAGGGAAAAGGTGGATTTTGTCATTAGTTCCCACGAGACTTGGTCACATAAGAAGCATTTTTCTGGTCTGGAGCTGGTGTGAGTTGGGCTGTCAAGGGCACATAGTGCTGTCTCATCACTAACCCCTTTTATGTCTCACCTTGATAATCCTTGTCTTCCAGTACTTGGATTTTACTCAGTCTCTGGGTCTGGCACTGGAGGTGATGGACTGATGGTGGGTCTGGAATCAGAGATTGCCATGGGAAGATCCCAGAGCATTCTCCTATGCTTTGACTGGGTGCCAGAGGAACTGTCAGGGCACCTCAGTTTGGTTCACACTTCCTGTGGTGGTTTTTTGGTTTAAACTTAGCAGAATGTGAAGGGTGATTGGAAGGGAGGGGTTAAGGAGGGCAAGTCTTCTCTTCCTTTGCTGCCCACAATGTGGCCACGTGGAACTGATGTTGATGCCCAACACCTCTGCAGCAGCCACTCTCCATCCTGGGCCTTGTTTCTGGAGTGGTGACATCTGGAGGACAGCAAATCTGGTTCTCTCCAGAAGTCTGTGTGCATTTCTGTCACTTACCTCACCAGTCCTTGGTCCTTGGCCCTGAGAGAGTCCTACCTATCCTTTTCCTTTCCCTGTATCCTACCACGTGCTCCCTGTCTTCCTTCTCATGGCTGTGGCAACGTGAATGGTTCCTGCTGGTGTCCTGAATAGAAGCAGCTTCAGGTCAAGTTTGACCAGTTATTGGCAATGTGCATAACTGGGTATGTGGAGGTGGGAGATAGGAAGGAGCAGAGACTTCTGGATGGCTCAGCTCTGATCCTGAGCAGCCAGGGCAGAGGAGAGCAGAGGAAGGAGCCCACTGGACAGGGCAGATGGGCTTTTTGCAGTCATATGTTGATTTCCATCAATACACCAAAGCCAAGTATCTGTTCCAGACTATTCTGGACAAAGTGCCCTCCTTGTCACTGCACACTGTGCTGGGGTGACCTGGAATCCCCCAGTGACAGATGGAATTACACCCAAAGGGAACCCTGTGGTAGAGCTGGTCTGTGATGGTGGCCCAGCTCGTTCCGTGACCCAGTCCCAGCCCGAGGCTGCCCAATTTGCCTTGCAGTGGAATCTGCCTCTGATGTGTCCACTGACTGTTGGGTCAGGACTCAGCCATGGGAAGGGATCTGTGTGTTCCATGTGTTGTGGCACTGGTACCTCTGAGATGTGGGTGCCACAGCCCACCCAGAGGTGCCACGGCTGACCCAATGCATGAGCAGATAACTTGGGGTTCTTATTTATTACTTAAAAAGCTGTCCCTTGCTCTTGGAGATGTTTGGCCGCTCCCTGCTCTGCACTGACCCATAACCACTGTCCCTTCTGCTTGCAGCTGACCCTGACCATTGTGCGGCAGACGGGGGGGCTGGGCATCAGCATCGCGGGGGGCAAGGGCTCCACCCCCTATAAGGGGGACGATGAGGTAAGACCTGGGCAGTGCCACTGGGGAGGCACCTCCTTTCCGAGGCCCCTTGTCTGTAGTGGAGGTTGGGTGTCCGTCTGTGTTGGCTGTGTGGGGTTTTGGGGCCAGGTGGGGGCAGCCCTGGATCCCCCTCAAAGCAGGAGGCTACTGGGACTGACTGGTCTGACCTGGAGTGACCATGGGAGCAACAGGACTCATAGGGCAAAGAGTATGGGGTTGTTCCACACGTGATGGCATCAGCTCTGTCACATTCTGAGCCTGCTAGGAAAGGGTTAACATGTCCTTCCCTGTCTCCTCTGTCCCCTGGGAGTAGCCCTGCAGTGGGGTTTCTGTCCTCTTTTCCCAGCTCCTGAACAGGGTGATCTGGTTGTTGTGTCCCCACATCCCAGGACTGGCCAAAGACTGATCCTCTCCCTTGAACTGAGGGGGTGGAGTGGTCTCTGCACTCCAGAGGGTTGAGGAATGGGCTGCACCTCCAACAGCTGGTTTTGTTTGCAGGGCATCTTTATTTCCCGTGTGTCTGAAGAGGGTCCTGCAGCTCGTGCAGGGGTTCGTGTTGGGGACAAACTTCTGGAGGTAAGGAAAGGACCTGGAGCCTGGGATGAAGCAAATGCTTCTTGATGACTTGTAGTGGAGGGAGAAGATAATACATCACACACATTTGGGGCCAAATGAAGCATCAGGAGCTGTGCAAGAGCAAAACAAAATTTCTGACTCAGAATTAGTATTTAATTAATGTTACTGTGAATCTTTTACTGCTTTATAAGGACAGAATTGTTCTTGGGCTCAGTCTCCCCCAGCTCTGAAGTGTTGTGTGACCCAGGTGGGAAGAAACACATCCCCAGTGGGCTGAGCTCTGCACACTTGGGTGGGGCCAAAGTGGACCCACAGAACAACTTCTTACCCAAGGAGCCATATGTCTGTCCTCCTAGAATCATGGAATGGTTTGGGTGGGAAGGGACCTTAAAGCCCACCCAGTTCTACCCCCTGCTGTGGGTAGAGACACCTTCCCCTTGTCCAGGTTGCTCCAAGCTTTGTCTAACCTGGCCTTGGACACTTACAGGGATGGCACAGCCACAGCTTCTCTAGGTAACCTATTCCAGGGCCTCCCCACCCTCACAGAGAAGAATTCCTTCCCAATATCCCACCTGACCCTGCCCTCTGGCAGTGGGAAGCCATTCCTCCTTGTTCTGTCATTCCAGGCCCTGGTCCAAAGGCTCCCTCCAGCTCTCTTGGACCCCCATTAAGTACTGGAAGGGGCTCGAGGTTCCCCTGAGCCTCCTTTTCTCGAGGCTGAGCCCCTCCCCAGCTCCCTCAGCCACTCCTTGTGCTTCAGACCCTTCCCCAGCTCTGTTCTCTTTACAAGACATACTCCAGCCTCTCAGTGTCTTTCGTGAGGGGCCCAAAATGACCCCAAGACTGGAGGTGCCTCAGCAGTGCCCAGCACAGGGGGACAAGAACTGCCCTGGGCCTGTGGCCACACTGTGGCTGGGACAAGCCTTTGGCTTTCCTGCCCGCCTGGGCACATGCCAGCTTAAGAGCAACCAGTTTCTTGGGAAAATGTTGTGGGAAATGGCATCAAAACCTTTGCCAAAGTCCAGGCAGACACATCCACAGCCTGTCCCTCACCTGCTGAGGGGGTCACCCTGTCACAGAAGGAGATCAGGTTGGTCAGGCCTGACCTGCCTGTCACAACCCCGGGCTGGCTGGGCTGGATCCACTGGTTGTCCTGTAAAATCCAAATCTGCTCCATGACCTTCCCCACACCACGGGACTGTCCCACTGACAGCTCTGGGTGTTCTGGTGTGTGGGGAGGGTGTGAGGAAGGTGGATGAGATGATGTGTCGACCTGAGTTGTGCTGAGTTTTGTTGGTGGAGGGGGTTTTTTGGGTGGGTGTGTTTGTCTGAGAGCTTGTTGCCTGCAGGGATGATACAGGTGTAGGGAATTTGGAGCTCCCCGGGTGGGGAGAACTCCCCTGAAAGGGTCTTTACTGGAGTGCCCTGGCCTTGGATGGGCAGCAGGTGCTGTGGGAATGCAGGGAAACCCCCTGGAGGTGTGGGCACACCTGTGGGAACAACCCAGCTCTTGGGGGGCTGAGCTGCCTCCCTTGGGCTGAAGTTGGAGCTGTGTGTGAGGTGAGGGCTGTCCCTGCTCTCTGTGCCAGGTGAACGGCGTGTCCCTTCACTGTGCCGAGCACCACGTGGCCGTGGAAGCGCTGCGGGGCTCGGGCAGCTCCGTGTCCATGACGGTGCTGCGGGAGCGGATGGTGGAGCCCGAGAACGCCATCACCGTCACCGCCCTGCGGCCCGAGGACGATTACAGCCCCCGGGAGCGGCGCGGGGGGCTGCGCTTCCCCGAGCACCCCGAGGCAGCCCCGGCCACCGAGAGATTCTCCACCTGCCTCATGCGCAACGAGAAGGGGCTCGGCTTCAGCATCGCCGGGGGCAAGGGCTCCACCCCCTACCGGGCTGGGGACACGGTCAGTCCTGATCCCCAGCAATCCCTGAGTCTTCCTCACCCCTGGGCATGCAGCACTGGCCCTGGGTTGGTGGGCCAGGTGGGCTCCGAGAGCGAGGAGCTGCTCTTGATTCAGGGAACCATAGAATCTGGGAATGGTTTGGGCAGGAAGGGACACAAAAGCTCACCTTGTTCCACCTCGCTGCTGTGGGCAGGGACACACTCCACTGGACCAGTTTGCTCCAGGCCCTTTCCAGTCTGGTCTTGGATTCTTCCAGGGATGGGGCAGGCACAGCTTCTCTGGGCAACCTGTACCAGGGCCTCCCTACCCTCACAGGGAGGAATTTCTTCCTAATATCCCATCTAATCCTGCGCTCTGTCCATGTGAAGCCATTCCCTCTTGTCTTCTCACTCCAGGCCCTTGTCCAAAGTCCCTCTCCCTCTTTTTTATAGAAGGAAGGGGGATGGAGCTCCTGATCTCTGCCAGTGACATCTAATCCTGCTGCTGCCCTCTTGGCACATATTCCAGGCTCTGGGCCACGGGAAGGGTTTGCTACCAGTGGCTCTGAGGGCAGAGGGTTTGTGTGGGACACAGGAGGGAAGCACCAGGGCAGGGGAAGGGTCTGTGGAAGCGAGANGAGCCCCTCCCCAGCTCCCTCAGCCACTCCTTGTGCTTCAGACCCTTCCCCAGCTCTGTTCTCTTTACAAGACATACTCCAGCCTCTCAGTGTCTTTCGTGAGGGGCCCAAAATGACCCCAAGACTGGAGGTGCCTCAGCAGTGCCCAGCACAGGGGGACAAGAACTGCCCTGGGCCTGTGGCCACACTGTGGCTGGGACAAGCCTTTGGCTTTCCTGCCCGCCTGGGCACATGCCAGCTTAAGAGCAACCAGTTTCTTGGGAAAATGTTGTGGGAAATGGCATCAAAACCTTTGCCAAAGTCCAGGCAGACACATCCACAGCCTGTCCCTCACCTGCTGAGGGGGTCACCCTGTCACAGAAGGAGATCAGGTTGGTCAGGCCTGACCTGCCTGTCACAACCCCGGGCTGGCTGGGCTGGATCCACTGGTTGTCCTGTAAAATCCAAATCTGCTCCATGACCTTCCCCACACCACGGGACTGTCCCACTGACAGCTCTGGGTGTTCTGGTGTGTGGGGAGGGTGTGAGGAAGGTGGATGAGATGATGTGTCGACCTGAGTTGTGCTGAGTTTTGTTGGTGGAGGGGGTTTTTTGGGTGGGTGTGTTTGTCTGAGAGCTTGTTGCCTGCAGGGATGATACAGGTGTAGGGAATTTGGAGCTCCCCGGGTGGGGAGAACTCCCCTGAAAGGGTCTTTACTGGAGTGCCCTGGCCTTGGATGGGCAGCAGGTGCTGTGGGAATGCAGGGAAACCCCCTGGAGGTGTGGGCACACCTGTGGGAACAACCCAGCTCTTGGGGGGCTGAGCTGCCTCCCTTGGGCTGAAGTTGGAGCTGTGTGTGAGGTGAGGGCTGTCCCTGCTCTCTGTGCCAGGTGAACGGCGTGTCCCTTCACTGTGCCGAGCACCACGTGGCCGTGGAAGCGCTGCGGGGCTCGGGCAGCTCCGTGTCCATGACGGTGCTGCGGGAGCGGATGGTGGAGCCCGAGAACGCCATCACCGTCACCGCCCTGCGGCCCGAGGACGATTACAGCCCCCGGGAGCGGCGCGGGGGGCTGCGCTTCCCCGAGCACCCCGAGGCAGCCCCGGCCACCGAGAGATTCTCCACCTGCCTCATGCGCAACGAGAAGGGGCTCGGCTTCAGCATCGCCGGGGGCAAGGGCTCCACCCCCTACCGGGCTGGGGACACGGTCAGTCCTGATCCCCAGCAATCCCTGAGTCTTCCTCACCCCTGGGCATGCAGCACTGGCCCTGGGTTGGTGGGCCAGGTGGGCTCCGAGAGCGAGGAGCTGCTCTTGATTCAGGGAACCATAGAATCTGGGAATGGTTTGGGCAGGAAGGGACACAAAAGCTCACCTTGTTCCACCTCGCTGCTGTGGGCAGGGACACACTCCACTGGACCAGTTTGCTCCAGGCCCTTTCCAGTCTGGTCTTGGATTCTTCCAGGGATGGGGCAGGCACAGCTTCTCTGGGCAACCTGTACCAGGGCCTCCCTACCCTCACAGGGAGGAATTTCTTCCTAATATCCCATCTAATCTTGCGCTCTGTCCATGTGAAGCCATTCCCTCTTGTCTTCTCACTCCAGGCCCTTGTCCAAAGTCCCTCTCCCTCTTTTTTATAGAAGGAAGGGGGATGGAGCTCCTGATCTCTGCCAGTGACATCTAATCCTGCTGCTGCCCTCTTGGCACATATTCCAGGCTCTGGGCCACGGGAAGGGTTTGCTACCAGTGGCTCTGAGGGCAGAGGGTTTGTGTGGGACACAGGAGGGAAGCACCAGGGCAGGGGAAGGGTCTGTGGAAGCGAGAGGGCTGGGACATGCTTGGTGTCTGGGAAGGGTTCTGGAGAGCCAGGCCCAGGTGAGGGGAAGCCTTGGCTGCTCTGACCTTGCTGACTGTGCTCCAGGGCATCTTCATCTCCCGGATCGCTGAGGGTGGTGCAGCCCACCGGGACGGGATCCTGCACGTCGGAGACCGGGTCATCTCGGTGAGTGGGTGTGCAGGGAGGGGGCTGACTCAGCTCCACGACCTCCTTCATGCAGGGGCTGCTGCTCTGTAACTGGAGCTGGATTTTGGGAGCCTTTTTTTAGCTCTCGAGCCTTTTGTGGGAGCACTTAATGTAGGTGGTTTTACCCCATACCTGATGGGTGGTGTGTGCAGTTACAGCTCCCCTTTCCCCAGGGGCTGTGTGTGAGTGCTTCACCCAAGAATGGCATGGAGAGAGGTGACAGGACAGCACTGCTCCAGCCTGGTGTCCCTCCAGAGCCTGGGGGACAGCACAGGGGGCTCTGCTGTGGCAGCCCTCTGGAGCACAGCAGGGTCAGCAGGGGCTGGAGCAGAGAGGACTGCCCAGGGGTGCTGTGGAACAGGGCAGGGGTAGCTCAGTGCTGCCCTGCTTCACTTGGAACTCTGGCCCCAGTTTCCCATCCTGTCCATGCAGATCTCACTGCTCTAACCTCATGTCTCTGCCTACCTGTGCTCCCCTCCTCCAGGGAGCCTCTCCTGAGCCTCCTCAACCTCTTCCCATGCTTGCATGCTGCCTCCAAGGGGAAGCTCCTGCATCCTGGTGCTGGTGGTGGGTTTCTGGCCCAGCTGCTGTGGTAAGAGCACGTGTTACCACAGCGCTGGCGTGAGTAAGCACTGATACAGCCTTGTCAGTGCTGGCTTCTGTCTACTCTATCCCTGGGCTGGGGCTGTGTTGTATTTGCTTGGGCACACTGTAGGGGAGCTTAGGCCCAGGTCCAACACTGGTGTCTTTGCAGGAGACTTAAACTGACACTGCATTGCTCCCTCCTTGCTAGTGCTCCCCACTCCTCCCAAAATCAAGTCCTGACCCTGGTTGGTGCCACATAGACTAAATTATTTTGGGTTTGCTTGTGTTTTAATGCTCTCTGGTACAGAGGCAGGACTGGCACCCAGCATTTGGGGTTGGTTTGCTCTACCTGTGGCAAGAAGGAGACAGAAAATCTCAGAGTCAAAAGTCAAACCTGTCTCCACCCCCCCTTCAGCAGCTCTATTTATATCCGTGGGCAGCTTTGTAGGAAAAGCAGATCTAATTCCCTGGTAATAGCTTGCAGTGAATTCCTGGGCTCAGGGCTTACAGAGCTCACAGCCTCTGCTGGGTTTGAAGTGGCTGAGACCTTGCTGTCATTAGTCCCAACACGCTCAGTGGGGTGCTTTTGGTGCCTGTGCCAGGTGTAGGTGGCCATACAGGTTTGGTGCTGAACACCAGCTGCAGCTCAGACCCCGTGCTCAGCTCTGATTAATGCAGGCACAGTTATTACTTTCCAGGAGAACACTCACTGGACTATTCCTGTAACTTCCAAACTTGGTTTCCACACCCTTCTGAAGCAGTGGTTGCCTGTTTTTATTGGAAGGGTTCCAGGATGCAGTGATTTCCTGGGATATGGGTGCAGGCTGTGTGTGTTCCCTGTACCCACATGGGGAAGGGGTGGGTCCTTGCAGGGTACTGGACTTATGGGTCCTGCAGGCAGGGCCTGTTTCTGAAGCCCTTGTCTCCTGGTCATGCCTCAGCTCTCACTTTAGCAAGGAGTCTTGTTTTCTTAGGAAAACATACAGCACAGCTTCCTGCTCTTCCCCTGTGTTCTAAACCCTCCTGGACCTTCCTGCACAGGAAGGACCAGGATTGCTCCTTTGACTTTCCTAAAGGAGCTTTGAGCACATGGACTGAAGAGCCCAGCCTGGGTCTCCCCTCCAAGTTAACACCCCTCAAAACTCCTGAGTGACCCTCACTCCCCAGCCTCCTATATTCCTGTGTCTCTTGAGAGTCCTTTTGGTGGGAGAAGACATGGGGCAGGGAGCTTCCCAGGCAGTGTCAGAGAGTTGGAGTTGTGGAATGGGAATTCAGCAGGGAGTGTGCAGCATTTGCAGCAGTCGTAAGGGCACCTGTTTGTTTTTTGGATGGGACTGGAAGCAGACTAAAGAAAACTGATTCTGAGGAGGTTTAGGACAGTGGTAGGTGGCATGTAGAGTACTAATGAGGCAGTTTGATCCCTGAGAGATTTGGTGGGATGATGTCATTCCCTAGCACACAGAGAAAGGACAGAGGCCTCTTGGGCACTCAGAGCACCATGCTGCAGGCCTTGTCTTGCTTTCTAGCTAGCTAAAGGCTGTGGAAAATGAGCTGCCCAAGGATTGCCAGGTAATGGAGGTGAAGTACATCAAGGGCTGTTACATGTGATGTTACACTCTGTTGCACTCTTACACTGGGAGTCCTGTGCCTTGATCCCTGCTCCAGGGAGGGAATGCTGAGCTCTTCTGGTCCAGCCCTCTCTGACCACTTTCATCTTGTCAAGGGCAGGAAAGTAGCAGAGGGGATGTGAGAACTCAGAGTGGGTGATAATGCAGCAGGTGTGTCTGTGGAGTATCATTTTAGAGTCACAGTCAGAGCAAGGCTTGGGTTGGAAGGGATCTTAAAGATCATCTTATTCCAATTCATTGATTATGTTGGGCCTTGATCTGGTTGTAGAACCCAAAGGCCAAGTCTCTCCTGCATGTCACCTTTGTTAACCATCTGAGGACCCAAGGGATCCTCCCTTCTCAGTCCTGTGGACACATGGCTGCTGCTTTCCCTGATCCCAGGTCCAGCCATCGTCCAGGGAGAGGTGGAACACCCTGCTGGTGTGACANGGAAGGGATCTTAAAGATCATCTTATTCCAATTCATTGATTATGTTGGGCCTTGATCTGGTGGTAGAACCCAAAGGCCAAGTCTCTCCTGCATGTCACCTTTGTTAACCATCTGAGGACCCAAGGGATCCTCCCTTCTCAGTCCTGTGGACACATGGCTGCTGCTTTCCCTGATGCCAGGTCCAGCCATCATCCAGGGATAGGTGGAACACACTGCTGACATGACTGACCCCACATTCATACAGGCAGGAAGGGGGGCAGTACCTTTCCAGGTGCACACCTGAGCACAAGGAATCCTTACAGGGTAGGAATAACAGGCAGCTTCCCCCAGGTCCCACCTGCCAACTCTTCCCTGTGCCGTGGAAGGTGCACACACTCCTCCCTCACTCAGGTAAATGCTCCTGTCTGTGAGTGTCCACCCTCTGGCCCAAACATCAAGGTCTTCAAGGCTCTTTGGTCAGATCCTGACTCATCCAGCTTCTGGACCAGCTCTTGGCTCTCCCCACCTTTTGGATTCCTACTTGCTGGCTAGTCCAGCTTGAGTTTTACCAGTAACTCTCACACATGTCCCCAGAACAGAGGGAACAGGCACAGTAAATGCAGAATGTGGGGAGAAGGCAGTGCAGGTGTGGAGGTCAGGCCCAGGGCTGGGCCAGGTCAGCACAGACTAGCAGCCTCCTCTTCTCCACCCTCAGCATTTTCCTGTGCCAATTCCTCCTCTCTCATCCTGGACCAGTCCCCTTTCCCTTCTGCAGAGCATCCCATAATAAGTGCTGCATGTTCCCACAACCCACCTTAAAGCTTCCTCCAGCCAGCTGGCCCTTTCCCACGAGAGCTGTGCTGAGATAACCCCTCCTAATCTCCTTTGCCTCTGTGGGTTGGTTGCTGAGTTTGTTCACACTTCTCTAACGTGGGTGGTTCTTTTGGGTGATTCCTTTAATGATCCATCCAGGAGNCACAACCCACCTTAAAGCTTCCTCGAGCCAGTTGGCCCTTTCCCCCAAGAGCTGTGCTCAGATAACCCCTCATAATCTCCTTTGCCTCTGTGGATTGGTTGCCGAGTTTGTTCACACTTCTCTAACGTGGGTGGTTCTTTTGGGTGATTCCTTTAATGATCCATCCAGGAGTGTCCCAGCCCTGTCTCTCTTACTTGCATTCCATTAAGGTCTGTGCACCTTTGTGGTTAATTTATTATCTTTCCTGCTTGCTACCTTGTCTCCTGTGCTCAGCAGCCACTACCCACTTCCTTTTCATTCTTCCCCTTCCCACGGGCACGTGCCACCTGCTGCCATCCCTTCCCTCTGGTTGGTGCCAGAGGTGTCNATACAGCACAGCTTCCTGCTCTTCCCCTGTGTTCTAAACCCTCCTGGACCTTCCTGCACAGGAAGGACCAGGATTGCTCCTTTGACTTTCCTAAAGGAGCTTTGAGCACATGGACTGAAGAGCCCAGCCTGGGTCTCCCCTCCAAGTTAACACCCCTCAAAACTCCTGAGTGACCCTCACTCCCCAGCCTCCTGTATTCCTGTGTCTCTTGAGAGTCCTTTTGGTGGGAGAAGACATGGGGCAGGGAGCTTCCCAGGCAGTGTCAGAGAGTTGGAGTTGTGGAATGGGAATTCAGCAGGGAGTGTGCAGCATTTGCAGCAGTCGTAAGGGCACCTGTTTGTTTTTTGGATGGGACTGGAAGCAGACTAAAGAAAACTGATTCTGAGGAGGTTTAGGACAGTGGTAGGTGGCATGTAGAGTACTAATGAGGCAGTTTGATCCCTGAGAGATTTGGTGGGATGATGTCATTCCCTAGCACACAGAGAAAGGACAGAGGCCTCTTGGGCACTCAGAGCACCATGCTGCAGGCCTTGTCTTGCTTTCTAGCTAGCTAAAGGCTGTGGAAAATGAGCTGCCCAAGGATTGCCAGGTAATGGAGGTGAAGTACATCAAGGGCTGTTACATGTGATGTTACACTCTGTTGCACTCTTACACTGGGAGTCCTGTGCCTTGATCCCTGCTCCAGGGAGGGAATGCTGAGCCCTTCTGGTCCAGCCCTCTCTGACCACTTTCATCTTGTCAAGGGCAGGAAAGTAGCAGAGGGGATGTGAGAACTCAAGAGTGGGTGATAATGCAGCAGGTGTGTCTGTGGAGTATCATTTTAGAGTCACAGTCAGAGCAAGGCTTGGGTTGGAAGGGATCTTAAAGATCATCTTATTCCAATTCATTGATTATGTTGGGCCTTGATCTGGTGGTAGAACCCAAAGGCCAAGTCTCTCCTGCATGTCACCTTTGTTAACCATCTGAGGACCCAAGGGATCCTCCCTTCTCAGTCCTGTGGACACATGGCTGCTGCTTTCCCTGATCCCAGGTCCAGCCATCGTCCAGGGAGAGGTGGAACACCCTGCTGGTGTGACAGACCCCACATTCATACAGGCAGGAAGGGGGGCAGTACCTTTCCAGGTGCACACCTGAGCACAAGGAATCCTTACAGGGTAGGAATAACAGGCAGCTTCCCCCAGGTCCCACCTGCCAACTCTTCCCTGTGCCGTGGAAGGTGCACACACTCCTCCCTCACTCAGGTAAATGCTCCTGTCTGTGAGTGTCCACCCTCTGGCCCAAACATCAAGGTCTTCAAGGCTCTTTGGTCAGATCCTGACTCATCCAGCTTCTGGACCAGCTCTTGGCTCTCCCCACCTTTTGGATTCCTACTTGCTGGCTAGTCCAGCTTGAGTTTTACCAGTAACTCTCACACATGTCCCCAGAACAGAGGGAACAGGCACAGTAAATGCAGAATGTGGGGAGAAGGCAGTGCAGGTGTGGAGGTCAGGCCCAGGGCTGGGCCAGGTCAGCACAGACTAGCAGCCTCCTCTTCTCCACCCTCAGCATTTTCCTGTGCCAATTCCTCCTCTCTCATCCTGGACCAGTCCCCTTTCCCTTCTGCAGAGCATCCCATAATAAGTGCTGCATGTTCCCACAACCCACCTTAAAGCTTCCTCGAGCCAGTTGGCCCTTTCCCCCAAGAGCTGTGCTCAGATAACCCCTCATAATCTCCTTTGCCTCTGTGGATTGGTTGCCGAGTTTGTTCACACTTCTCTAACGTGGGTGGTTCTTTTGGGTGATTCCTTTAATGATCCATCCAGGAGTGTCCCAGCCCTGTCTCTCTTACTTGCATTCCATTAAGGTCTGTGCACCTTTGTGGTTAATTTATTATCTTTCCTGCTTGCTACCTTGTCTCCTGTGCTCAGCAGCCACTACCCACTTCCTTTTCATTCTTCCCCTTCCCACGGGCACGTGCCACCTGCTGCCATCCCTTCCCTCTGGTTGGTGCCAGAGGTGTCCCATGAGGACAGTCCCCTCGGTGGAGGTGACAGTGTCACTCAGAGTTTCTAGCACAGCAAAGGGCTGCCTGTGGTTCTCCTTCCCTGTCCCAAGGGAAGCAGCACCTGTGGCTGTGAGTGGGACAGGGCTCATTGGTGATTGCTGGGGTGTCTTGGTGGTTCTGGACAAACAAGGGACACAAAAGCTCACCTTGTTCCACCCCCTGTCTGACTGTGGGTACCAGCTCAAGTGACAGAGCAGAGCAGAAACTGCTCTCTGGGAAGGAGCAGGGCAGTAACCATATTTCTGGGAATAAGGCTGTGAGGAATTGGCTTACAAAGCCCAGTTGCTGTGGCTATTATAGTCACATTATTTTGTAAGCTAATTAAACCCCCATCTTGGCAGCTGCTATTTTCATGTCCTCATTGTTCATTTTGGAAAGCTTTTCTAGGACCTAATGACTAGAAACCTTCAATTTTCAGCTTCAACATTCCCCTGGCAAGTTTTGTCCTTTGGACAGTGTTCTTCCAGCTTGGTGCTCAGGTTTCTGCCCCTCATATGTTCATGGAGAACAGTCAAATCCCTCTGGTTCTTTGAGTCTCTAGGGAAACTGTTTTAAATCTGAACTTTGTAGGAAAGGTTCTCTGTGCTTCCAGGTCTCCCTGTACCTGGGATCACCTTTAATGCCTTAGAGGTGGCATCTTCCCTGAGCTGCCATGACCTTGCCCAGCACAGGGGGCCACCAGTGGCCCAGTTGACCAGAGTCAGGTCCTGTCTGCCATCAGATCATGCTTTCAGTGCCCGTTTCTGGGCTTTGGGTGGCTGATAAAGACAGGTGGCCTGGTGACAATGCAGCAGGTGCTCCAGCAAATCCACGTGCTGTGGCATCGCAGCTAGGAATTGCTGTTTTGGGTTCTCCCATGTTGAGATGTTTGGCCCCATTCCTTTACTGCAGCCTCTTGTCCCAGTGGGAAGCTGGAATGGGTTGTCAAGGAGTGCCAAGTGTTCTCCTGGATGAGCTGCAGCTTCACACAGGCCCAGCTGCATTTGTGGTGCTGCAGGAGGTGGAGCATCACACGTGGCCTGCGGGGTCCCCTGGAGTTTCAGTGGTGCTGCAGGGCACCAACTGTACAGGGAAGGGGGGAAAGGGGCAGGAAGGCTGCCTAGGAAGAGGATTGGGGTCAAGGTGGGAATGAGCATGTGCCAGATACGAGGGAGCAGGGTGAGTTACGAGGTGCTTTGGGGCACAGGCGTTGGAACTGGGGCCATGTTCCAGCAGGATGGGGTCCCTCAGGGGCTCGACTGAGCGCTGGAACGCCGGGGCGATGCTCTGACACGGAGTTTGCGGGTCGTTCTAGATCAATGGGGTAGACATGACAGAAGCCAGGCATGATCAGGCCGTAGCGCTGCTTACCGCGGCCTCGCCCACCATCGTGCTGCTGGTAGAGAGAGAGGGCTCGGAGCTGCCCGGCGAGGGGGACTCGCCCGGCGTGCCCCGCGTGCGCCTGCACTCCCCCCCACCCCTGCCCGGCCCTGGGGACAGCCCGACCGAGGAGACGCCGGCGCCGCAGAGGAACCACCTCTCCAGAGGGCTGGAGGATCAGTACCCCATCGAGGTGAGCTGGGCTTTGGGGTATGGGGTGGTGTAACCCTGGGTGGGTTTCGTTTGAAGAAGTGGGGTTGTGGGGGGGATTGGCCCACTGGGTTCTGGGAGCGTGAAGAAGCTGTCATAGAAAAACTTGGGGTGCAAGGAACCTGAAAACCCATCCCAGTTGCACCACCTGCCACGGGCAGGGACACTGCCGCCAGACCAGGTTGCTCTAAGCCCCTTCCAGCCTGGCCTTGGACACTTCCAGGGATGGGGCAGCCACAGCTGCTCTGGGCAACCTGTGCCAGGGCCTCATCCTCCTCACAGGGAAGAATATTCTTCCCAATATCCCACCTAACCTGGCCCTCTGTCCACGTGAAGCAATTCCCCCCTTGTCCTGTCCCTCCAGGTCTCTGTCCAGAGTCCATCTTCAGCTCTCTTGGAGCCTCTCCCAGATCTTCTTCAGGATGCACAGTCCCACATGGGGAAACTGCCTTGTACCATGGGTGTTCACCCATCAAAACACCCCTGACTCCATGTTTTTCAGTGTTTGTGGTCCATATGTGATGTCCCTCATTCCCTTTGTTTCTTGTTCCCTCAAGGAAATTCACCTGGTGAAAGCAGGTGGTCCCTTGGGCCTCAGCATCGTTGGAGGCAGTGACCATTCCAGCCATCCCTTTGGGATTCATGAGCCAGGAGTCTTTATCTCCAAGGTAGAGTCCCAGGAGAGCCCTCCAGCCATAGGCACTGCTGAGCTGTTGCATTATTGGGGTTAAGGTGAAAGATTTTGATGCAAGTCCAGAAGTACAGGATGGATTTATGAGATAAAGGGATGGGGGAGTGATGTGTGAAGGGTTGTACTGGATATGCTGCTGCTGGGGCCATTCAAGGGCACACAGAAGCCTCACCCTGTGTAATCCATGACAAACCCTTTGGAGGGATCCAGTTAGCTTCTGAAATTTCTGAGCTCCTCTTGGCTTTAATGAGCCATGGGAAGATGCTGACAGAAAGCCAGTCATCACTGTGAAAGTGCTGGGGAGATGAGTGTGTGAGTGCAGGGACAGCCAGAACTGCTCTGCTACACTCAGGCCAGTGCCCTTCGACCCTGTGTTTGTGTTTCAGTGGTGACATGGGCTGATGCCATTTAGGGACAGCACACAGGCTGGGCAGGGGCTGCAGCCCATTGCCTCACAGTCCTGCACATCCACACCCCTTGGATTAGGGATGCTGGAAAGGACATCCTTGCCCAGCCCTTTCTGCTTCCTGACATCTCTTGTCCCTTGGAGGTGCTGAATCAGTCTCCTCTGACACCTCTAGCTATGAGTCAGGGCTCAGACCTTGTCAGGGGCTGTTTGGAATTCTGGGAGTGATACCTGCCAGATCTCTTATTTCATGTGCCTATTCTTTTTCTTGAAGCACTTCAGCAGGTCAGTGGAGCAGGATTTGCTCTTCCCAAAGCCAGACTAACTTTTTCCCACCATTCCTGCTTGCCCATGTGCTCACAGGTCTCAGCCTTTCCTTGATGACTCCTTTGTTTTACCAGGAATAGAGGTTTGGTTTTGTGGTTAGTCCCTCTGTAACCCTCAGGATTCCCTGTAGAGTACTGGATGAGGGCTGGAGTTGTACTGGTGCTGACAGTCTTGGTTACAGTCATGGACAAAAAATAGCAAAGCTGGAACAGGATTGGTTCAGATAAAATTTGGAATATGAGAATAACATGAAGACACTTCAAAGCAAATCCCACTTCATTCGTTGCCAGGGTTTCCAGATGTGTCACCTTTTGGGGAACTTTGACTGCCAAGAGAGGTGTCAAAACAGGCCTGGGGGTGTTGGTGGGTGCCCAGGGTCACAGTCACAGCTGCAAGGAGAGCTGGAATTCCCTTCTCCAGCTGTACTGGTGGCTCTCTGCAGGTCATTCCCCGGGGACTGGCGTCCCGCAGCGGGCTCCGTGTCGGGGACAGGATCCTGGAGGTGAACAGCATCGACCTCCGTCATGCCACGCACCA
Organism: Campylorhamphus procurvoides; assembly: GCA_013396655.1. Lineage (NCBI taxonomy): Eukaryota > Metazoa > Chordata > Aves > Passeriformes > Dendrocolaptidae > Campylorhamphus > Campylorhamphus procurvoides. The sequence goes on along the minus strand of WBMV01003826.1, from coordinate 84,235 downwards.
GGAGGCCGTGAATGCCCTGCTCTCCAATGCCCAGGAGCTCACCATGGTGGTCCGGAGGGACCCTCCTCCCCCTGGCATGCAGGTGGGTTCTGGGTGAAAGGGCAGGGGGGATCACACAGGGTCACCTCTGGAGGCAATTTCTTACCTGGCTGGAGGTTTGGGACAGGACACAACCAGACTCCTGGTTGGAATTTCCTTCTGCTGTGGCAGGATCCAGTCTCTTTGGAAGTGTATTTCCAGCAGGGAACTGGTGAGGGTGTCTTGCCATGCCTATGATAACTCTGTCTTCAGAGAATGACCAGATTCTGTAAAGACCACACCTGAGCAGGGAACAGAAAAGGGCAGAGCCTCATGAAAGGGGTTAAACTGCCAAATGAGGGATGGGATTCATTCAGGCCCTTTTCAAGGCATTCAGAATATGGCCACTCCAAGGAGTGTTCCCTCAGCTGCCCCAGCATGAACTTGTCCCAGAAACAAGGACTCTTTTCTGTGTTTCCAGGAAATATGCATTGAAAAGGCTCCAGGAGAGAAGCTGGGCATCAGCATCCGGGGAGGAGCCAAGGGCCATGCTGGCAATCCATTTGATCCCACTGATGAAGGCATCTTCATCTCCAAGGTACCAGCAGTGCCCTGTGAGGACTGCCAGGGAGAAGGGTGATCCCTGGGGAATCTGTTGGGTGTGCTCTCTCTGCTTTCACTGGTGCAGCACTTCTGGAGACTCTCCCTCCAACGGAGGCAAATCACTGTCCTTTCATATTTCCTTCTCTACAACAGCTACACCATTTCTTCTTCCATTTCCTGTTTACCTTTGCCTTGTGTTTCCTCTCTGATTTTTTTTTGTAAGGTGAACCTGCATGTCCTTCCCTTTCCCCATATTCTATTGCTCCTCACATGCATGTGGCTTCCTGCCCACCTAGACTTGTGAGCTCTTCCCTCCATCCATGGGAATCATCAGGAATTGCTCCCCTTTCCTCCTGTGCCACACACCCTGTGTGTAACTTTGTCCCCTTTGTGACTGCTTGTGTCACACTTCTCACATCACTTTTCCCCCAGAAGCAACACGTGTCTTCTTGTTCAGCTGTGTCTCAGCTTATGCTCTTCCCAACCATTTCCAACAAGTTTTTGTTGCCTCTTCTTCCTCGCTGGCAGTGGAGCACAGTAATAAGTGGTGTCACTGTGGTCTTGCTGCTGACAGAGGGGACTCTGGGTGTTCACCTTGGTGTCACTGGTTCCCTCTTTAGCTGATTTTGGAGGTGTAAACCCTCCTCGTGGCTGGGGACACTCCATAATTGCCAATCAGCCCTGATAATTGGCTCCTCTCAAGGCAAGGCAACACTCAGCATTTGTCATTCCGTGGCTGTAGCTACTTTATCTGTGTTCTAAAGTCAAAAGAGTAAATTTCTTCTGTCAGAGTGACAGTTGCACTTTCACCTGAGACATTTGCAGTAACAGAAAAAGAAAACCTGGGATTATTGTAGCTGATGGTTGTTTGTAAGCATTCAGTTAGGTTTTCTCTCCAGCATTTGGGGATTGGAAGGGTCAGTTTAGCCAGAAAGTGGGGTTAGTTCAGCCCCCTCCCCTTTCTTCCCAATGCTGGTTGTTTTAACCTGTAGTTTTGAACTTCCCAGCTCTCCCTTCAGCTGTGTTACTGCCCTCAACCTCTCTTACCTGTCTTATCCAGGGCAGAGTTCCTGCCTCTGATTCTCCCTGTTTATTTCTAGTAACAGACAAAAGTTACTAGAAAAGGATGCTTTTCTTCCTCCTCTCTACATGTGTGATCCCTGCCTGCTTCCTCTTTAGTTCATCTTTGTGTTTCCATTGTGTCTCTCTCACCAAGCAATGATTTCCCTTTCTGAGGTCCATTATGATTTGAGAGCTTTTCCTTCTCACTCACTTCCCTGGCAGAGTCAAAGCAGTTTGNTGCCACACCCCCTGTGTGTAACTTTGTCCCCTTTGTGACTGCTTGTGTCACACTTCTCACATCACTTTTCCCCCAGAAGCAACACGTGTCTTCTTGTTCAGCTGTGTCTCAGCTTATGCTCTTCCCAACCATTTCCAACAAGTTTTTGTTGCCTCTTCTTCCTCGCTGGCAGTGGAGCACAGTAATAAGTGGTGTCACTGTGGTCTTGCTGCTGACAGAGGGGACTCTGGGTGTTCACCTTGGTGTCACTGGTTCCCTCTTTAGCTGATCTTGGAGGTGTGGCTGGGGACACTCCATAATTGCCAATCAGCCCTGATAATTGGCTCCTCTCAAGGCAAGGCAACACTCAGCATTTGTCATTCCATGGCTGTAGCTGCTTTCTCTGTGTTCTAAAGTCAAAAGAGTAAAATTCCTTCTGTCAGAGTGACACTTGCACTTTCACCTGAGACATTTGCAGTAACAGAAAAAGAAAACCTGGGATTATTGGAGCTGATGGTTGTTTGTAAGCATTTGGTTAGGTTTTCTCTCCAGCATTTGGGGATTGGAAGGGTCAGTTTAGCCAGAAAGTGGGGTTAGTTCAGCCCCCTCCCCTTTCTTCCCAATGCTGGTTGTTTTAACCTGTAGTTTTGAACTTCCCAGCTCTCCCTTCAGCTGTGTTACTGCCTTCAACCTCTCTTACCTGTCTTATCCAGGGCAGAGTTCCTGCCTCTGATTTTCCCTGTTTATTTCTAATAACAGAGAAAAGTGATGCTTTTCTTCCTCCTCTCTGCATGTGTGATCCCTTCCTGCTTCCTCTTTAGTTCGTCTTTATTTGCATTTCCATTGTGTCTCTCTCTCACTAAGCAATGATTTCCCTTTCTGAGGTCCATTATGATTTGAGAGCTTTTCCTTCTCACTCCCTTCACTGGCAGAGTCAAAGCAGTTTGTTTCCTTGGGAGAACACATTTCAAATTCACTTTTTTTATCTCCCATAAGAGATTCTTCCACACGTTTCCTCTACCAACCTGTACAGGTTCTTCCTTTCCTGCCCTCTCTGGGTCTGCAGCAGTAGTTCCAGATGCTTCGCCTGTCTCGCTGTCCCTGTTCCCTGTGTGTGTCCCCTTGTCCCTCTGTCCTGCTGCTCTCTGTGCTCTCTGACCTCTGTCACCTCTCCAGTGACACTGTGACTCGGGGTTTGTTGCAGGTGAGCTCCTCTGGGGCTGCAGCTCGGGACGGGCGCCTGAAGGTGGGGATGAGGATCCTGGAGGTGAATCACCAGAGCCTGCTGGGAATGACCCACACTGAGGCCGTGCAGATCCTGCGAGGGGTGGGCGATGCCCTCCTCGTGCTGGTCTGCGATGGCTTCGACCCCAAGGCTGCAGCTGCCATTGAGGTGAGGACTGCAGTGGGGGTGCCCTTGGAGTGAGCAGAACCTCCCCTCTTTCCTCACTGAATGCTGGATTCTCCCAACCTTTTGCTGCAGATTTTATTTTGATGGCTCAGATTTCAAAATCTGACCTGTGATATGAACTGGAGGTGGCTGCCACTCCAGAAGAGCAGTGGTCCCTCAGGACTGTCCCTTTGCTCCTGGTTCCAGAACTGTCCCATGCTAGTGCTGCACTGAAATGAAGTTTTCAAACTCACTTTCTCCAGGCTATTTGTACCCATTATTTTTTGGCCACTATTACATTTACAGTAAATTGTCTGGCTCTTTATTGGTGTTTGCCTTTCCCCACAGGGTAACACTTCCCTGGGGCAGTTCTGTGCCCTCTCAGATTTCTGTTTTCAAGGCTTAGCTAGTCAGCTTTTGTATTCTTCAAGAGAACATGAACCCAATCCCTGCTCACCTTCCTGCACCTAAGTCCGTTTAAATTCATCTTAGACCTCACGTCCCTCAGGCACTTGTCAGCTGGAATGGTAGGGATGGAACTGGGTACTCTTAAGATCCCTTCCAACCCAAACCAGTCTGGGTTTCTATTGAATAAGGTTTCAAGTTGTGAAAGAGTTCTGGTATTCTGTATCTGGGAGCCCAGGATAGGGAGCTTTTGGAATGGCACTCTGGGGGTTTCCCTGGGGTGTGATTTGCCCTTTGATTTGCAGATGTCCCCAGGGATCATTGCAAACCCTTTTGCTGCTGGCATCGGGCGCAAGAACAGCCTGGAGAGCATCTCCTCCATTGACCGGGATCTGAGCCCCGAGGAACTGGAGATCCTGCAGAAGGTGGGTCTTCTGGCTGAGCTGGGAGCATGTTATGGAGTGGAAACAGGTTCTGAAGATCTCTAGTGAGTCTCCTTTGGTGGATGGAATCTGCAACAGAACAGGCAGTGGCTGTGACATGGGATCAGCAGGTCCCAGCACTTGGATCAGGAATGTGCCAGGATGGGACTGTGGCACCTTCAGGAGGTTCCCAGGTGCTCCAGGTGTGGAGAGAGCGCTGGGTGAGGTGGCTCTAACTCTGCTCTCTCCTAGGAGATGGAAATGGTGAGAGAAGCAACTCAGTGGGAGAGAGAAGAAATGGAGAAAGTGGTGAGAGATTCTTTGTGCAGCGAGATCTGTTTGTGGCAGCGACTCTGCCCAGCCCATGAGCCCCAAGGAAGGTGCCACAGGTTGTCTCTACCCAGTTGTTGGTGCCATGGGGAGCTCTGGACCTTTGCCCAGTTGGGGAGCTCTGGATCTCTGTCCTGTTGGCAGTGCCATGGGAAGCTCTGGGCGTTCTCTCTCCATAGAGAAATGCTCCATTACCCCAGCTCTCTTTGGCTTTGCTGTACCTCCCTGTGCACCTCTGTGGTGATGCTTCTCTGTATGCACAGACTCCATCCCTGATACCTGCTGGTACCTCCTGGCCAAGCTGCAGCTTTGAGAAAAATGGCCAATGAACTTGGAAGACCCAAATTTAATCAGTTGTCTCTGTCCAGTCCTACATGACCTGGCAGAGCTTTTGTGAGTGAAGATGAACACACACCTCAGAGCTGCCCTGGGTGGAAAAGTGACACTGTTAATCAGTCACAGCTTTGTGCTCCTCAGTTCACATGGTCATTTCTCTGCTTTGCTGTGAGTTTTGTGTTTCTGCCCACTGGTTCAACCTTGCACAGAAATAGAAACAGAATTTTCCAGAAAGAGAAGTAGAATTTCCCAGAAATAGATCAGCAGACTCGAGCCCCTCAAGGATTTGAGGTTTCTGGTTATCCCTCCTATAACAGTAATTTATTCAGTTGGTGTTTGAAAGAAGAGGGAAAACTGAATTCTTCAGTGTTTCCAGTTGGAAATCTGCTCCTTTGGCAGATGGGTGTGTACGTTTTGCAAAGGTTTCATCAGGTTTCCAGTTCAGTCACACCTGATGTTTCTCTGGGTTCTCTCAACAGTTACAGTCTCTGCCTTTTCACTCTGGCTGCCCCACAACAGTGGGGTGAGGTTGGCAGTTCTGATGGAAGTGGAATGTTCTTGTAGAATAATCTTCAACCTGATCCTGTTTAAGACTCCCTGCTCATTACAGGAGCTGGACTAGATAAGCCTGAAAGGTCCCTTCCAACCCAAACCATCCTTGATTTCTGTGAATAATTCAGGTAGGAGGGACCTCAGCAGTGCAGTTGGTTCAACCCAGGGCAGAGCCAGTTCAGATGATTTAGGTTTTGCTTATAAAATGCCTGGTGCCTTGCCTGAGAAGGAACTCAGAGTGGTTCAGCAAACCTGATTTCATTGTGTTTCTGCTGGAGCAAAGGCTTTTCCTGCCAGTTTTGTGTTGGAACCATATACATTTGAATATGGATTTGGATATGGATACATGTATTTGAATGTGCTCCAGGAGACTTCAGGTGCTGTGGGGTCAGTATCAGTATTTCTGGCCCCTGTGAATAAACCAAGTCTGGCTGAGCAGGTGGCATTTGGCCAGGCTCAGGTAAAGAAAGGTTTTGCCAAAATTTATACTGAGTTTACTTAAAAATACTTTGTCAAAAAAAACCCCAGAAAAACCTTTATGATTGGTGAAGTAGCCTTGGATATGTCTCATTTTAAAAAATGCTGGTATTTTTTGGTGCCTCTTCCCTTGGGATGTCAGGAGGAGGCAGCACTGGATGTTCCAGGCTCTGCAAACATCTCGGGATCCACAGACTGAGGCCCACAAGCAAAGACATGTTTTACTGCTGGGCCTTTTAAACCTTGAATCTGGGATTGTGTCTCTAAAGCTGGTAAAGGTCCTTAAATTTATCCCAGGGCTGGAGCCAGCACTGCGTGGTGGCCACTGGAATGCTGAAGGAAGTTCCCATCTCGGTGGCACATCCTCAGTAATTTCTGTCACCATTTTTGGACCTCTTTTCTTATCCTCCAATGATTCATGTTGATTTCTGCACAAGAACAACAGAGACCAAACATGTCCCCAGCCCACAGCAAGTTGTGAACTGAAGAACTGGAAAGAATTTTGGCTTTACTCTACTCCCTGTAGAGATTTTCAAACCCACTCACTACAGACATCTCTGGCCTTCAGTTCTCTGATAATTCAGTTTCTAGTAGAGATATCAGTAACTCCAGGTCTCTGTGGACTGGTTCCTGGTGTGTTTGTCTGTGGCTCTAGTTATTTTTCTAATCTTATTCCAAATCTTATTCCAATTCCTATGGAACTTTGAGGGTTCCACAGCTCCATCTGGACTGGCTGGTGCTCCTGTCACTTTCCAGAGCAGTGCTCCTGTCCCACCTCAGAGAAGGGTCACGTCCCAGATTAGTGTCAGCTGGAAGCCTCACCCTACAGAGAACTTGTCCAAAACCCAGTGTAACCAGATTCAGAATAGACCTTAACTGAGATTTACCTCAGTGTCCTTTCTGAGCATTAGTGTCTTCTCATGCTGTTTTTCCTTGCGTGGAAGTTGGGGCAATGTGGGACTCTGGGTGTCTGTAATGCATGGCAGCTGGGGAAGAGAATTTCCATTTGGCTCCCTCTCAGCTGCCTCCTGCCTTCCAGCCTGGGGACTTCTGCCCTGTCTGGTTCCTGCTTGGCAGGAGCAGCCAGGAGGGTTCCTAGGCAGGAGACAGGAAGGATGCTGCTGCTCTGTCTCCAGCCCTGGCTCTGCCCAGAGGTGCTGGGCAACAACTCACAGGGTATCAGTGCCCAGAAATCAGTCTTTGGGACAAGTCCCACACTGATACCTTCCTCTTGCAGCCTGGAAGAGAGCCCATGGCTGGGACTTTTGGGATTAGTCCCTGGTCCCTGTAGTGTCCCTGTGGTGCTGAGTGACTGCAGGCTGGTGGTCAGGGTTGGGCTTGGCCTTGTGGTCAGACCATTCTGGCCCTCCCTGATGTATTTGCATCACTGTATGGGATGCTGTAAGCAGCATGTGGGGTTTAGGCCTTTTTCCTTAGTGACAGCCAGGCCTATGCTCTGTAGATTTGTTTTTCCATTCCCTTCCAACCTCTCTGCTCTCTCAAGGTGTCTCTCAGCAGTGAGCAACCCCCTCCTCTTGGTGCTGGTGTGGCTTGTGCTAGCAGGGACTGTAGCTGTCTTTGCTTTCCCCAGGGTTGTCCCTGCTGAGGATCTTGGAAACCTCTGCTCTTCCCCCTCACTGTGGCACCCTGATCGTGTTGTCCAGGGTGTCCCTGTTCATTCTGCTGATGATAATCACACAAGTGCTGAATTCCAGCTCCTTGTTCCCCAGTCCAGGATTCTTGCTGGTGCTGGCACTGCTCCTCTGCCCCCTTAGGAGTTCCTGCCCAGCATGGCTGACTTCTTTCCCTCTCTCTTGTCTCTCTGCTCTGGCTCTGTCCTGTCCCGTGGAAGGAGCGGCTGCGTAGGGAGCGGGAGGCAGCCACGCAGCAGCTTGAGGAGGAGGTGGAGGTGAGCAGCAAGGGGGGAGGGCTGGGGAGTCCCAGAAAAGGGCTGCAGCTGGACTGGAAGGCTGGAGAAATCCCCAAAAAGTGTTTGTTCCCTCTGGCTTGTGTTCTTCACTCCCTTCCGTAAAAGGATGTGACTTTGGGAATAACAGAAGAGATCAGAACTGAAAAAATGTATAAGGGATTGAGGAAGGGACAGTGGAAAACAGTGGCTGGGTTTGTAACCTGGACTTTTGTTTGGGGTTAGAAAGGCAAAATGGAACAAAACTGTACAGTGAGAGTGAGTTAAGGCTGGAAAAAGGAAGTAGAGGAATTGCAGAGTTGCACTCTTGAATGTGTCCAGATCCAGACTGAAGCTGTTCCGAATGCTGTTGGAGCAAATGGGTAGTTATGGCACATTCTCCTCCCTCCCTGTGAGGGAGTGGTGGTGGTGGGAAGAGTGAGGGGACCTGAGCAGCAGTGGGTGACCAGGAGCCCACAGTGACACGTTCTCTGCAGCATTTCTTAGGCCCAGCCCCTGCCTTGGGTTGGAACAATCCCAACTTGTGTTCCAGGCACTGGGAACTCAGCAGAGTTTGGACATAAGGCCTTGGTTATTGCTGGGGTGGTTCCCATTTCATTGCTCTTCCTCACTGATTCAGATGACTTTGGGTCTGACCCATTTGTGGTTTTTGCCCCTCTGCAGAACCTCCCCAGCGAGCCCCTGCGCCTGGACTACCGGACCCTGGCAGCGCTGCCCAGCAGTGGCCTGCAGAGAGGCAACCAAGCTGTGAGTGGGGCTGGGGGGGTCCCTCTGGGGGGGCTGAGAGGGTGGGGGTCCCAGCAAGGGGCTGTGAGGATAGGGGTCCCCTCAGGGTGACCATGGTCCTTCCTTACCTGCACTCCCCCTGTGCCACGAGGTGGGAGGTGATGGCATCCTCTGCAGAGGAAAACTGGGGAGCAGAACTGAGTGTACTCTGGCACTGGAACAGGAAGGAGCTGCAAAAGAAAGATGGGAATAAGAAAATGAGGAGAGCAGGGGCCAGGTGGTTTTCCTTTTTAGGAAGGGAAGTGGCAAAGTTTGCCAAGTTGCAAGAAGCAGAGTGTGGAACACGGCAGAAAGAACAGCCCGGAAGGAAGAGAAGGGAATGTGAGTGGGAGAGTGCAGGGATTTGTTGTGGAAGGAAGCAGCTCCAGGAAGCTCCCAAGGAGTGAAAGATTCTTCCCAACACAGTGATGACACTGCTGGGTGCACAGCTCAGTTGTAAATCCATTGTGCAATGGTGGTTAGGAAGGAGGAGGGATAAAGGTGCTGAGATTGAAAGTATTAAAAATAAAAAGAGTTCAAGTCTGGGTTGTACAGGGCTCTGAGCAACCTGGTCTGGTAAAAGGTGTCCCTGCCCATGGCAGGGAGTGGGGCTGGATGGTCTTCAGGGTCCCTTCCAACCTGGCACATCCTAGGATTCTGTGAAAGCCAAGATCTCCCCAGGCCTGCAGAAGGCAAAATGCTGTGGTTGTGTGTTGTGACCGAGTCCTGTGGCTCCTGGATCATGTTGTGTGACTCCAGCTGTGGATGCTCCTGCCCTGTGCCCTCCCTGCCTGCCAGTCCCTCCTATGTAGTGGCCAAGAGAAACTGCAGGTTTCATGAACTTCATGGTTTCCAAACCCATCTCTCTCCTGTGTTGTTTAAATTCTCTCTCTATCTTTGCCTCCTTTTGTCTTCCCTGTATCACCCCTATTCCCTTGGACTTCTGCTTGCTCCTTCACACATCCTGTCTCCTTCCTTTCTTCCTCACGTGGCAAGACCTCCCTTTGCTGTCACCATCCGACTCTGTTGTTTTGGGGTCATCTCTTTCACCTCTCCTGTCTCCATCTTGTTCCATGCAGACAGGTCTCCTTTCCTCTTCTCTTTCCTCCTGTTTCAAGGCCCTCTTGCTTTCTGCCTCCCTTCAGTGACAGCCTTGCTTTGGCTCCAGCTCTGACCCCTCTTGTTTCCTGTACTTCCCACTTTTTGGATTTCCCTCCCGCTGCTCACACAAAAAAGCATTCTCAGGAAAAGGTTTATATTTAGCATCTCTGGGTGTAACTCAGTATCTGGAAGAGGGGGAGAGCCAGTCCCAGGCAGCAGGTGCCTCCCTGCAGGACAGCCTGAGTGTGAACAACCTTTGGGAGCCTGTGCCTTGCAGGCTGTGTCAGCCCAGGAACGCCTGGGGTAGGAATGTGGGGCTGAGTGTGCTGGAATGCTGGGTGATGGGCAGCATCTATAAATGTCCCATTTCAGGGAAGGGCCCATGGGTGCCCATGTGTGTCTTTGTCCAGCTGTCACCAGCCCTGTCTTTGCTCTGCTTGGAAAAGTACAACTGCCTGGACCATGGGGCCAGCAAGATTCTGGTGTGGAGGTAAAGGTTCTGGTGTGGGGGCAGAGGTTCTTGTGGTCCTTCAAGAGCTGGAAGACTCAGTCAGGGTGGGCTTTCCAGCAGAAGGGCAGGCAGGTCAGTAACAGGTTGTCCATCTCCAGACAGTCTGACTGCTCCAGATGAGGGGTGCTCTTGTCCCGTTCCCACTGTGGGTTTCTCTTTCTCCCTGTCTCCAGGCCAGTTCTCTCACCATGTGCGTTCTCTTCTAAACAGTGTCTGGGCATCTTTTACTGGCACAGTTCCCTGGGAAGGAGCTGTTCCTGTTGTTGCTGTGGGACGGGAGGAGCTGTAGGGAACTGTTCCTATCCTTGCTGTGGGACATGAGGAACTGTAGGGAACTGTTCCTGTCCTTGCTGTGGGACAGGAGGAGATGCAGGGAACCATTCCTGTCCTTGCTGTGGGACAGGAGGAGGTGCAGGGAATTGTTCCTGTTCTGGCTATGGAGCAAGAGGAGTTGCACATCAATCCTGACTGCTGTAACTGTAGGTGGAATTTTTCATGAGGATTCCCCAAAAATGGCCCCCAGAGAAAGGAGCAGGTGATTGTCTGCCTTGGATCAATCTGTGTTGCTGTGTCTGGGTCCCTTTGTGAGCAGGATTTAACAAAGGCTGATGAGATTCCTGTTCTGTTTGTCCACTGTTAAAAGTCCAACTGAAAATTCCTGTTGGAAGCAGCATGGAAATACTGATTTGGGTGATGCTCTTAGGCCATGCTGCCAATGTTCTGCAACATCTGGATAGAAGCTGTGGCTGCCCCACCCCTGGAAGTGTTCAAGGCTGGATTGGATGGGGCTTGGAGAACCTGGTGTAGTGGGAGGTGTCCCTGCCCATGGCAGGGGGTGGAATGAGATGAGCTTTCAGGTCCTTTCCCACCTGAACCATCCTGGGATTCTGTGACTCTGTAATTCCCTTACAGGAGTCAAAGAGCTGTTTAAGTCTCTGTTTTCTGCATCAAACAGACATGAAAGCTGGAGCCACGATGGACTGATCAAAGCAAAATGATTAAAGTCCAGTTTTACTTTCTGGACTATGAGAAATGGAGAAGAATTGACATATGTTAGTACCAGGTCACCATGATTAGTTAATTAACAGCCTTTACTTTCTGCTCTGATTCTGTTCCTCTTCGGTTTCTTGGCATTGATTGTTTCTTTGTACTTCATGTACTCCATACTTTGTTCATCAGATTTAGGATTAGATTTCTTTCAGTGCCCCAAAGGATTCAGGGTAACACATGCTTGTTCTGTCTGCAGGCTGAGAAAGCTTGCTGCATTGCCCAAATCTTTGCTTACCCAAAATAGAAACTGGCTTGTCTGACAGAAATAGTCTCTGTGGGGCCAGGGAGGGAGGAATCCCCCCCAGGACATGCCACAGCAGTGGGAGCTGGAGCTTGCAGCAAGGGGCAGACCCAGCCCAGTTTCAGTCAGGTCCAAGAACAAAACAGGGACTGAGGCTCCCTGTGGACTGTCAGGCTTTATGGCCCTCTGGAAAAAGGTGGTTGGAGTTTGGGTTTTTACGTTGGAAAGTCACACAATCACAACAGCAGGATTTCTCAAAGGAGTACAGACTTTGCTGCTCGGGAAACACAATATGAGCCAGGGCTCTGCCAATCACAGAAGTGGGGTTGGAGGGTTAGGGGAGGGCCTCCGAAATTCCTGAGCCTCCCAGCTGCCATTGTAGTCACCAGCCCACCCTCAGGAGCTATTTTGGTGACCAGTGCCATGACACAGGAGCTGGAGAATGTGCTCGGAGCAGGAGAGCTCTTTCTGCTCCTCAGAGGCACTTGGATGGAAGGTTTGGTCTTTGCTTTCTGCCTTTCTCTGCTCCCCTGAGGAAGGCTCTGGCTGGGGTAACAAATTCTCTTCTATGGCATTAAGAGGAAGGGTCAGGGTTTCATCTGGGCTGGGTGTGAGCCCTGGCAGAGCTGGGGCTGCCTCAGTCCTGGCATCAGCAAGAGCCACCCAAGGGGTCTGTGCTCAATGGGCTGGTCTGAGCTCTGGTACTTTGGGTGTGTTGGGATGCAGTGGGGCCACAAAAGCATGTTCACCTGTACAGGTGTGATAGGAGTACATGGGGTGGGTGTTGTGTGACTCTGTGGCAGTCCTGGGGTGACAGCAGAGGCCGGGCCATGGGTGATTGGGGTGAGTGGAGTTGGAGTTGGACTGGATGGTCTCCAGAGGTCCCTTCCAAGCCCAGCTATTTGGTGATTTTGTGTGCTGTGGTGGTCGGGAGGAGGACATGTCCTTGTGCAGGTGGAGCAGTGAGTTTGGCTGGGGAAATGTGTGTGAGTTGCAGCAGTGCATGGAGAGCTCCTGCCTGTTGGCTCCTCAGGCTGTGTGTGCACAGCAGGGTCCTTCCTTGGAAGTGGCACTGGGGATCACAGAGTAGTGGCAGAACAGGAGAGAGGGATGGGATTGTGTGTGGGCATTAGCACTGGAATTCTTCTCTCCCTTGTCCTTCAGCAGCTGCTCTTTATTTTCTTCCTCCTCCCCTTTACTCTGTTCTCTCTCTTTCTGTCTGATCGTTCTGTTTTCCTCTCAGCCTGCTCAGTGTACTAAGCCGAGCTCCAGCATGGAGGGTGACTGTGCAGTGCTGTCCCCACCTGTGCCATGGGACAACCGGAGTGCATCCCTGGACCTGGCAGTGGGTGCAGCTGGTGCCAGCGTGGCTGGGACCCCTCAGCACCCCACGGGCACACCCAGCAGCAGCGTGGCTGGGACCCCTCAGCACCCCACGGGCACACCCAGCAGCAGCGTGGCTGGGACCCCTCAGCACCCCACGGCAACTGATGAGCGCACGAGCGGGGCAGAGCAGCCCCAGGGGGGCAAACAGGACCCTGCAGGGTGTCCCTTGTCACAGGAGCAGCTTCCAGAGCCCGAGTGTCTGGTCGACTCTCAGCCCATCCCGTTCAGTGAGAACCCCTTTGTGGTGGCCAACCGCAGGGGCAAGGCTGCAGGCACGGCTGGCCTGGGAGGGCCCCCCCTGGGCTATGGCAGCGGGGGGGTGCTGAAGACCAGCCTGTACTCCAAGGCAAGCGGTGTGTGCCGGGTGGTGTTTGGCATGTTCTCACACAGTCTGGGCCACCACACCCTACTAAACCCCAGCACGGGGCCCCCCTAACCCGTGTGGCCCCAGCACTGCCTGTGGGGGCTGTTGGTCCCTGCTGGTCAGTGTGTCACCCTCCAGCCACTAACACAGCCTGGTCGTGGCCCTGCATGTGCTGCTGAGCCCCACTGAGGGGATGCAATGACATCTGTGACCTCCCTGCTGTCCCTCTGGGAGCAGCAGCGTCTCTGCCTGTTCGACTCGCAGTGTGGGGCTGGCAGGGCTTGTGGGAAATTGTTGCTGGTGTCACACCTGGGCCTGAACAGGGCCCTTCTTAGATGTGTGAAAGGCAAGAGGAGAGCAGCTGCCATGGTTGATCTGCAGTCCAGTAGCTGCTCCTCCAAATGACACTTTTCGGTCAGTTGAGACTGGGATTTCAAGGGAGAACTTTGCTTTCTGCTCTGGAAAATCTGTTTGTATTTGACATTCTTGCTGTTGCACAGGGAACCTTTGGCAGAGCCTGGATGAGACCCAAAGATGGGTCTAGCCCAACCTCGACATTGCTCTCCCCTTCTTCCTTTCTTAATGTTTTGGGAGGTCTCAAAAGCTGAACAACCCTACAGAGAGGGAAAACTAACCAATCAACCAACCCAGCCCCCAATTGCAGTGATCTTGGAGGTGTTTTAGGGAATTTCACAGGTGTGTGGGCTTAGAACAAGGCATTTAGTGAAATCTGTGCTCCAGTATAAACTTCAAGTCGCTTCAGGCTTGGTCAGATTAAACACTGTTGCCCAAGGCTGACTTGAACCAACAGACCAGTAGCTGTGGTATTAGGGATGGCCTAAACAGTTCCCTACATCCCAAATGACCTGCTTCTGTCTTGAGGCATCTAAAATGCTTCTGAAAGATGCTCCTCACTCCTGCATTGGTGGTTCCTGGGGCACTGCTCTCTGTCCAGATGTTGGGATGGGCTGTCAGCTGGTTCAGCCCAGTGGTGGTGCCAGAGGTTTGTCTGGAAGGGAGGAGAGCCCCATCTCCAGTGCAGGCCAAGAGAAAAGGGTGTGGCTGGGGATGATTTCTGTCCACTTCCAGTTGGAAATGGCTGGTTTTGCTCAGTGTCTGGGGGAGGTTTGCCTTGGTCTGCCTGCCTGTGAGGGCTGTGGGGAGTCTGGAGAGGGTTCCCAGGGCTTGCTGTGAGGCAGAGGCTGTAACCTGCTCTGGATGGCCTTGCAGGGTGTTTGAGTATGATCTCAGCTCCAATGTTTAGCATCATTCCCTTGCTGTTTGTGGTGCTTTTTGCCAGTTCCTGGCATGTTCCAGCTGCTGCTGGGCCCTGCTAACCCCATTCCCTGGGGAGGGGCCATGGCTGGATGTCCAGGCCCCTACAGACCCCCTCCTGCTGTGCAATAACTCTGGAGCTTTGTGTTCTCTCTTTCAGGCTCCTGTGGGCGAGTCTGGGACAGGAAATTCCAGGCGTGAAACCCCCTATTCTCCCAGTAATCCACAGGTGAGACTGTCCCCTGGAGAGATGGTATGGGAAAGGCTGAGAGGCACTTCCAGGGGTGAAATGCAGAGGAAACTGAGGGCAGTTTTCATCCCTGAGTGACACCATCAAGGTGGAGGGGATCTGTTAGAGGAGGCAACCAGAGAGTGAGGGAAGAACTCCCCTTTCAAAATGCCTCAGAGAGCCAGGGGGGTTATTAGCTGGTCATATACAAACTCTGAGGGGTGACTTAATTCCAGGGTGATGAGCAGAGGAGTCCCTGGAGTCAGTACAACTCGTAGCTGTCAGTATTTTGGGAATGCCCTCACAAGTGCCTTATACAGAGACTGTGGCAACTGGTATGTGGCAAGAAATGGAGGAGTCAGGGTTTGGAGAATGATCTTGGGTCTGTAAAGCAGAGCTGCCCAGTGCTGCCCAGACATCCTGAGGGTCCCTGTGACACTGAAGGTGACTCACGTGAGCTCTTGGAAAGGAGGTGGAAGGATTCTGCCCTCAGGAAGTGATTTCCTACAGCTCCTTGCTCAGAGATTTTCCTCCTGACATGTGTAGTGTCTTTATTTCTTGTACCTTCTGATTATTTTTTCTTTATAAACATTACCTGTCCTCCCTCACTGTTCTTATTCATTATTTCAGCTCTGATCTTTCCTTTCAGTCTCTGAGTCTTTGATCCCACTGTCCATCCTGTGGCATGAGGTATCAAGCTCAGTTGAACCTTTTGAAGTTAAATGATCTTAAATTGATTTTTAAATTTTCCCTTCACAGCCATTACCTGTAACTGGGTTTTATATTGAGGACTTGTCCTTGTCCTCTCTCCGTAGCCATTTTGGGTCTCTTGGGTTCCTTTTGGAATCTGGCTGCTCTCCCCACCAGCTTTAGCACTTGCCTGTTCTTCAGTGACACCATTTCAGCTCTCAGAGCTGGAGAGGATTGTGGGGTGAAGGGCATCACCTTGGGGTGAGGTGACCAGTGACATGGGCTCAGGAGAAGAGGTGGGACTGTGTGCTCAAACTGTAGGGGCAGCACTTCAGTCCATCTTCTGTTGCTTCTTGGCCTGTCTCGCATCCACCTCAGTTCTTGGATCCTTTGGAATTGAGAGCCCATCAGGAACAGCAAGATAAGAGGATGTGATTTGTTATAGCAACAGTATTTCAGTGCACTTTGTCCAAGTGCATGTGTTCCCCTATTTGCATTTCTGACAGCAACTGCAAACTGGGTGAGGGTTGGTTTTGGGCTGGTTGTAAGTTTTCCTTTTACCACAATTGCCAGTTTTCTTTGGGATTGGTTTCCATGGAATCCCAGGATGGTTTGGGTGGGAAGGGACCTTCAAGACCATCTTGTTCCACAGACCCCTGCCATGGGCAGGGACACCTTCCCCCAGACCAGGGTGCTCCAAGCCCCAGCCAACCCAGCCTTGGACACTTCCAGGGATGGGGCAGCCACAGCTTCTCTGGGCAGCCTGTGCCAGGGCCTGCCCACCCTCACAAGGAAGGATTTCCTTGCAATATCCCATCTGACACTGCCCTCTGGCAGTGGGAAGCAATTCCCTCTTCTCCTGGTGCTCCAAGCTCTTGTCCAAAGTTCTTCTCCAGCTCTCTTGGAGCCCCTTTAGGCACTGGAAGGGGGTCTAAGGTTCCCCCAAGGCCTCCATCAGGCTGAACACCCTCAGCTCTCTATTATTCTGAGGATTCAGGAGTCTTGACCTTCAGGTTGTTCCTCCAGAGCAGAAGTTCTGAGGAACTGCATTTCTAATTCTCTGGCTCCATCTACTTTTAATGTTAATTCTTTGGTTTCAACATCTTGTAGTCCAGCCAGAATTTATTGGCTTATTTCAGAGAATTCTTGAGGGAAATGGAATACTTTGTCCCCAGTTGGGGTCATGATGGTTGTGCCTGGCCTCAGGCTCTGTGAGGGGGTGGGAGGAGACAGGAGGTGTTTATGGGGGGTCTGTGTGTGCTGAGCAGGGCAGAGGGGCTTCTGCCGTGGTGGGGACCCCAACAGCTCCGAGGGCTGCAGTCTTTGTGCTTCTGTCCCATGGAAAACCTAGTGTCTCCATTTTCTCTCCTGTTCTCTCCCCTGCCCATGCCCCTCCAGGTGCCCGCAGCCCCCCGGCCCCCTCACCTGGCCGGCAGGGAGACCCGCTTTGTAAGTGCTCCTGGTGTGGAGCCCCTTTATGCCCCAGCTGCTCCCACTGCCCGGCCCTGCTCCGGCTTGGGGCTCCCTGGGGGCTGGGGGCTCCCCTGGGGGCTCCCTGGGCTCGCTGAGGGAGCAGTGCCCTGCTGGCACCTGAGGCATGAGGGGCTGCTCCCTGAGCCGCTGCTGTGATGGCACCTGTGAGCGCTTGGGGGAAGGACCTGCCGTGGGATGGCTTTGCTCCAGCTTGGGGGCAGCTGCAGAGGGTGGGGGTGTGCCCTGGGGATGTGCCCACAGGCTGGGAGCAGAGGATGTGAGCAGGGGACAGGAGCTGGGGATGTGCCCTGGGAATGTGCCCACAGGCTGGGAGCAGAGAATGTGAGCAGGGGACAGGAGCTGGGGATGGGAGCAGAGGATGTGAGCAGGGGACAGGAGCTGGGGATGGGAGCAGAGGATGTGAGCAGGGGACAGGAGCTGGGGATGGGAGCAGAGGATGTGAGCAGGGGACAGGAGCTGGGGATGTGCCCAGGGACCAGGAGCAGGGGCTGTCCACAAGCCAGGACCTGGAGATGTGTCTGGGGGTCAGGACTACCCTGGAGTTGGAGTCACAGCCTGGAGGTGTGCAGAGAGCTGAAGGTGTCCTTGCATAGCAGATGAGCTGGGAGAAGCTCTGGCAGGTGGGCTCTGGCCTATTCCCACTCAAAGAAGCAGGTATGGGAGGCATTGCTATGGGACTGGGCTCTGGCCTGTCCCCATTGGAAGGAGCAGGTATGGGGGTTTCTGTGCATTCTGGGGCTTCCCCACACAGAGCAGGCAGTGGGACAGAGGTAAACTAAAGGTTTTCAGGGTGGACTCCAGATTTACACCTGTATTTCTGTTTTCAGGCTTCCATTAACTTCATTACGTCGCAGGATGATAGTAAATCAGTGAGTACAACAGCCCTGAGACCTGACTGTGGTGTCCCTGTCTCTTCCTCCTGTGGGTGCTCACTCCTACCCAGCCTTGCAGCTCCACTGTTGGCTCCTATTCTGTTTCCTCTGGTCCTCCACTGTGCCTGAAATTTGTACAAATGCACCAAGTCTTAAATGTGGTCCATTTGAAAACTCGATGGAACTGTTTTTGCAGCTTTTATTCCCATTTCCCTCTGTGGCTTCCCCTCCTGGGGTTTTTGCTGGCTTACCCAACTCCTGCTGCCACCCTCTTCAGTGTCCCGTGCCTCCAGCAGTGATGCCTAGGTCAAGTCTTGGACTTTTGCCTCTGCTCCTATAACTTCATTTCTAGTCAGAGCCCTGACTGGCTCTGGTTCACTTCCATCCACAGTTTCTGCCAGTTTCCATTCCTGGCTGATGTTTCCCAATGCTCACGTTCTCTGAGCTTTGTCATACTCACACCGTGCCCGTGCTGACCTTGTAGCTGCTGCTTGTATGGCAGATGCTCCCTTGTGTCCTGGCCTTCTCCATAACCCACTGTTCCTGTGTGACCCTGACTTGGCTGAATCTCTTTTGGTGTTGGTTGCAGGAGCTCTCCCTGCTGGTGTGCTGGCTGGAACAGGCAGCACAGCTGAGGGATGGAGCTGGGTGCATGGATTTGCATGGATTTGTTTATTCACCTGCATGGCAGACACCTCACTGCCCTAACTGCTCGTTTCTCTTCTCTTCTCTCTTTCTCCCTCCTCCTCCTCCTCCTCCTCTTCCTCTGCCTTTCTCTGGGGTGCTGACATGAGCAGACCAAGCCTGGTGTCATTCAGCCTCTCTCTCGCGTGCGACCAAGTGCTGCCTCACAGCCTGGGGAGGAGGGGGACAGCCCCAACCCCTTCCAGCAGCCTGAGCCCTGCTTCAGGATCCAAAACTCTGTAAGTGGCCTGGAGTTCCTCCCTGAAAGCCATATCTGTGCCCTGAGTGGCTGTGGTGTCACAGGTTGTGGCTGGACACCCTCCCAGAGGTGATGGTATAGTTTGATCATGTGCCTGAGCTGTCCATGGTCAGTCTGGGTACCCAGGAAGGAGCCCACACTCCCCAGTCAGTGCATCCCACTCATTTCTCTGCGCCCCTCCAGATGCTCCATGTCTCCATGGCCCCATCCCAGGAGGAGCTGCTGAAGCTGTTGTAGCAAAAATTCCCAGAGCAGGTACAGCTTTAGAGCTGTATTTGTGAGGTGTTGAGTTCTGTGGAGACAGAAATCCCACAGAACCTTTGTCAGTGTCTGGCATGTTGGAGCAAGAGCCAATACCATCCTGCTAATGCATTTTGATTTGCAAAATTATTGTGTTTGAAAGGTTCATATTTCCAGGGCTGTTTGTTGACAGGAGAGGAAGATTGAGGTATTTTGGTCTTTGTCATGCCAGAAGACCTGAGTCCCTTAAATATATAAGTGGAAAGAATAGTGGAAGGTGTCCCTGCCCATGACAGGGAGGTGAGATTGGATGGGCTTTAAGTTCCTTCCTACACAAGCCATCCTGGGATTCCAGGAATCCAGCCCTTTTGAGCAGGTCACCCCAAGTCTGCTTCCCCCAAATGTAGCAACAGGAGTCATGGGAAAGGTAGGTGGGTGAGGAAAGGACGAGCAAAGACAGTGACAAGCAGTAGGAGGGTCCCCTCAGACCATGTCAGATGTTTCTGAGTAAGTGGAATTCTGTGAAGGAAATATTTAAGATCAAAGGCAGATCTCTTCCAGATTACAGATGCCAGGATCGGATCATGAAACCATGGGGTGGTTTGGGTTGGATGGGACCTTAAAGACAATCTTATTCCACCCTCTGCAATGGGCAGGGACACCTTCCACTAGAAGGAATCTTGTTCAACACTTAGGAGGGGTCAGAGTCAACCATGTAGTTGTCCTGTTCCAGGCCCAAACCCCAATTCAGGTAGGGACATGCTGGTTGAATTGGGTGGAAATCTTCAAGGACTGTGACAGAAATGTGGCCCTTGGCCAGGAGATCCATCACAACATTGCTGTCAGATCAGTGAGGATCTGTGCCACCACAATTGCCATTCCTCCACTGTGCAGAAAATAGAATAGGGCTGTGACTCACATGATGCTGCATGTAGTGTGTGCACAATGCACTGCTCTTGTATTCCTGCCCAAGGCTCAGGAGCAGCCAGGGCAAGGCTGACAGATTCCCTATATATTCTCCTACATATTCTCTTACATTTTCCTTACATTTTCCCTTACACATTCCTTTCCATATCCCACTCCTCAGGCTCTGCAGGTGAGAGCTGGGCTGTGTGTCCACCGTGTGGGGTTTTTCACACCATCTATGCTCACCTTTACCTCCTGTCTGTCCCTGTAGCAAAAGCCACCGTCTCCACCGTCCCCTGACGAGGTGCCCATCAATGTCAAGCAGGCCTACAAGACCTTTGCAGCGGTGCCCCTGTCCCACCCCCTGCTTGGGACACAGGTATGAGCACAGCACAGCTGGGAGGAGTGAAGGGAGGGGTGATTTATTCCCTCCACAGTAAGCTCTTGTGGAGGAGGGATGTGTTGAGGTCCTGCAGAAGTTGGTGTCTGTTCCTGATGCAGATGGTCATCCTGCAGAGGTCCTGGAATCTCACAGGACTGTTCCTCTCCCTGGACATTGGGATGCTGAGGTACAACCAAGCTGTTCTCATCCAAAGGAACTCTGAAATTCCAGAGTCCAGGGCCAGGCTAAACCTGTGCTGAGGCATTTTTGAGTAGATTTTGATCTTGAGATTCACTGGAACTGTTCCTTCTCCCCTCTATGTAGTTAAGTCATGGAACAGTACAGGTTAATGAGGCCTTGGAGGTCATTGCCTCAGTCTCCTCTGCAAAACAGGACAACCTTGGAAATTAGAATCATGGAATGTCCTGAGTTGGAGGGGACCCACAACGATCATCAAGTCCAGCTCCTGGTCCAACACAGAACACCCCCAAGAATCCCACTGTGTGCCTGAGGGTGTTGTCCAAATGCATCCAAAGTTGTATGAGTTTGCTCAGGCCCATCCACTCGAGTTCTGAATTCCCAAAATCAGAGATTCTGAGGTCATTGTGAACACTCACTGCTGTCTCTGTTGTGAAGAGGTTTTTTCCAATATTTTATATAATTTCTTTTTACTGCAGCTTGTGTCTTCTGTTCATTCCTTTCTGGAAGCCTCTGAGGAGCCTGACCTTGGCTCTGTAATTCCTCAAGAGATGCAGGAATTAGATCCTCCATCCCTGAGCCCCTTCTTCCAGGCTGAGCAAGCACAGCCCTCTGAGCCTGCTCTGAAATGTCTCCTCCTGCAACCCCTGTGTCATTTTGCGTGGTGTGCCCTTGATGTGGCATTGTTTCTTGGTGTCACCCATGTCCCCAGGAGCCCCAGACTGGGCTCGCTGCCCTGGAGGTGCCCTGGGCCTGCCTTCCAGCAGCCTGGGCATGACCAGCACTCATGCTGCCCAGGTGTTGTCCCAACCCATATCCCCTGTGCTTCTGAGGTACCTCCCATGCTGTCCATCCTTCTGTGTCTGTGCACAGCAGGTGCAGCTGGGTGGGGGCTCTGGAGGTGTCTGACATGGACAGTCATTCCCTGGAGGAGCAGAACCCCTTTGGTACTTGGGTCCTCTGCTCAGAATCACGTCAGTGCTTCCCTTTTCCTTGGTCCTGTCGTGTTCTTGCTGGCATATTTGTGCTGCAAATGAGATCCTGTTTCACAGATGGCTTTCTACTGGAGTATTACTTCTTCCTCTCCTTTCCCTCCTTGCCTTTCCCTTCCTTCCCTTTCCCTGCTCATACTGGAAGCTGTGGCTATTCTGCAGGGACTGGTGACAGCCACTTTGTTCCTGCTCCTGTTCTTCACTCTGTTTCATGTTTTTCAGTTTCTCCTCTTTCAGAAGTTGTCACACCTGATCCTGTTTAACCCTCAGTTTAACATAAATTCTCATTTTTGACAATTGCTGAGCCTGAGTTGTTAATTCTGTGTGAATTCTGGGACTGTTTTGGGAGCCTACATCAGCTCATGTGGCCTTGTGTCTGGATGACAGCGTGGTGGGTGGAAACTTTCCTTTTGAAATGTGCCTGTTTCTCTCTGTCCTTAGGAATTGTCTGGTCAGAGCAGCACAGAGAACCCCAAAACAGCCTTGGAGGTGAGTTCCAGGTGTGGGGCTGGAAAAAGGGGTGGGAGTTACAGAGGGTCTGGGTGCTGTGGTGGGGAGATGGGCTCACAGGATGGTGGGGCTGGGGAGGAGAAGGGTGTGGAGCACATGGCAGAGTAAGGGTTGGGGTCATATGGGGAGGGTCCGTGGTGTGGCTGGGGGGGTCTGTGGGCTGTGGGGTCAGTGGGCTGTGGTGTGGCTGGGGAGGTCAATGGGCTGT
>WBMV01003826.1:43806-62089 GCA_013396655.1 Campylorhamphus procurvoides | reverse complement strand
TGGGGGGTCTGTGGGCTGGGTGTGGCTGGGGGGTCCATGGGCAGCACTGTGGTTCTTGCAGGTGGCCATGCACAGGCCAGGGGGACAGCACAGCCCTGAGCAGAGGTCCTTCCGTGAGAGGCAGAAGTATTTTGAGGTCGAAGTGAAACAGCAGCACCTGGACAAGCCTCCCAAGCGGGTGTCCTTGGTGGGGGAGGATGACCTGAAGAAAATGAAAGAGGAGGAAGGTATGTTGGAATCTGTGCACCAAGTTTGGCCTGTTAAGTGATTCCTTTCCTGAGGAAATGCAGTGCTGCCAGAAGCCTGTGGGTGGTTATTGGAAGGCCTGGGAATAACCTGAAGCAAGTGAACATTGAGGAGCTCTGTGATACTGTGTGGGCTGGTGGAAGTGCTGCTGTCAGGGTGTCCTGTATCACAGAAATCCAAAATGGTTTGGGTTGGAGGGCCTTAAAGCCCACAGTGTCACACCCCCTGCCATGGGCAGGGACACCTTTCACTAGATCAGGTGGCTCCAAGCCCAGAGTAACCTGGCCTTGGACACTTCCAGGGATGGAGCAGCCACGGCCTCTCTGGGTGACCTGTGCCTTGGCCCCACAACCCTCCCAGGGAAGGATTTCTTCCCAATATCCCATCTAACTGTGCCCTCTGGCAGTGGGAAGCCCTTGTTCTGTCACTTCAGGCCCTCATCCAAAGTGCCTCTCCAGCTCTCTTGGAGCCCCTTTCCACATGGGAAGGCTCTCTAAGGTCTCTTCTCCAGGCTGAACCCCCCCAGCTCTCCAAGCCTGGCTCCAGAGCAGAGAGGCTCCAGCCCTCAGAGCATTCCCATGGCCCTCCTGTGGACTCTCCATCAGGTCTGCAGTTGGTAAAAACTTCAGTAATGTTTTTTAAGCCACTCCAGACACAAAGTCAGTGCCCAGATGGCCAGCACTTGGCACCACCTCACCCTCACACAGGACTGGCAGCAGAACTCTCAGTGCTCACTGTGCTGCTCTGGGTTTGCTGTAGGAGGTGGATTGCTGCTCTCATTTTTGATGTCATTTCCTTCTGCTTGAGAGATGTTTTAGGAGGTGATGAGGGACAATGTGAAGTGCAAAAAAAAGGGCTTTTACTGAATTCTCCAACTACTCCTCTCCAAATTGTACCTGGGCCTGGCATTGTTCTGTCCCAGGTGTGGAACCTGCCATTTGCTCTTGTTAAATTTCATGCCATTGATGGTTGCTCAGTGCTCCAGCCTGTCTGGATCCCTCTGCAAGGCCTCATGGCCCTTAGGAGAGTCACCAGCACCTCCCATAATCACCAAAGTGTTACTGGTGCATTCAGCTCCTGCAGTCAGAAGTATTCATAAAAATCTTGCCCAGAACTGGCCCCAGGAGTAAGTCCTGAGGTTCCTACACCCCTGGGGACTGGTCACCTGCAGAGCCACCTGGTCTCTGTCCCATCTGCCCCTGACCCTCTCCTGACCCATATGTTTGTCTGGCTGATGGTTCCCAGGGCCACTGCCACGTGTGGGGCCCATCACCAGGACCCCAGGCCTTGATCCCTCCAGGAGGCCAGTGGGAAGATGCAGTTCCCAGGGCTGTTCTCTCTGGGGAAGAAGCAGAGGAGTTCTGTACCGAACTTCCAGTTTGAGGATGAGAACACTGGGCATGAGAAGCTGCTGGAAATCTGCCCCTAGAGTGTCCAGGGAAGGAAGTTTGGTGGATAAGGAAGGAGGGACTGAGGGAGTGGTGTGGAGTTTGTTCCATCTGAAGCATTAGTGGAATGGTGGAGGAACAAAGGTGTGATGGAGAGGGAATGGACTGAAACCAGCAGAGACTTGGAGCAATGAGGAACACAAGGCCCTGCCCTGAGGTCCCGTTGCTGGGGACTTCAGCCAGTGCTGTGTGGTGTCAGCTGCCCCCTGTGTCCTTTGGCAGCCCGCAAGCTGCAGCAGCAGAGAGCCCTTCTGCTGGAGGAGGAGGCTGAGGAGGAGGAGGAGGAGCAGAAGGTGCCCGAGGCCGTGCAGTCCAGCGTCATCATCGAGGGGGTGGAGTACAAGGTGGAGAGGCTGAACGGCAGGAGCAGCCAGGCTCCAGCAGCTCGGTAAGGCAGGACCACAGGGGGCTGAGCCACCCATGGGTGTCAGAGGTGTCCCAGGAATGCTCGAGGAGGAGGGCTGGGCAGGTTTTCTTCAGTACAGAAAGGGGTGACTTTGCAGCTCTTTCTGTTCAGGGAACAGCTCCTTCCACCATCCCAAGAGGATATGTAGAGAGATTGATTTTTAGAAACAGCTGATTAAAGACAAGCTGAATGATAACCTGATGCTGAACCTGATGCTGGGGGATTTTTTAGGCTTTTGTTCCCAGTTCTCTGAGACTTGGCCTCTACATTGCCTTGATTTTTCTAATTCTTGGGCATAGAACTGAGGAATGAGAAAAGGGTTTTCAAAGGCTCTAGATAAAATAAGGCTGCACTAGAGTGAAGCTGAAGCCATCCTTATCTCTCTTTGGAGTCTTTGGAACAGATATTCTCTCCATAAACACTTTCAAGTCACAGTGGCTGAACACATTTACTCTGGCACATGGAATCCCATTTCTCTCTGTTGTTTCTGCCCAGTCTCAGTTGAGGAACTTCTCACACAGTGATGGCCTGAGACTTTTTCTTGAAATAATTTTTCTCATGCTAGAACTGAAACTGAAATGTAATCAAAATAACTTGAACAGTAAAAATCAGAGTGTGGCTCTAGAGCAGAGGGGCCTCAGAGCAGCATTGTGGCCCATCTTGTCAAAGAACTTAAAATATATCAAAACTAGTCTGTTAATGAAGGTACAGAATCAGGATCAGGTGACCAGTGCTTCCAAGGTCAGTCTCTCTTGGGCTCCACATCTAACAGAGCCAAGTGTGAGGCCCACATTCCGGGGACTGAAGGGAGAGATCAAGAGGAAAAGAAAGCCCAACAAATATTTTCATTAGAAAAGTGGAAGAAAGAAATTCTGTGTGTGTCTGTTAGTGGCTGGTTGACCTCCAGCTGTAGGAAATGAGCTCTGATGTTAGCGTGGACATTTAGGACATCCCCATGGGAATGCTCACAGTGATGGTGGAGAAGCTGCTGAGCAAAGTCAGAGGGGCTGTGACTTCACCCTGAACCAGTTGTTGCTTTCTGGGGGTGGACCTGTCCCACTCTCATTGGATGTGCAGCCTGTGGTGCCACAGCTCACAGTGTTGTTTTCTCCAGGCCCTCAGAGCTCAGTGAGAACAGCAGCTCACAGAGGAATTCTCTGGAAGAGGGGATCAAGCCTGAGCAGAGAACCAACTCCATGTCAGGGTGAGTGGGGCAGCTGGGGCAGGAACTGGGTAGTTCCACCTTTTATTAGCTGAGCCTGCAAAGGAAGGATTGGGTGGAGAGGGGGAAACTGATTGGAACCACCTTCATAGAATCCCAGGTTGGGTTGGGTTGGAGAGACCTTCAAGACCACCTGGTTCCAACCCCTGCCTTGTGGGGATTGCCAGGGGCTGTTTGTTCAAACCCCATCTAACCTGAAACTCCCTATGAGAAACTCCCCTGTGTCCTCCCAGAGCGACACTCACGGATGTGGCACCGAACAGGTGACTGAGCTGTCACTGCCAGGCAGGTGAGTTGTGTGGCCCTGGCCATCCTCCCTCACTGCTCCTCTCCCTGCCAGGCTGAGCCCCCCGTTGCCGGGGGATTTCGGGGCTCCGGTGAGGACGGCCAAGGCCGAGCGGCGCCACCAGGAGCGGCTGCGGATGCAGAGCCCGGAGCTGCTGAGCGGGCACGACAAGGAGCTGTCCCCAGCAGAGCGCCGCGCCCTGGAGGCTGAGAAACGGGCCATGTGGAGGGCAGCACGGTGAGCCAGAGCCTGCCCTGCCCCTTCCCTGGGCTGCAGCACAGAGCAGCAGCTGCTGCCTGGCTGGGGCTCACAGGGAACAGGACCAGGGACTGGAGGGGCCTTCCAAAGGCAGGTGTGGAGGGAGGTTATGTAGGATCTCCTCAAGCCCTGCAAAGTGCCCACAGCTTGGCTGGGCTTGTCCACTTGCAAAGGGCCCCCAGATTCACAGAGTGCTTGTGTAGCCAGCCATGGACACAGGGGAGTTCATGGGAAACATGAACATACCTGTGTTCCTTCCCTCAGTACACAATTCCTACCTCCCTTATAGCCCATGTGCAATGGTGTTATTGAAGCTATGAGGTCACATATTCAAAATGAAAAATGGGATTCCACATATCCAATGGTGCTGGGCTGGAAAACTTGCTGCAGCTAAAGCGTAGGTAGAATGAAGCCATTCTTAACCCTACAAGCTCTTCCATCAGCATGGAAAAGTGATTAAAAACTGTTCTGGAGGAAAGAGAACTTCCTAGCTCAGAACTTAAGACAGCCATTTACTGTGTCATAGAATTCCTTCCAAAAATTAGTCAGGCTGCTCCTATAACTAATGATAGTTTTCTTCCTCTGTTATCCCTGTAGGAGACATTCAAAGGACAATCTGAACTGTCTCTTTTGGGGTTTGGATGACACTTGGAGAGGAACAGGGCTGATAGATAAGATACTGGAGGGATCACTGTGAGTTGTGATTCCACTTAGCAGTTCCAGTGTGTGTGCTCAGACATGGCTGATCGTGGGGCCTTTGCTGCTGGAAAGGCTTCAGAAGTGGCAAAATGCCAAGTGGATCCTCAGTCAGAGCTGGGCTGCTCTTCAAGGGCTTTGAGGGTAAAAGCCTCTCGGTGCAAATTTTTCTTGAGATCAGTCTTCATAGAATCCCAGGATGGTTTGGGTGGAAAGGGACCTTCAAGACCACCCAGTTCCACTCCCTGCTATGGGCAGGGACACCTGCCATTAGATCAGGTTGCTCCAAGCCCCATCCAACCTGGCCTGGAACACTTCCAGGGATGGGGCACCTGTGCCAGGGCCTCACCACCCTCACAGGGAAGAATTTCTTTCTAATATCCCATCCATCCCTGTCCCCTGTCAGTGGGAAGCCATTCCCCCTTGCCCTGTCGCTCTAGGTCCTTGTCCAAAGTCCCCTTCACCTGTCCTGGAGCCTCTTTAAGGAGTGTCTTGCTCTGCCATGTCCTTCCTTATGAGGTTAGAGAGACCACCAAGACCCCTGTGCTGCAGGTGCTCAGAGAGGGATGGAATCACAAGTCTGTCTCAGGGAAAGCTGTGAGTGTGGAATTGTGCCAAAGCTAGCCTTCAGTGTGATGCTGTGTGAGCACCACGGTGTCCCCAGGAGCAGACACCCTGCACAGGCTTGTGCTCGCTCTTTGGACCTAAAGAAAAAGTTCAATTGTTGTATTTAAGCCAGTACACCAGAGACTGCCTGTCAGGCTTCTCCTGAAAATTCACATCACTGGGCTTGAAGAGGAGCAGGGCCTGCTCTGCCATCCCTTCCCATGAGACATGCAGGGGCTTCACTCGCTTGTGCCTGCGCTTCTCAGGCACATTCCTCACATGATGGGGCAGGCTTTGTGATGTCTGTCAGCTCTGACTCATGCCTAAGCATGAATATATCCAAGGAATGCTGTAATAGGAGCTTTTTTTGAGATGGGTGTCAAAAGAAGAAGGAGGGCATTGCCTGCACAGACCTTTGGAAGCAAAGCAGAGTCACTGCTCATGTCTCAGATATGCAGCTCTGGTCTCGGGACTCTGCTCTTTCAGGGACTGGGTGTTGCCAGCAGATAAACCTGAAAAGTGCTGGGAGGGGGAAGGACGGTTTTAGGTGATGACACAATTTGCTCCTGTAACATTACTGTCCGTCTGACCATGCTCTTGGACCAGCTGGAACTTGGCTGGAATTCCTCAGGGCACAGTAAAAGTTCTGCAGGACACTGTAGGAGGGTTAGTGAGCACCATGGGTTTGTCCACTGTGGGCAGGAGATAGATCCCTCATCCCAAACCTTCTGTCTCTTTTAAGTGTGTTTTATCCATGGGAAAAGAGGCCAGCAAAGGGGAAGAGCCTTCCTTGCCAGGTGGGAATACCTGGCAAGGATGAGCTGCTGAAGCTGTGAGATCCAGGGTTACTGGGTTTAAGTTCTGCAGAGCAGGGCCTGAGCTCCACTTGGCTCCTGATGCCAAAGTGCAGCTTGTTGTGTGGTTCTTGGAGAAGTGCCTGGCTGATGCCTTGGGCAGGAATCAATCAGTCACCATAATATGCTCTCTTTTGTAAGACAAGGAGGGACTGTTCCCTACTGCCACAGGTCCAGGAGGATCCAGTGATCTCATGGTCCCTCATCCCCAGGTCCTGGAGCAGGCACAGCAATGAGAGGGCAGGCAGGTTCAGGTCCTGTCTCCAGAGGTTCCTATGCTTCAGGTGGGGGTTCTGGACAGCCCCCCACACAGGGCTCTGCCCCACTAATCTGTGTTCTCTCCAACTGCTGCAGGGTTTGTTCCTCCCTTTCTAATCTCCTGTCTTCTGCTTCTTTCCAGTTCTCTGCTCTGTGCTGTCACTCGTGACCCCATCAGTTTGCACCTTCTTGGGCTTTCCCTGTTCTCCCTGTGTCATCAGTGCTCTGCCAGGACATGTGATGCCCCTCCTTTCCCCCTGGTACCCCCTGTGCTCTGCTGGGACACACACAGAGACCCATGTTACACACCTTTCTGGGCACACACAGCCCCTGGCATAGTCATGGAATCATGGCATGGTTTTGTTGGAAAGGACCTTAAAGCTGCTCTGGTCCCACCCTCTGCCATAGGCAGGGGCACCTTCCACTAGACCAGGTGGCTCAAAGTCCCATCCAACCTGGCCTTGAACACTTCCAGGGATAGGGCAGCCACAGCTTCTCTGGGCAACCTGTGCCAGGGTCTCACCACCCTCACAGAGAAGAATTTCTTCCCAAAACCCCACCTAACCCTGCCTTCTTTCAGTGGGAATCTGTTCCCCCTTGTCCCACCACTTCAGACCCTTGTGCCTTGGGAAGAGTGAGTTTCAGAAGGGCAAGTGCCCAGCCAGGGCTATGAGCATTTTGGCAGTTTTCCTCCTACACACCCACTTGTTCAGGGACTCACCTGCCCCTCAGTTACCTGTGGCCCAGGGCAAACCCCATGTGTCACATGCTTAGCCATTCTGCTCCCCTTTTCAATGGCCCAGCGAAGGTGCCTGGAACAGGAGATCAGATACATGTGCAGGTGTCCACTGAGAGCCATCCCATGTGTGGCACTCACCCATTCCTGCCCACACCCCTCAGTCTGACAAACTCAAACTCACACCCTGTAGCTGCCTCACAGCCTTTCCTGTGGCTCTGAAGGTGTTCCCAGTCTCCTCCCAGCTCTGGATGTGGGGGGGCAACTCTGGGTATGGCAGCTCTGACCCTGATTGCCTCTGGGGGTTCCTGCTGCCTTGACAGCAGCCAAGGGTGAGCAGGATCAGATCTGGAGCCCAGTTTAACCAAGGCTACCCCTGTGTCAGACCCATATTCCCCATTGCCAGGGTATGTTCCTGTATTTGTTTCTTTCTTTCCCTGTGCTTGTCCGCTGCAATGTTCATCACCATCATCTCCTCTTCCTCTTCCTCCTCTTCCTTTTCCTCCTCCTCTTCCTCCTCCTCCTCAGATCCTCAGCTCTTGAAGACAGTATTAAACAGTACGAGCAGGATCTGGCCAGGAAGCTGTACCAGTCCCGGCAGTGGGCACCTGCTCCTGGGGCCAGGCCAGCTCAGAGGTCTAGCCCAGTGCAGAGTCACGCCTCAAGAATCCCGGGGTCAGGAGGCCAATCCAGGTGTGCACAGCCCCCTCCCTGCAGCTGCATGCTCCTGTCTGTGTCCCTGCACCCCAGCTGGGGCCTCCTGGGGCAGAAGGACATGGGAGTGCTCCCTGGTGTCCACGACCCAGAGAACGAGGGGGGTGCTGGGGCTGCCTGATGGGGAGAAGGGTGCAGATGTCTCTGAAAATCCCAGACTGGTTTGGGTTGGAGGGACCTTAAGGACACCTTGTTCCATCCCCTGCTGTGGGCCAGAACATCTTCCACCAGACCAGGCTGCTCAGGCTCCCATGCACCCTGGCCTTTCTTGATCTCTTCATGGCTGAGAAGGGTTAAGATGCAACACACTGAGCATAGAGGAGAGTAAAGCCCCGAGGACCAACCCTCCTTTTGTGATCCCTGCGGTTCTGTCCCCACCTCAGGTCACTGTCCCCTTGTGTGGCAACTCTGGGACTGCCTGCAGCTTCTCAGTGCACTGATGCATAGCTTCATGCTCTGTCTGTTCAACACATGGGATGCTGTGTGTTTTGGGATGACAGCCAGCCCAGCTGTCCTCCTGTCCTGCCTCGGGGACCCTCGAGGGCTTTGTCCCACCTGTCTGTGCTCAGCCCATGGGCTCAGGTTGGCTGCTGGGTGCAGGCAGCGTGTGGTCCCTCGTCTGGGGGGCAGTGGCTGATGGTTGTTTCTCCCCCCTCATTCCTGAGGCAGGATGAAATCACTGGAACAGGATGCTCTGAAAGCCCAAATGGTTATTGCCAAGTCCAAGGAAGGGAAGAAGCGCAGCACGCTGGAGCAGCTGGCAGAGTCACCGTCACCCGCTCCTACACCATCCCCAACACCACTGGAAGGTACTGTCTGGCTGTCATTGTCACCAGGGGAAAGAAGCAGTGCTCCTCGAGCTTAACCTGCTCAGAAGCAGAGCTGTGGGAAGCAGTTCCCTCCTCCAGCCTAGTTGGGAAGTGCTTGGGGGTATGTGGCATCCCTCAGTACAGGGGCTGGGCCTGAGCTCTGGAATATGTGAGTGCCCCTGAGGTAGAGGGGAAGCTCCAGGAAACCAGCACAGAAACACAACCAGCCTCCTGGCTTTCTGAGTAAGCAGGGAAGCAGTGTTTGTTGGGGAGGCAGAAGGCAGGGTATGCCCTGAGTGTGGTCTCACCACACTGAAATGCTGTGAGTGAAAGGAGCAGGCTCAGTGGGGTTGGATGTCACACAGCTGGTCACTGATGATGCTTTTCTGTCACCTCTTGCAGATTGCAGCCCCAGGAACGTCACTTCCCCGGGAAGGCTGGTAGGACATCCTTCAGCTTGCTTTTGTCACCTCACCTAAATCCTGGGATTTCCTGGTTACTCAGCTGGGTGTGGGCTGTGCTTTGGGCTCTGGGTCCCCACACAGTCCTGGACCAGGCCTGGTGCAGGGAATGGGGAGGAGGGTGGTGGATGGAGCCTGGCTGTACCCCTGGCTAGAGGCACCACTTACTGCAGCTCCCATGTCACATCTGCTTTCTCTTTCCCCATTTTATTGTGTCATCCTTTCCTTGGTTCTTCACCTCTGTGTTCAGAAAGCTTTTCACCACAGTCAGAAAGCCTTTTTCCAGGGTCAGAAAGCCATTACTCATGTTCAGAAAGCCCTTCCCTGGTTTCAGAAAGCCTTTGTCCAGGTTCAGAAAGCCTTTCACCATGGTCAGAAAGCTTTTCTCTGGGTTTAGAAGGCCTTTCCATGGGTTCAGAACTACTTTTTCTGGGTTCAGAAGGCCTTTCACTTAATTTCAGGGACCTTGGCCCCATGTTTTCTCAACAGCATGAAAAAGACCTTCAGCTGAAACTAGCATTTTCCTTTTTGTAACCCTATATAAATGGCAGGGGACATTGCTGCACAGAACTGTCAGAATTAGTGAGACAGACCAGGGGCAGCATCAGAGCAGCTTCACAGGGGGGCTGGTCCTGACTGGTCACACCATAATCCAGCTCTGGATTGAAATCCTGACTGTGCTGCAGTTGTCAAGAATCCTGCCATGAATTTCTCACTGAAAAGAGGTTTCCTACCTGACTTGGTGTGCATGAGCATTTCACTGCAGCACATGATGTGTCTGCTGTGACTTGGAACCCCCTGTTCCTGACACCAGCACAGCTCCAAAGGCAGGGTCTCAGGGATGCCCAGTGTTCCAGGCTCTATTCAGGCTCTCCTGGCTCTCCCCAGGGATGTCCTCCTTCTTCTGCTGTGATCTCTGCACAGATTGCTCAGCTTGCTGCTGCTTCTCCATCTGTTTCTCTCCCCTTACTCTCTTCTCTGTTTCTTCCCTTGGCTGTCCCTTCTAGTCCCTGTCTGAAAAGAAGTTTGACTACCGGGAATTTGCTG
This sequence comes from Campylorhamphus procurvoides, assembly GCA_013396655.1. NCBI lineage: Eukaryota > Metazoa > Chordata > Aves > Passeriformes > Dendrocolaptidae > Campylorhamphus > Campylorhamphus procurvoides. Next base: position 52,042 of record WBMV01003826.1, on the reverse strand, counting down.
CTATTCCTTCCTCCAAACCTGTTTACGAAATCCAGGTATAAACTGCATGCTGAGCCACCCTTGCATTGGTTAGGGCTTGGTTTGGTGGAAGAGTTGAGGCTGAGGAGTTTGGGGAAACACTGCAGAGGCCCTGCATGTGTGGGGGCAGTGACACCAGCCTTCCTGAAAACTGAGGGTTTAGTGGAGGCTTCAGACCAGTGGAATTGGGAAAAAGTTGGTCCAAATGGTTTAAAAATGAATGACCAAAGCTTTGCAGCCATAAAGCAGCTGCATCTTCACCTGAATGGCACCTGAAATACTTTTAAGTGAAAGATGAGAACTAAAAGGGAAGACAAAGCTATAGAAATGACAGGCAAATTGGAGTGGCTGTGAACTTCCAGCTGGATGTGTCTGGCATCCTGCCTGGAAAGTAGCAGCCTGTCAGTTGTCATTTCTAGTTCTGCTGTCAGTGAGCTGGGGAGTGAGCACCCAGTTCTGAGGGGGAGCACCATGGAGAGGTGCTTCTCCTTCCTAAAATAAGCTCATTTCAGCTGCTTTGTCCTGGAATCCCAGCTCTGGAGGTGACCCTGACCCCCAGCCCCTGCTCTGGTGCCACCAAAGTCACTCGCCCAGGGCTGGGAGCTGTGACTGCCTGTGTTGGTCAGTCAGTCCCTGATGGCATTTGTGACAGCTGAGCTGAGCAGATACTGTGTCTGAATGTTTTTAGGGTTTTTTTTAGTTTTATATGAAGAAAGTGAAGCAGATACCTGTGTGTAGAGAGCCAGCAAGCACTGCCACTTGGTCTTCAGCTTAATGTGGGGACACTGAGATCCCAGCCCAGGGTGTTGTTCAAAAGCCAGGCTGGCTCCAGCAGAGCTGCAGTTTGAGAATTCTTGGGCAGTTTTACATGATTGGATGTCTGTTCTTCACTGACACCTCTCCCTGGTGGTGTTGCTCAGCCCTTGGAAGTCACTTGTTTTTAACTCAGAGTCCCTTCCTTTGGGATGTGCCTCCTCCAGGTTCTGTGCCAGGAAACTTGGAGGGCTGGTTGTTCAAGCCCCGTGGCAGTTCTGGACTGCCCAGATTTTCCCAAGTGTAACCCTGGGTCTTCATACAGCTGAGAAGGTGCCTCCAAAGGAGGCTGCACCTCCAAATCCTCCAGCAGTGCCTGTGGGCCTCTCTCAGCAGTGCAGGAGTTCATGGAATCCCAGGATGTTTGAGGGAACCTTAAAGCTCCTCTCGTTCCACCACCCTTCCACTAGACCAGATTGCTCCAAGCCCTGTCCAACCTGGCCTTGAGCACCTCTGGGGCAGCTGCAGCTTCTTGGGCAATCTGTGCCAGGGCCTCACCAGCCTCACAGAGAAGGATTTCTCCCTCCTATCCAATATAAATCTCCTCCCGCCTCACTTAGAGCCTTTTTCTCACTTTTTCCCACTCTTTACACTTTCTGTCTTTTGTGTCACTCCCTCTCCTCTCTACACACAGGTCAGGGGGTGGGTGCTTGACTTGAGCATGAGGGATTGGGGTTGGAATGAGGAGCCCTCTCTGAGGGCCGTGTCTCAGCTGGGGTAGCACCAGCACCACTGAGGGCAGCAGGTTCTCCATGGGGTGTGGGAAGGCTGGAGCTGGGGAATTCCCTGGCACAGGGATGTTACGGGGGGATGCTCACGTTTGCTGTTCTCTTCCAGTCACCTGATGCAGCTGATGACCTCAGATATGTTGATGACCGAAATAATTCAGGTAAGCCATGGCCAGGAGAGTTGTCTCTGCACTACTGGCTCCCCACCACGGTCCTAGAGGGTTTCCCTTTGCCTATGGAACCATGCTGAGGACCTCACCTGCTGCTGCTTGATACAGTGTCCTGTTTTGTCTGTTTTAGAGTGAACACTCCACGCTCACCACATTCATTTTGGGTAGGATATTTGCATTGTGCTTTAGTGATGACTAATGTGCCCAGTGTGGTGTGTAACAAGCATGCTGGTTTTCTTCAGTTTGGTGCCCTGGAGCAGAGTGGTGGTAGGATGTGGTGGGGAAGGTTTGACCTGTGTCACATGCAGGAGGTGAATGATACCTGTTGTTCAGGGGCTCCCTTGTGCCCCTTTTGCTGGAGGGGAAACTGTGCAGGTAAATTCATCCTGGTGCAGACCTGGAGCACTTGGTGCTCTCGTAGCTGGGTGACTCCAAGTTACACTCATGGATCTGTGGTCATGGTCACCTCAGTCAGGAGAAATGAAAGCTCTGCAGCTCTGTCTCCAGACTGTCCAGCTGGGATGTGTCTGTCCCCAGCTGTAACAGACAGGTCAGACCATCCTCCAGTTCATTGCAGTGGCTGCAGAAAGTGCCTACAGAACCATCGTCTCATTTAAGGGTGGTGCATTTTTTTATGCAGTCAGGATTCTATTCCTTTTATTGAGTTTACACATCATCCAGTAGTGTAAAAATTACCTTTCTGAGTCAGTGCAAGGTTGTGCCTGATGCTGTAGCTGATCCAGGGTCCAGTGGGAGCCACAGGGAATGCCAGACAAGGAGGTAAAAAAGAAAAGCAGGAAGTGATTCTTTCCAGAGCTGCTCCAGGTGGCAGCAGGCAGTGGGTTTACACTTTCTATGCCAGAGGCTTTGATTTTAAGAGTTCTTTCTTTCTTTAATCTCTTCACATTTGCAGTAAATTTCCCCCTGAACTCCATGGATCATGATGCACTTCGTTGTAGCTGAGCTCAGTTTGACTCCCTGATTGGTGGTATCAGTAGTTTCTCACAATGCAGTCTTGTCATGGGTTTCTTCCTCACTCCTCTTCATTAGTTGCCAGACCCTGACCCTGGTGCAGTCCTGGCTGCTGGGTGTTGTGGCAGCAGGTAGCACATTCCTGCCCTTTGCCTGTGGTTTAACCACTTATTTGCCCGCCAAAGCCACCCCATGGCAGCTTGTTTCAGGTAGGGCTTTGCCCAGGGAACAATCCAAGCATTTTTAAAGCTCAGTATGCTGTGTGGAGATCACTAAACCTGCATGTTTGGGAGCTCTTTTGGCCAATTCCAGCCTAAGAGGGTCTAAAAGGACTGACTGCCCTCTAAGCCACAGAATTTCCTCCTCCACCTGCCTACCCACCCAGGCTGGATTTTTACCTGCATGTGCCCATGACTTCCTTTTATACCCATTTGCCTTGTCTGGGAATCAATAACCTGCTTCCCAACCCGTGTCCCATCAAGGGGTTGGATAGGCTGGGCAAGCTGGGAGAAGAGAAGGCTCTGGGGAGACCTGAGAGCCCCTTCCAGTGCCTAAAGGGGCTCCAGGAGAACTAGAGAGGAACTTTGGACATGAGCCTGGAGTGCCAGGACAGGGTGGGAAGGGCTCCCTGCTGACTGGCCTGGCTTTGGAGGAGAGGGTGGGACACTGGGCACAACTCAGCAGACTGAGCCTTTAATCTGATGGATCTTCATGGGTTTCTCTATCTGAGGTTCTCTGCTACATCCAAAGGCTTTAGAGAGGCTTCTCAGGACCCCACTTGAAGCTCACAGATTGCCTATGCCCTTCTGCATTGTCCCTCCAGTAGATACTGAGGGAGCTGAAGTCCCCCATGAGGACCAGGACTTGCTAATATGAGGCTGCTCCTTTCTGTCTCTGGAGGCCTCATCTATTCAGTCTCCCTGGTGAGGAATGTCACCTGTCCCTGCAATCCTGACCCCTGAGCTCTGGTTGGCTCTTCACCCCTCCCTGGGTGCAGTTCTGTGCACCCAGCCGGGCACTGACACAGAGGGTGACCCCACCTCATCTCCTCTGCCTGTCCATCCCAAAGAGCCTCCAGTGCTCCCATCACAGGAGCCATCACACCACATCTCTGGGATGCCAGTAAGTTTAAAGCACTCCTGACCAGCTGGGCCAGTCTGTGACCAAAGATGCTCCTCCCTCTCCCTGACAGAGGGACCCCCTCAAGCCCCTGCAGAGCTGGGTCAGGGTGACTCCATGGTCTGGGAAGCAGAGGCTTTTCAGGACACTCAGTTCTTCCTAAGGCTTAGCTCTTCCAGTCACATTCAGTGAATGGCAGGTGTCTCCTGACACGTGGGACTTTCTTCCCAGGATCCACAGTGGTCACTGTATGAGCTACAGGTCACCAGAAAGTTCTGGATACGAGGTTATTATGAGTCACTGAGACTTCAGTGGTGTCCCAAATCCAGCACCTGCAAATACCCCAGAACATTCCCTGGAAGTGCGCAAGGCGAGGTTGAACAGGGCATGGAGCAGTCTGGGCTAGTGGGAGGTGTCCCTGCCCATGGCAGGGGGTGGAATGAGATGAGCTTTAAGGTCCCTTCCCACCCAAACCAGTCGGTGATCCTGTGATACCCTAAACATCTGCATTAACTGCCCACTGAGTGCTGGCAGAACCACAGGATGGTTTGGGTGGGAGGGGACTCCACAGATCACCCAATTCCACCTCCTGCCCTGAGCAGTAACACCTTCCACTAGACCAGGTTGCTCCAAGCCCTGTCCAGCCTGGCCTGGAACACTTCCAAGGTGGGGCAGCCACAGCTTCTCTGGGCAGCCTGTGCCAGGGCCTCACCACCCTCACAGGGAGGAGTTCTTCCCAATATCTTATCTAATTTAACCCAGTGCATTCTCTTCAAAGTCGTCTCTTCTCCTTGCAGTTTCCCAGGAGCAGGATGGGCAGCCAGAGGAGGAGGACACGTTAGGAACACGGGATCCATCAGCCCCCCCTCCCTCAGCCCTGGAGGACATGGCCCTGTACAGCAGCAAGCGCAAGCTGCGGCACAGCCGGCGCAGTCTGGAGGCCGCTGTGCCCACGTAGGTGACCCGGCACACCTGGGCAATGGACTGGCCTGGCACAGCCCTCCGAGCCTCCTGTGCTCCAGGGACAGCACCTTGTGCTCCAGGGACAGCACCTTGTGCTCCAGGGACAGCTCCGGGCTGCCCCCTGCTGCCTCCAGGCTCTGCATGGGACCTGAGCACCCCACGGAGCTCTGTGGCCAACTGACTCCTCTGAGGCTGTGAACCACCCTGTTTCTCACCTGACAGTGCACTGGGGCATGGCTGAAAAACAGGACAACACTGGACTGACTGCTGGCAGATGGAGAGGAGGGGTGGGCAGGACAATGGGCAGCTCGTTAGCCTGTAAATATTGTGTGTGGGGAAGGGTAGGACAGGGAGAATGTAGGAGTGTGAGTGTGTTGGGCTCCAGCTGTTACTGCCTCAACTTGGTTTTTGTAGTGGTTAAAAGGAGCTTTTCCTCTGGTGGGAATCAGGAGGAAGGCCCAGCCTGCCTTTACTCCTATTTAATTTTCAGTCTCTTGCCAAAAAGCATCTCGTCCCACCTCCTGCACTGTGTCACCTCACTTCCCTTTGGGATTGTGTGGGAATGGGAAGCTTAGAGGCAAAAAAAATGAAAGGAAAAAAACCTGCAGAATTCCAGCAAAGTGCCTCCCTCTACCACTGACACTTTGTGCTCAAGGAGCACAGCAGAGCCTGGGCCAGTGCTGTGTCACCTGCTCTGTCCTGCTGGGACTTGGTGCTGTCCTGGGGACAGGTCCTTCCCTGGATGGGCACGTTGCTGTGTGTCACACGTGGTGTGAGCAGCTCCACGAGCACACGAGTGTCAGAGGGGACTGGGGTCTCTCTTCTGTAGCACTGGGGCTGAACTGGTGACTGGGGCAGGAATGGGACGGAGCCAACAGCTGTAGCAGGGGTTTAGGGGGGGTGTGACAGCAATGGGGAGCAGGATAGTTGGGATAGGACATGGTGGCAGAGATGGGAGGTGTGACAGCAGTACCTTAGTGGGTAGGATTCAGGAACTGGGGACAAGTAGGACGTGGCAGTGCTGGGGTCAGGTTGGGAGTTAGGGGGTCTTACAGGTAGGAATGCTGGTGGAGAGTCCACAGTGTCCATGGCTGGCTCTGAGGTGGAGTGGGGTGGCAGGGAGCACTGGGAGCACCACAGAGCAGGCTGGGGCTGGCCTGTGCCTTGCAATAACTACACAATTTCACTTTGCCAGCTCGTTGGCTTCAGGCCCCTTTCTGTGGAGAACAGAGAAAATGCACGTTTGCCCATGCAAGAGGGAAAAAGGGAAATGAAAAATGAGAGGGGTGGAGTGATGGGTGTGAGTCCTGGTTTCCACATGTGGAACAAGGGCTGTGAGCAGGTTCTGTATCATGTGAGCTCTGCAAATATGGAGGTCACAGCTGCTGCTCCCAGCTCTGCCATCAAACTCTGCTGCCACTACTGAGGGAAGCAGCCCTTTTCTTTTTTCTGGTTTTTTTCACTGCCTCTAATCGGGAGGAAGGTCTGAGCTCAGCCTGATCCCATTCCCCGTCCATTGGTGCTCTCTGACTCCCCAGCAAGACCAGGGTTGGACCTTGAGCCTCACAGTGGCTGGGCAGGCACATCTGCTTGTACATTTGCTGAAGGAAAGAACTGGATGCAGTTTTTTGGGTGCAGTTTTTTAGTTGAGCCTCTCCCTTCATGCCAAAATCCAGTGGATCATTTTAACTGAACCCATTATGTTTTGATTTTACAGATCTGTGAAGGGGGAACTCTGATAATCTCACACTGCAGCCGTGGCTGCTTCCATCATCAGCAATTGGAGCTTTTCCTTTTTAAATCTAACTTTAGCATTTGCTTTTTAACAACAGCAGTTTTGGAAACAATCCTGGCTGGGTTTTGGTGACTAACTTGTGATTCTCCTCTCCTTTCTCTGTGCGGTACCTGGTGCCAGGCTCTGTGTTCTTTCCCATTCTCTCCTGAGAGACTCCGAGGGAAAATTAGCGCATCAAGACTGTAACTAGTGAAATTTGTACAACCAAAGAAATCTATTTTGTGGTTCAAGGATAATAAAGTTTACTTTACATTTTAGAGCCTTTAGTCACTGTGGTTTGCCCTGGGTGAAGCGTGAAATTTTGTTACCAACACTTTGGTGGTGCAAAGATGCCCCTGATTTTCCTGCCTTTGGGAGCAGAAATTAATGCTTACCCAAATCAATGTGAGAATATCAAAATTCTGGGATAGGAACAAAACCAATATGAAACACAGTGATACCAGCAAGATCTTCAGCCTCTTGGCTTTCCTTATTTGGATCTGTTTTAAAAAAAATACCCCAACACTATTTTGTTTACATTATTAAAGTTTTTTAAGATAACAGTTTGACTGGTAAAAACCAACCCCATTTCTATAGCTCAAACAGGTTTTCCTTGGTCTGACTTAGTGGACGGGCAGGGAAAGAGGAACAACCTCAGCAGGGAGAGGGTGGACTTCCTTTTCCTAGAGCCAGGGTAGTGCCAGACCTCAGCCTCATTCTCCCTGCACTGGTGTCCTCACCAATTCCCAAATATTACGAATGTATCCACATCACAACCACAGGAAAGGAGCATCTCGTTAACTGAATTAAAGGACTGGGCAATTATTATCTGGCCAAAGCGACCTGAGAACTGCAGCCCTTCTGGGTGAAACGGGACAGGAGTGGGTGATAACATTTCCCAGCACGGGTTCACAAAATCTCAGAATGGTTTGGGTTGGAGGCACCTTAAAGGTCAGTCCCACCTTCCACCACCTGACCAGGTTGTTCCAAGCCCCGTCCAACCTGGCCTTAAACACCTCCCAGGGCGGGGCAGCCACAGTCATTCTGGGCAGAGCAAAGCCCTGTCCGACCAACCGAGAACCAGCTCCGCTCCCTCCCGTGAGGAGATCCCCGGGCAGGGGGACTGCGGGAAGCCAGCAGGTGATTTTTTAATGTTAGTAAAGCTTTGGACGCTGTCTCTCCCAGGATCCTTCTGAAGGTGCCCAGGGCAGAGCCGGACCCTCCATTCCACCCAAAGCGAGCAGCTGCCCGCGGGGCCGGGCTCAGGGTCAGTGCCCGGGGTGCAGATGCAGGAATCGATGGACAGTAACGGAGGCGGCCGACGATCCTGAGGCGCTGCGGGTCCCTGGCGGGCAGAGCGGCCGCTTGGAGGGATCGGGGGCTGAGCGGGCACTGACGGCGACTGAGGGAGCAGCGCCCAGGACCTGGCCGGACCGGAAGTGACGCAGGCGTCGGAAGTGACGCAGCGCAACGCGACGGTGACGGGCAGGGGCGGATCCCGGGAAGGGGAGGGAGGGCCCCGGCGCCGGCGGATCCCGGGAGGGGGGCGGATCCCGGGAAAGGCGGGCGGATCCCGGGAGGGGGGCGGATCCCGGGAAAGGCGGGCGGATCCCGGGAGGGGGGCGGATCCCGGGAAGGACCGGGCGGATCCCGGGAAAGGCGGGCGGATCCCGGGAGGG
>WBMV01003826.1:0-36711 GCA_013396655.1 Campylorhamphus procurvoides | reverse complement strand
GCGGATATTCCCAAATTCAGCCTCAGTCTTTGGGAAGAGTCTTGCAGCCTGACTCAGCTCCCCCTGACAGAGCCTGAGCTGGCCTCCTTGGATCAGGAATGCTGTAGGGGTGTCTGGTGAGGAGATTGGGACAGAGGGGATGTCACGGGTGGTCATGCTGGGAGGGCTGCAGTGTGCAAGAACCTGCTCTTTGTGTGCGTGGGTTGGGTGTGCAGGAGAGACCAGCATGGCCTGTGGGCTCTGACACAGCCGTGCACACACAGGTTGGGTGTGCAGCAGAGACCAACACGGCCTGTGGGCTCTGACACAGCCGTGCACACACAGGTTGGGTGTGCAGGAGAGACCAGCATGGCCTGTGGGCTCTGACACAGCCGTGCACACACAGGCTGGGTGTGCAGCAGAGACCAGCATGGCCTGTAGGCTCTGACACAGCCGTGCACACACAGGTTGGGTGTGCAGCAGAGACCAGCATGGCCTGTGGGCTCTGACACAGCCATGCACATACAGGCTGGACCAGGGATGGATGTGTGTGGACACACGTGCACAGGCACACGTGCTGACACTCACGGAGTCTTCCACAGGTGTGAGCCTGACAGACCTTAGGATTTGTGTGTGAGCAGAGGAAGGGGACGGTCCCATGTTCCTCCCTCTAAATTGATTGAGGTCAACAGGGGTCAATTATGGCTCTTTCCTGGCCTGAGGACCAGGTTCTCCATCTTCTAGGACAGTTAGAGTGGAAAGAGGCACCTGTGCAGGGACAGAAGTGCTGATCAAATCCTTCTGCTGCCAAAAACATCTAATTTGTGAAAGCTGCAGTGAGCTCAGCTGCAAGAGAGGCAAAAAATACGTTAGTAACAGCAAACTACCCCAAACCAGAGCAGTGACAGTGACAGGAGGGCCAAACACGGCTTCTCAGTTCTTTGTGCATATTTTGCCTGGATCAGGAGGCAGAAGACCACAGCATGCCCCAGCCCCATTAGAGGGACACAAGGAGGCTGTAGTTTGGGAAGAGAAGTTTGTTTAGATTTTGTTCTCACTCCCATTTACCTGAGGGGCTTTAGAATTGAACGATGAAGAGAGAGCTACATTTGCTGTCACCTGGCAGTGGGAATAGGAGTATTCAGAGGGGGCAAAAAAAGTTACGCTCTGTGTGGCTTAGGGGAAATGGCATGTTAAAGGCAAAAGTTGTGGCTGCCCCAGCCCTGGAAGTGCTCAAGGCCAGGCTGGGATTAGGAGCAACCTGGTCTAGTGAAAAGTGTCCCTGCCCATGGCAGGAGGTGAAACAAGATGGGCTTGAAAATCCCTTCCCCACCAGCCCAGCCAGTCTCTGATTCTGGGATTCTGTTAATGTGGAAATGTCACATGCCACAGTCTGTGTTTGTGCCAGAGCAGGGCCGTGGCTCAGGACAGATCGACCCATGATCTTTCAGACATAATATTTCTGACAATCACAACTTCCTAAGCAACTGAAATACACCTCCAAACCTTGCAGAATTGGATGTCTTTGCATTTTATAGTTACATGGAACATTTCTGGACTGCTTATGAGGCCCCACATACTGGATTTTTGTAGGCCTAATGAGGAAGAGAGTTTGATGAGTGCATCTCTAAAATCAGCATGTAGGGGAAATAAAAGCCAAAGGCAGAATGTGATTCTCCTTCACCAAATTAGACCTTGCACTTGGTCATTTTCTTGAAGTTTTCTGGTTTAGACTTGGTTATATCTTATATCTTGTGACTAAAATCCAGGGAAAAGCCTTGGCTGAAGGAGAGAGTGTGGCATGAGCATGGCTATCACAGATATGGTGCCTGGGGACATGAGTTAGTAGTGGCCTTGGTAGTGCTGGGGGAGTGGTTGGTCTTGATAGGCTTATAGGGCTTTTCCAACCCAAAGGATGCCATGATTTCATGATTATTCAGGTAATCTGCTCTCTAAGAGACCACTGTTGCATGCAGGATGATATTTCCTTTCCAGCAGCTGTAAAGATCACGTTGTGTCCTGGTGACTCCCCACAGCTCAGATTTCCCCATCCACCCCATACCCTCATTGCACAGGACAGTGAAGGGTGACATGTTGACATGCATGAGAGGCTGCCACGCTGGGACATTGGAGGTGTCTCAATAACCACTTCACAAGGAAAATTACAATGTCATTTTCCCTTCCTCTGCCCTGCAGGAAGATCCCCTGGACATTCCAACTGTCTGGCCAATTTCCCAATTGTGCAGCAAGGAATGTTCTGTGGGATCCCCTGCACTGGTAAGCAGAGGTGAGTGAGAGTCCAGGGGGTGTTTGAGATGCATAGCAGGCTCCCAGTTCCACTCTGCCACATGTCTGCAGTGTTCAGGACATTCCTTACTCACCTGAGACACAGAAAGAATTTATGGAGCCATTTATCGGGCTCAGTTACCTCAAGTGTGAACATGCTGTGATCTCTGGAAGCTCAGTGAATAATTGATTAATTGAAGCAATTTCTCATCTGATGGCCATGACTTCTGATGAAATGAAACTCCCAGGCTGCAGCAGGTAGACACACTGTCTTTTTTTTAATGATGACTGAGATCCATATAAGACTGTCAGGAGTGAAAAAATGGGGTGACATTCACTCAGAGTTATTAGCATGGAGTGATCAGCTCAGATGACCAAAAGAAAAGGCCTGTGATGCCTTACCTGGCATTGTAACAGGAATAACAATGGGGACATGAAATTTTAACAGTAACTCAGGCTTTGAGTCTACTACCTGAAACTGAGAGGATATTGAGGATGAGAACATAGCAAGACTCAGCAGAAAATGGAGAATGGAAAGAGGAAAAATAAGGTTTAGGACTTGGGAGAGGCAGTTCTGCCTAAAAAAGGATCTAGTTGAGTTTATTGCCCACATTTCCCCATGCTGTTCTGGGGAACATGCCTGAGCCCTGCTTGGTGAGAAGGGCAGTTCATGGGAAGGTGTCCAGCATCCATTTTCATGGAATTAGAAAATGGTGGGAAGGGACTGTCAAGACCATCTTGTTCCAACTCTCCTGCCATGGGCAGGGACACCTTCCACTAGACCAGGGGGCTTCAAGCCCTGGCCAACCTGGCCTTGAACACTTTCAGGGATGGGGCAGCCACAGCTTCTCTGGCCAGTTTTCTCTTGCCCCAGCTCTTGGATAATTCCATGGCCATGTGCGCTGGCTAAAGCAGGAAATACTGCAGTTCACTTAAAAACTACAAGTGCTGCAACACTGTGAGACTGGCAAGTGAGAGGCCCTAACCTAAGAGATCCTTCTCAGGAGGAATCCAACCCTTAGCATGGAAAGTGAGCACAGGCAGGAACAGCTTCTGGAGAGGACGAGCCAGTCTCGCTGTTCACGCAGGTTCTGCCTCTGCTGCAGCAAGATGAGAAGGCACTGGTTGTCCTTCCATCACCATGCAGAATTAAAAACCCCACACCTTAAACCATATTCCAGGAGACAGGTTGCTCCCCAAATCATTTACCAAGTACAGCATTTTCTTGAGAGCAAACCAATACTTTCCATGTCTCATTGTCACCATGTGTAGTGGTTTTGGTTTGGGGTTTTCCTGGTAACTGGGGTCATAACTAAGGAAGTGTTCCATCTCATTTCTTTACGTAAGCAAAGATATGAGAGGGGGAGTCGGAAGTCAGGAGGTATTCTTTTTCCTGGCAGTGCTGGAGAGCAGACGAGCTACCTGTGGTCACTCTGCTCGTGGGAGTGGGCCGTGGCTGAGGGTCTGTTGATCAGCCAGCCAGGTTAGGAGGAGCTGCCCTGAGATTTGGGAACAGCAGTTGTTCTGGTGAGAGGGAAGTGAAAACTTGTTTTTCTCTCCTTTTCTCCTCTGTATATATATGTACATATATGTAAATATATATAGACTGATTTAGTTCTACTGAAGTTCGGTTTTGTGGGGTTTTTTCTTTCCCCTTTTTTCCCCTCCTCCCCTCTCCCTTTCTAGTCCTGTGGCCGGGAGGGGTCTTTAGGGTCCCTGTTCTGGGCCTTTCGGCTCTTGGCATTTGGCCAATTTTCGACCGGTCACAATTTTTGGTGCTGAAACCCGGGATGTCTGCTCCAGTCGTTTTACCTCAGCGATTGTTGTCCTCTCCTAAACCCAACCCTCCCAGAACATCAGCAGTCTGTTTTCGCAGGATCTTTTCTATTTTTTCAGGCCAAATAACTTTTTTTAAAATGATTTCTGAACTTCAGATGTTGAGACATTTGAAAACATGATTTTTTTTTTTACAGCCTACCCTAAGAGACATTAGTGATGCCATTAAACATGGTATATGAGCCAGCTGAGGCCCCATCAAAAGGATCAAATTCACCTTGATTTATTTCTTGCCCAGGCTGTGGAAGTCCTTCAAGCATTGATAGCATGGAGGGGTTTGTGGCTGGCTGTGCAGAGTGTGGGCTAAAGAATACTCTGTGCTGCCTTTTTCTTCTTGCTGGTATTCAGGGCAGTGAAGACGAGGTGTTTAAGCCCTGGAAGTTGTGCCTGTATGAAAAGATGAGGTGTTTAAGCCCTGGAAGTTGTGCCTGTACTTGCACATAAGCAGTCTGGGGCAGAGATTAGGTCTTCCCAGCCCTTTCCAGACAAAGGGATCCAGCCCTGCTTCTTTGCAGGCAGTTCCTTCCTTGGTGCCCACAGACCTTCAGCAGGCTCAGCTCCTGGGAGTGTCCCAAAGCAGCGGAGCAGGTCCAGCCAGGGAAAGGATCACCTGAGCAAGGCAGCCTGGGAACTGGCTGTGCAGGCAGAACACGTAACAACAAGCACTGGAGTCAGCACCAAGGAGGTGGATGGAGCCAGCCCCAGGTGCTGAGGCATCAGTAGGGCTGGCACCAGGCACAGCAGATGAGAGAGAAAGGGAATGCTGAGCCAGTTCCTTTTTGCTAAGACTGGGCAAACACAGCCCCAGCACCCTTGATTCACACCTGGCAGAAAGGCTTAGGAGAAAAGCAGGTCCTGTTTATTTGTTTTAATCTCTAGGGCTTTGTGGTGATCACAGGATGGCTGAAACTGAATTCCTACTGCCCTGTCAGGAAAAAACCAACAAAAGTTCATCAGAACAGAACATAATATGGACAGGGAGCACATGCCAAAGTCAACAGGTCTCTGCTTTTCTCAGTCTCTGCTCTTAGTGTGACTCCAGAGGTAAAGGGGGAGTTTCTATATGCAGCTTCATCTGTCAACCACTTTCCCTTGCATTAAATATTCTGTATGGTTGAGTGTTTTTCTGTGTGGAGGCAGCTGCAGGCTGTGATCACATCAATGCTGACTCTTCCCAGTATTAAGGGAGTCTGACAGCTTTTGGGGGTCACAAAACCCAATGTGTGTGACAGGTATCACAGCCAGTAAAGTCACTGCCAGTTACACTGATGGGAACAGAAGCAGACATCAGGCCAAACCAAAGGGATATTTCCCTTGGAGACTCCCACCTCAAAACCTCCTTGATAATAGCAGGGGGATTCCTGAGGTCTCCATGCTCACTCCTCTCCTCCTGTTCCTCACCTGCTCCTGGTTTCCTGGCCAAGGAGGGGAGTGACTCCATTAAGGACTCTCCATGCTCCTGGTGCAGCAGGAGCCAACCCAGTGTCTTTGGGACAGCCCAGACAGACGGGTGGAGTAGACCTAAATCTTGCCTCTCATCAGCCCATTCTATCAGCCTTCATCTCTCACTTTTTAAGTTTCCAACAAGCTGCTTCGTGCTCTCCTTTATCCACTGCCCCCAAGCATAGGAGGAGTTACTGCAAACAGGCACAGAGCTGCCTTCTGCTCTCCTGCAGCTTCCTCCTGCAAAACCCAACCACCAGACCAAATGAGTGTGTGAGAGAGAGTGCCAAAGAGCCAGGGTACCCAGACCTCCTTCTTTCTGTGGGATTCTTGGGGCAGGGCCAGGAGCTGGACTTGATGGTGCTTGTGGATCCCTTCCAACTCAGATTTTTTCCATACCCTTCTGTGTATGTGTCTGTGCTCATTCTTGTCCCAGCCACTGTATTAAGAGAAGGATTTCTTGAGGAGGAACTGAAGTTTGCACGTTTGATTCAAAAGGTTCTGATCATGAGTGGTGTTCTTGATACTTCTAAATTTATGGATGTGATTTCATGGAATTATCCCTTAGGATAGCAGAGAACTTAATGAAATGTCAAATAATGATAACAAATTTCTAGAATGTGTGAAGTGATGCTGTAACAAATAAGGGGGTAGATCCCCTCTGCTCTAGAGACAGGCTGGGAGAGCTGGGGGTGTCCAGCCTGGAGAAGAGAAGGCTCCAGGGAGACCTGAGAGTCCTTCCAATGCCTAAAGGGGCTCCAAGAGAGCTGGAGGGGGACTCTGAACAAAGAGTGACATGACAAGGGGAAATTAATTCCCACTGCCAGAGGGCAGGTTTAGATGGGATATTGGGAAGAAATTCTTCCCTGTGAGAGTGGTGAGGTGCTGGTACAGGGAATTGTGGAGGTGCCACACATTATTCTTTTCAGCATCTTCATAATATGAAATTCCTAATTAAATAAAATACCCAAGCATGTAAGTAAAATTCTCTATTAACCAGTAGTTACAGGCTGAAAATCTACATTTGGTGTATTTTCAGTTTGTGACTCGGTTTCTTTGACAATTGAGATGGTTCAGAATTCCAAAAAGACAACATTTTTCTTTTTCTGAGGTGAAAGAAGCTGCAGGAAACAGATTTGCAGGTGAAGTTCAAGCAAGGAGCCTCTTGCTCCTGCTTGGAGTCCCTTTTGTCTGAGGTGCCCCAAGTCGAGGAGAATCCAGCCATGATGGCAGAGTGCTAATACCTAATGTTTGTTCAATTTCCTGTCCTTCTGGAGCAGGGAAACCTGACACAATATTCTCTGACCTCCTGTTAAAGGAACCAAGGCTTAAAGCACAGAATGCTCAACAAAATGCGTGGAATACACAGTTCTGGGGTCAAAAAAATACCAAGGCAATGCTACACACTGAGTAATCCATCTCCTATTCCCTAAGGCACGTCAGTGGTGCTCCACCAAATCCAGCCTTGCACTGGTATAATGGATACACTTGGAATGGATAAAAACTAGTTAAGAGAGAAGTGAAGAGACAAGAGTTTAAAACCCAATTTTGTCTTAGAAACCTCCCTTTGGCACACAAATATCAGCCAGAAATGCTATTGTGATCGTTTCCAGCTGACTGGGAGAGGAATTGCTTCCCAAGCAGTGGATGATTTGACCTAGAACTGGAGACCCAGCCTGGCAATTGGCAGCTTCATGACACCAAATCTGACCCAGTGCCTCAAGGCTCTGCCAGCTGCAGACAGCTGTTCCCAGGAGCTGCAACACAGCAAAACGAAATTATAAAAGAAAATCCACAAGCTAAGTGCAGAATCCAGCTGAATTTGGCAAGATGCGCTGTAGCAAGAATTTTATTTATTTATTGACCTGAGCTCAGCTCATGTCCATCAGAGTGACAAAAGGTAATAAATAACCTTAGAGGTTCCAGGTAACTTCTCCCCTTCTGCTTTATCTGACAGGGAGAGGGTTTGGAAGATGAATTGAATAGCTGTAATTCTGTGCATATGTCTCTCTATATCTGTAAACCAACATTGTTCATGCAAGCTGAGAATTCGTCAGCATATGCAGTTCTTGTTGCAGCTCAGGGAATTTAAGGATGGCAGCAGTTAATAGAATCATGGAATTGCAGGATGGTTTGTGTTGGAAGGGACTGTAAAGCTCATGTTGTTTCAACCCCCTGCCATGAACAGGGACACCTTCCACTAGACCAGGTGGCTTGGAGCCCTAGAAACATTCCAAACCAGGACAGATACTTATGATGGCAGAAACACAACTTCTGGGTTTTGTTTTATGGTTCTCAGATTTGTGGGTCTGTTTCGGAGGAAATGACCCCCCACTTCCAGGACATGCAGGGTTTTCCAGGCCACTGCCAAGGCCACCACTGACTCATGACCCCAAGTGCCACATCCACATGGCTGTTAAATCCCCCCAGGGATGGGGATTCCACCTCTGCCATGGGCAACCTGTGCCAGGGCTGGACAGGGAGGAATTTGCTCAGTGTCCAACCTAAACCTCCCCTGGCTGTTTCTTCTCCTGTCCCTTGTTCCCTGGGAGCAGAGTCCAACCCCCACCTGGCTCCACCTTCTGTCAGGGAGTTGCAGAGAAATAAAAAAGCTCTCCCAGATCAGCCCAGGTGTTTTCTGGTGTCCCTGTGAACCCACCCCCTGCCAGTCCATTTTCTGCCCTTTCAGTCCTTGTGCTGGAGGCAGAGATGCCCAGGTGTCCCTGGTCACAGTTTGCAGACACTTTTCTCTAGACTGAAGAGAGTTCAGGCATAAAACAGCCTTTTTTGGGATGTGAGGAATGAAACTTCCATGTCCCCAGCCCCACTCCCAACTGTGAGTTGCCTCTGAATGTATGCAGTGCTGTCTTCTCTGGTCCTGCTGAGTAACACTCAGCATTATCTGACACTTCTTTAAAGCTCCATCCACCTTCTTCATTTATAACTGTAGTGAAATTATTATATTAATCAATATAAAATTAGGAGTGTTTTACCACTGTTGAATGGCAATGACAACAGCAGTAAAACCCTCACCCTCTGTACTCAAACTCATTAATGTAACTTAACAGGAGTCACTCCTTTTGGGGCTCAAGAGGAAATCTCTGCTGGCACCTCAGAGGTGCAGGAAAAGAACATCCCAGCATTTACATTAGTTCAGGGTCTGAAGCTGAAGTGCCCTGAGCTCTTTGCAGATCACTCAGATACTGATTTTGTGTGTGGCATGACAAGCATTTCTTTCAAAAATTGCTTAAAATCGGATTTGTCTGTAGTCTCAAATATTTGGTCTCCTACAGACAATTGCCAAATATCAAATGTGAGCCCCTTCAGCTCTTATTTTTCTCAACATCAGGAGATTGAAGAAGTGATTGCATCCCTTGTGTATTATTTCTTCATTCATCTCATGAGGACTCCTCTACCTTCTGACTTTGTTACACCAGTAGGACACCTGCATGCCTGCACTCCCTGCCTGTGTTCAAGTGCTGAGGTGATTCTAAGACCCAACTTAAAAGGATCCAGAGGGTGTCCTTGTGTCCAGGTACCTGCTTTTGGTTTAGGGTCACATTACACACAAGAAATAATTTTTGTAGCATTTGGAAATTAATTTTAACAGAGTGCAGAAAAGAACCACTTGGCTTTAAAACAAATGACAAATGTAAGCTTAGCAACCCACACCCTAAAAGAGAAAGTTGGGCATTCAGTCAGGTGCATAGGCCTTGCTCATCCCAGGGCTGCCTGATTGATCTGTTTCTTATTTTGGCCCAAAACAATGAATTGTGTGAAGGTAAGTGGTTAAGTGACTCACACCTTTGTCTAATTTAATGCTCCCATCCCTTTGGAATGAACTTTCTCCAGCACTGCTCCATGTGCTTCAGATCTCTTGCCTTTGCCCTGTGACGATGGTGTGTCCCTGTCATGTCACCACTCTCATGGCTGCTTTGAATGTCCTTACAGCTCTCCCTCTCCTCATGGCTCGTCGGTCCCAAAGCTCCTCGCAGGGGGACAATCCCCTTGACCCCAACTACCTTCCCCCCCACTACAAGGAGTATTACCGCCTGGCCCTGGACGTGCTCACAGAGGAGGGCAAGGAGAGTTACCAGCGCTTCCTGGCAGAGGAGGCAGCCCCTGATTTCCTCTGCGGCTCCGAGGTGGATCACATCATCCGGAACCTCCAGAAGCCCCAGTATGCCAACCAGGAGGGCAGCACGGAGACTGCGGGGGACAATGACATGGATGGATCCTCTGGGACTTACTGGCCCATGAACTCAGACCTTGCTGTTCCTGAGCTTGACCTGGGCTGGCCGATGGTCTTTGGGTTCAGGGGAACAGAGGTGACAACCCTGGTGCAGCCACCGCCCCCGGACAACCCCAGCATTAAGGAGGAGGCTCGCAGGATGATTCGAGCAGCTCAGCAGGTGAGACAGGGAGAGCCCTACTGGAGCAGAGGTAAAATCAGGCATGTGCCAGAGAAGCACCGGACTAGAGACTCATGGAACAGTTTGGGTGAAAAGGGACCTTAAAGCCCATCCCGTTCCACCCCCCTGCCATGGGCAGGGACACCCCCCACTAGACCAGGTGCTCTAAGCCCCATCCAATGTGGCCTGGAACACTTCCAGGGATGGGGCAGCCTCACAGCCCTCACAGGAAAGTATTCCTTCCCAATATCCCACCTATCCCTGCCCTCTGACAGTGGGAATCTATTCCCCCTTGTCCTGTCATTCCTGGCCCTTGTTCAGAGTTCATCTCCAGCTCTCTTGGAGCATCTTTAGGCTCTAGAAGGTGCTCTAAGGTCTCTTTGAAGTTTTCTCTTCTCCAGGCTGAACATCAGGTCCTCTGCCAATTCCCTTAACTTTGCTCCCAGGACCTGACAGTGGGACAGGATGATTCCAAACCCACCACTGGCTGCCCCCAGGCATATCTCTGCTCTACTCTGCTCTGCTTTCACAGCACAGTGTGCAAGGCCATGCTAAAATGCACCAAGAGTTCACAGATCCCACAATGGTTGAGGCTGGATGGGGCCTCTGAAGCTGGTCAAGTCCAGCTGCCTTGCTCAAAGAAGGACAATTAGAGAGGGTCAATCAGGATGTGTCCTTGAGCATCTCCAAGGATGCTCCCTCCTTGAGCATCTCCAAAGGAACGGGACAGCCTGTTCCCATGTTCAACACCCTCTTACAGTCCCAGAGGCTTCTCTCAAGTTTAATTGGAATTTCCTGTGTTACAGTTTGTGTCTCATCCTTTCCCTGGACACCACTGCGAAGAGTTTGGTTCCTTCTTCCTTATGCCCTTTTCCTTCAAGTATTTATACTCATAGATAGGAGCTGGGAAGGACAGGGGGGCAGACCTGTGAAGCTGCTTCCTGCATTATCAGCACATGGATGCAGTTGGATAGTGGCTGCCTGTACCGTGGCCAGGAAGTTACCTAAAAATGGCAAGGGGGTCTTGAAGGAGGTGTGGGGGGGGAACAGCTCCTCACATCATCCAGTGTGGTTATAGGGCCAAAAAATTCATGGAATCATGGAATTCCTGAACAGAAATTCTGTTTCCAGTTCTCAGGCCCACAGCGGTTAAACGAACGTTTGATTGGGATGTTTCCTTTTCCAAAAGGAAGTTGGAATGAAAGTTCCTGTTTCAAAAGGGAGATGGAAACAGTGCAGCTTCGGGGTGTGAGGTGCTGGGGAACATGGTCAATCAGGACATGAGCTGGCACAGGTGGCTGATGTGTCCCTGCATCCCTTCCCCAGGTGGTTGCCATCGTGATGGATGTTTTCACAGATGTGGATCTGCTGTTTGAGGTGCTGGATGCTGCTTCTCGCCGAGTTCCTGTCTACATCCTGCTGGATGAAATGAACTCCCAGCTTTTCCTTGATACAGCTGCCAAGTGCAGAGTCAACCTGAACTATGTGGAGGTGGGCAAAGACCTGCCCTGCTTGAGTCATGTCTTGAGGGAAGTGTGTCCTGGGACACAGAGGGCTAGTATGGCAGGAAACACCTGAGAAACAGGAAAATGGGCCAGAGTGTGGTGAAAGAGAAGTGTGAAGAAAGAGAGGCGAGCTGGCATGACAAGGGGTAAAGGCTGAGGACATGCTGATAAAGGGGTTTGTCCAGCTGTGTGTCTGCAGACAGCATCACTAGAGCTGGAGGATAATCCCGGTGGTGGGATGGAGGTTAAAGGAGAGGGGGAAGGAGGAGGGGCAGAGGAGGGAATGAGGGTCCCACCTCAGTCAGTGCCTTTCTGTTTTGCAGTTCCTGAGGGTGAGAACAGTGTCTGGCCCAACCTACTACTGCCGCACGGGGATGTCCTTCAAAGGGCATCTGAAGGAGAAGTTCCTGCTGGTGGACTGCATGGTGGTGCTCAGTGGCAACTACAGGTGAGGAGCCCTGTCAGGGTACCTCTTCCCTTTGGTGAGAGACTCAGGTGCTTTGTGCAAGGGGTTGGCTGCAGAGGTGCTCAGCTCCCATCTGAGTCATGTCATTTCCAGGGAGAATCCGCTGTAGTTTATGGAGTGTAAGATTTGCATCTTAGCCTGGACCAAAGGAACTTTGACCTCCACTCATAGAATCATCATATCACAGAATGTGGAAAGGGACCTTAAAGCTCATCTTGTCCCACTCTCTGGCATGGGCAGGGACACCTTCCACTAGACCAAGTTGGTCCAAGCCCTGTCCAACCTAGCCTTGAATACTTCCAGGGATGGGGCAGCTATAACAAACACCAGAACACTGAACATCTTCCTCCCTCATTTCCAGCCCAGCTCCTTCTGTTCATTCCCCCCTACTCTGCGTGGGTTGGAAGGGTTATGCTACCACAATGGCAAGATCCTGCATTTGCCTTTGCTCAGTTTCCTGAGGTTCCTATGGGCACATCTTCCTTTGGGGTCCCCTGACTGGTGTCACCTGCCAGGTGCAGAGGGCACACGCTGACTGTTGTCCTGGTCATAAGCAACAGTGTTAAAAACAGAAATATCTACTTCACATAAGGATAACTTTCAGCTCACTCTCTGGCTGTGGACACTACTGACTGGCTTTTTAGAACAGACATTATTTATTGCCTTGTAAAATCCTCTGCAAGGATGTGATCCGAAATCAATACATAACTGTGAGATTTGGGAACAATCGTGTGTAATAAGTGGCTGCAGGGGAATTTTCTGTCATTATTTTGCCACATTTCTGCCTGAGCAGAAAATTCAGGAGAATTTCCCTCAGGCGAGCAAATGCTTTAATAAAAAGGAGACAGCTGAGTTAGATGATGCTAATAACCTCTATCACTTCTGTTCTCTCCGTAGTTTCATGTGGTCCTTCGAGAAGATCCACAGGAGCATTGCACACATCTTCCAGGGAGAGTTGGTGGCCAGCTTCGATGAAGAGTTCCGCATCTTGTTTGCACAATCAGAGCCTCTGGTTCCTCCAGCCAATGTCTTGGCAAAGGCAGAGAATGCTTTTGCCATGGCTCCCTTTGGCAATAACATGCCCTTCTTTCCCAAAAAAGGCCCCCTGGTGTTCCAGAGGGATGACAGTCTCTTCCCCTCCTTCATGGACAGAGTGGATCCAGACAGGTACTTCCTCTCCAATTTCCGGCGGGACGACATGCTGCGCCACACCGTGGAGGGCTCAGCCATGCGGATGTATAAAAAGGTGGAAATGGAGAATGCCCAGATGGATCCCGTCAGGGGTTTCCTCCGTTCCAAGCAGCTGGAATTGGATGCTTTTAAGAGACACAGTTTTGCAGAAGGAACATTTGAAAATTTTGCTTCTTCGAAGCAGTATGCCCGGCAGATGTTCATGAATAACATGGATGAGTTCAAGATCCAATCCAGTCATTTCCAGAAGGACCAGTTCTACCAGTACCAGTTTGAACATCCCCATCTTTCTGGCAGACCTCAGGGATTCTTTGAGAGGATTCGAGGGGGAAGGCCAGGATTCAATGAACTGGAAGACTATGGAGAGGGACCCCGATACCCTGAACTGGAACCCAGTTTCTCCCAGGAGGGTTTCCCCTTACGGCTGGATTACGTCCCCTCAAATTCTTCCAGGGAGGTGAGACATGGCTCTGACCAGCTGAACCCTGCAGGCAATGGCCCAATGGGAATGATGTTACGGAGGCAGAATATAGGGCAGAAATTCATTTGCCAGACTTCTCCCACGCAGAAGCAGAGCCTGGAGCAGCGCCTGTTCCTACAGGACAAGGATGAGGACCAGGATGATGACAAGAACACACAGGAAAACAGAACAGGGTTACGGAATTGGAGGATTTCTTCATACCTCAGTGCCTACCAGTCTGAACCAGATGAAGGGCTCCCAATGCCGATGGAGTCCGAGGCCTATAATGATGCTCTCGGGGATCCCCTCACAAAGCACCCCACTGACCTTGTCCCAGCCTTCAGATCCCCCACATCCTTCAATAGCAAGCCACTGGGAATTGACAGTGCCAAAGAATTTGCAGATCCTGACAGAGCAGGTGAAGAAACTTCGATAATGAAACCAGATGCCTTCAGGTCCAGGATAAATCCCTTGATCCAGAGGAGTTCCAGGCTCAGGTCCTCTCTGATTTTCAGTGCTGCCAAATTAGATCAGCCCAACACCACAATAGAAAAGGCGCAGATGATCCAAAAAGAGCAAATGACCACTGAGTTGACAAAGGACAATGAAACCATCAAGACAGCTGCCTCCTCCAAAGTGGCCGAGCTGCTGGAGAAGTACAAAGCTGTGGGCAAGGACATGGAGCGGGGCACAGTCACCCACACCAAAGCTGTGTCAGGTTACCTACAGGAAGAATCACAGAACACGGAGAAGAAATGTACCAAATCCGTGCAATATAAGATTCTGGAGAGCAGGGTGCTGGACTCCAAAGACTCCTGCAGTACTTACAAAATGCATGGAGAGTTGGACAGAGCATTTGGAATGGCCACATCCACCACCCAGCATGGGGATGCATTGAGTAAGGATCCCCTGGCACATCTTGGCACTAAGGTGGACAAGTTGTCATCCCGGTTTTACCCGATTGACAACAAACCTGCTCTTCCTGAGAAGGAGAGTCTGATATTTGTAGGAGACACTCAGAAATTAGCTCTTCCAGAGAAGAAGGACAGGGTAACCTTCAGGGAAGACACTCCAAAGTTAGTCAACACAGAAATGAAGAAACCACAAGTTAGGACAAGTACCACATCCTCAGCTCTGGAAAGCTTGTCTAGGAGTCAAGGGTCTGACAGCTCTCTCAATAAATCCGAGGAAGACTGTTCAAAACAAGAGCAGAATCCCATGGAATTTTTAAGAAAAGGGTCACTACGACTGAAGCAGCTTTTAAACCCAAAAGGTGAAAAGAAATTGGAGGAGGAACCTGCTTCTGAGAGTGGGAAATGTGACAAGCAGGCAGTGTTGCTCAAACGATCGTCCATAGGGGACAGTCAGGAAGCAATGGAGGAAGAAAAAAGCCACAAATTCACAGCAGCACTCCCCCCTAAGAGCAGCCAGACGACACAGGGGAGGTTCCCTTCCTCCACAGCCAACATCCTGTACAGCAGCAACCTGCGTGATGACACCAAGGTGATCCTGGAGCAAATTTCTGCCAATAGCCAGAAGAACAGAGCCGAGCTGGCCAAGCAGCTGCCATCCACCAGCAACCCTGACCTCTCCAGGTCAACCACGAGCTTGGAAAGAAAAGGGGAGAAGGAAAAAAGCTGCAACATCCACAGGTCAGAGAGCTTTGGAAGCCAGAAACGAAACCTCCAGAGGCAGCCGTCGGAGGACAGAGACACCCTCCTGAAAAAAATGGAGAACATGCGTAAGGAAAAGCGAGTCTACAGCAGGTTTGAGGTGTTCTGCAAGAAGGACGAACACATGAGTCCAAGTGAAGAGGAATATGACACAGATGCCAAAGACAAGAAGATGGGAAAATTCATGCCCAAAATTCTGGGGACCTTCAAGACCAAAAAATGATCCTAAAAGTCCTATTTAATTCCATTTAATCGCTGACTGTCACAGGGGAACGAGGAAGAAACTTGTTTATGATGGCAACAAACCCCACAGGTAATGCTCTTCTTGGTAAGTGAGCAGAAATGTGTCCAGCAGAAACATGTCCTCCAACAGCACAGTTTGCCCATTAAAGTCAGGTGGTATCAAACAACCTTATTACACTGTTCCAAATAAAATTATTGAATTGCCAACATTCTTATAACACAGAAGTCTCATTTTTTAAAAGAAGTCTCTTTTCTGTTACTGTATAAAACTGAGAGTCTGTTATGCCCAAGGAATATTTTCAGCCAACAAAACAATTCCACTTTCAGAAGAAAATAACAAAAAACAGAAAATTCAATACTTGAGTTCAGGCCAGGAAAGATAAATACACACAAGACACACGCATTAACTGGAGAAAGTGTTTAAAGCCTTGTTGTTTCTCAGGCACAGTTATCCTTTATCTGTATCTCACAGTGAATCAGACACAGGAGGCATCTTTTTGAAGGTTTACAGACCACAAAATATTGTACCCAACTTTTTGGCCTAATCTGTGGTTCTAGTCTTGTCCAGTGGCCCAGACCCAGCTTTTGTATTTACCAGTTCCTGAGCCTGTGGGGTCTCGTTTGCTTGGGGTTTGTTCTCCTGTGTGTAGGGAATTTTTTGCTTTAGGGACTCAGCTGAAAGAAGCAGCTGGAAAGGTCATAAAAAGGACATTGAGGTGCTATTGATGGAGAAGAGCCTGGATTTAGGAGGTCTCTTCAGCTGAATCTCAGTTTAAATAAGCATCTAAAATAAAATCCTGCCTTGGCCAAGTAGTGACTTCCTTGACAGTGGAACTCGAGTTCATGAGGTGATGGGTCTGGAGCACCAGGATTGGCTGAGGGAACTGGGGAGGGTTCAGCCTGGAGAAAAGGGAGCTCAGGGGGGACCTTCTCACTCTGCAACTCCCTGACAGGAGGATGGAGCCAGGTGGGGGTCAGGCTCTGCTTCCAGGGAACAAGGGACACAGAACAAGAGGACATGGTCTCAAGCTGTGCCAGGGCTGGCATATTTGGAAAATCCCTCCCAAAACCCTGGAAAGGGTTGTCCAGTCCTGGCACAGGCTGCCCACATCACTGCTGGAGTCTTTGAAACTTTGCTGTTTTCTTGTATGCCAGCTCCCAGGACAGCAGGCTGGATAGAACTTACATATCTGTAACAGCTAATGATTAATGTTTGCTGAAAACCTTGGGAACTGGATGTGCAGAAAGGATGTCTGATCTATATAAAATAAAATTGAGGCTGATTTCCATTTTAATACAAATGGTAGCAAAAATCTGCAGAAATTAAGTTTTGTTGTAACATGAGGAGGCAAACTAAGCAATAAAATTAAAAAAGAGGAAAAAAGGATAGAAGAAGTGGCCAAACTTGGGAAAAAAGCTGAAATGGATTTCTTATACCCATTCCATATTATCCAAGAGTCTCAGGAATGTTTGGGTGGGAAGGGACCTTAAAGCCCATCCAGTCCCACTCCCTGCCATGAGCAGGGACACCTTCCACTAGACCAGGGTGCTCCAAGCCCTGTCCAACCTGGCCTTGGACACTTCCAGGGATGAGGCAGCCACAGCTTCTCTGGGCAACCTGTGCCAGGGCCTCACCACCCTCAGATGGAAAGATTTCTTCACAATCTGTCATCTAAATATCTCCTCTTTTAGTTTAAAACTGAACATTGTGACCTGTCTGTACAGCCCATGATCTTTTATACCATAAATGAGTTATTTTGTCTGCTCTGACTAATCAATCAGAGCGAATTATTGATGGGTCCCAAAATGAACTGCAATGATCAACAGTTGTTCTCTGCCAGCCAGTACAGAGATTATTTTACTCTAGAGAGCTATGTACATATAGATATATATTCTAGCTCTGTTTGTGCAGTTCATATATCATTCCACACGTTCCCAGCCCTTCCCAAACCCACCTGCTTCAGCCTCATTCTGTAACAAACAAATTTGGAATTTAATTATTTCTGCAGTGACAGGTTATATTAACAATTTAGAATTTTGCTGTATTTATTTAGATGTTTAGGATTTTATCTTGCTTAGGTGGAATGTATGTTTCTGCCCAGAGTCTGAGTGACACAGCTCTCCTGGTGACAGGTAGGGGACCAGTTGCTGCAGGTGGCATGTCCAACTATTGCAGAAGAACCAATTCCCTTGGCACCAACTAAAGCCATTGTAAGAAGAGCTTGTTGGTGTTCCAGCCCACCTCCTCTCAGTTTGGGATGGGGTCACAGAGGACCCTGGCTGTCATGCTGTACCATCACACTGCAAGGGATCAGGACACAGGAGAGGTCACTGCCAGAACTGGGTCCCTTCTCTGTGCCCCACAACTGGCATTGAGACTCTCAGGAGCCATCCAGTGCCCAGAGCTCTGCCCACACCACAGGCTCACCTGGCACTGCCATTCCTACATCACCCTGTACCTCAGAGAGGAAGGAAACCCCTGTCCTATGAATATACCACAATAAACCTGCACTTCCCTGTGAGCTGCACTCCTGGCTCCCTCCTGTTACCAGACTCCAGTGACCACACCTGTGACCAAGGGAAGGCATTAAGTTTTAATTAAGTAGCCTTGGGTGTTTAGGCACTAAAAGATAAAATGGAAATTCAGCCAGTGGCAGTGGTACTCACATGCTGGAATTCAGCACCTGAATCCCCTTGGTAACTGCAGTCCCAACATTCCGGAGTAACAATCATTTATCACAGATGGAGTAAAACTTCAGGGACAGAGACAGAACTTCGAGTTAATGATGAGAATGTATCCAAAATCCACATTAAAACAGGAATGTAAAATTCCAGTAGTCCTGCTGTAGCCTGGTAACACCTCCATGATATCCCAGCAATGGTATCTCATGGAACATTGATTTCTGAAAGCAAAAAAATATTAAAAAAAGACCAATTATTCATTGAAGAGGACAGCCCTACAAACAGGTACTTTCCCTCTCAACACAGCAAATGCTGACTCAAACATTTTTTGTGGTGCTATATAAGCTATTTATTATTGCAGTATTTACAATATTAAATGGTAGGGAAGCTGTTAGATATTGTAGAACCCACCTCTATTTCAAATGCTTTCCTACTTTATTTTAATGAAAATAAACCACAATGGATTGTGTTTATTTACCCCAGAAGACTCAGAGAAATGAGTGGAAAACAGAGTGGAGGGTTGTAAGATCTATGAAAAGTTTGGTCTCCATGGTCTTCAGAGAACCGTTACCACCTGTTCTGCTCAAAGAAACCCCACA
Organism: Campylorhamphus procurvoides; assembly: GCA_013396655.1. Classification (NCBI taxonomy): domain Eukaryota; kingdom Metazoa; phylum Chordata; class Aves; order Passeriformes; family Dendrocolaptidae; genus Campylorhamphus; species Campylorhamphus procurvoides. The sequence continues at coordinate 17,936 of WBMV01003826.1, read as the reverse complement.
TTTAGGTAGACTGCTGAAGAACCCCAGAATTGGTTGGAAGGGACCTTTCAGAGATTATCTCATCCCACTCCCCTGCCATGGCTAGGGACATCTTGAACACTTCCAGGGATGGGCAGTCACAGCTTCTCTGGGCAGCCTGTGCCAGGGCCTCACCATGCTCACAGTGAAGAATTCCTTCCCAATATCCCATCTATCCCTGCCCTCTGGCAATGGGAGCCATTGTCCCTTGTCCTGTCCCTCCAAGCCCTTGTCCAAACTTCCTCTCCAGCTCTCTTGGAGCCCCTTTAGGCACTGGAAGGGGCTCTAAGGTCTCCCTGGAGCCTTCTCCTCCCCAGGCTGAACACCCCCAGCTCTCCCAGCCTCACTCCAGACCAGAGGGGCTCCAGCCCTCAGAGCACTTCCTTGGCCTTGCACTTGGCCTTGCTGAACTTCAGGAGGTTCTCCTGGGCCCTGAATATGCCTAAAACCACTCAAGTATTAGAATATTCCAGTTTTCTATAATTTTTTTCCATGAATTCAAACAAGGAGTATGAACTGACAGTGTTGACTGTTGTCACCAGTGTGGGAGCAAATATGCTGTGCCCTTGGCTGATGAGACTGGAAGGCAGTCGAATTGGATTCCCTTTCCTGTTGGTTTGTCCAGAGGAAAGGGCAATATTGTCCTATCCAGTGAATAAAGCATTTCCTCCTATTCTGCTCTCCCTTGTTGTCCCTGCTCAGTCACGAGCTGAGGGATGAGCTATACCTCACCTGCCTGGAACATCTCCTCCACAGTCAGTGCTTGGGGTCTGGGGAGGCCTTTATTATGGGAAGGCTCTGCAGTGCAGATTTACTGATGGTTCCATAGGCCTGGGAGTAGCTGCCCATGGATGCTCTGGGATCACCCGCAGCTCTCACGTTTGCAGTGATCTGGAACATCTTTTTACTGGGCTTCTGGAGGGGATAAACATCTTTGCTGTGGCACTGAGAGTTTTTGGAATTCTATGAGAGAAAGAAAAGCCAAGGTAAGTTAATAACCTGGAATCAGCTTTCTGGAATGCAAATAGGGCACAGGTTTGGGTTTGGTCAGCATTATCCTCTCAAGGAACTAACACAAAGCTCAGGACACATGTTGGCTGATCTTTTCCCTATTCTGCTCTTCCTGTCACAGAAAGTTGGTCACAATTCCCTGAAGATTCTTTCAGACTCATTGGCCATATGCACACACATCAAGCTCTGCAATCCTGTCTTGGGGAATAAATGGCTCCTCTCACTCACACCAATTTTGGATATAATTCCCAAGGAGAGGGGGTGAAAGGTGGGTTGCAAGTGGGCTCCTTGACATGCTTGGAAGTTTCTGGCAATGCAGGCTAATAGAAGGTGTCCCTGCCCATGGAAGCAGGGTGGAATGACCCAAACCAGTCTGTGATTCTGTGAATCTGTGGTGCCCCCTTCCATACTCTTCCTCTGCCATAACCTTCCTGTGATAATTTGTGTAGGTGCCACCAGTCACCAAGCAACAGCCAGCCAGCTCAGGAACAGAAAAAGCAGAAGCAAAAGGTAATTAAAGAACCCATTGAAGGTAATGACTTTTACAAGGAAGCATGGCCAATAACAAGGAAGAGGGAGGAGCAGAGAGGACAGGACTGACATTTTCATGGCTCAGCAACAGCAATCCATTAGAATCATGGAATCATGAAGCATTCACAAAATCATTTGGGTTGGAAAAGCCCTCTGATACCATCGAGTCCAACCATTCCCCCAGCACTGCCAAAGCCACAGCTAATCCATGGCAACACAAGTGCCACATCCACACAGCTGTTAAACCCCTTCAGAGATGGGAAATCCACCACTGCCCTGGACCACACCTGTGCCAGTGCTGGACAACCCTTGCCATGAAGGAATTTTCCCAAGATCCAACTGAACCTTCCCCAGCACAACTTCAGGCTGTTTTCTCTTGTCCTGTCCCTTGTTCCCTGGGAGCAGAGCTCGATGCCACCCCTGCCTCCCCCCTCCTGTCAGGGAGCTGGAGAGAGTGAGAAGGTCCCCCCGAGCCTCCTCTTCTCCAGGCTAAGCCCCACTCAGCTCCCTCAGCCGTTCCTGCTGCTCCAGACCCTTCCCCAGCTTCATTCATTTCCCTGGACAGAATCCTCAATGTCTTTCTTATCATGAGGGGACCAAAACTACCCACAGAGTTGGAGATGCCTCAGTGACATCCAGCACAGGAGGATGGGCAGTGCCCTGGGCCTGTGCCCACACTGTGGCTGCCACAACCCAGGGGCCACTGGCCTTCTTGCTGCACTGGACACACCTGGGCTTATGTTCAGCTGCTGTCACCAGCTCCTCCAGGGACTTTTCCAGCCATTCTGCCCCAAGCCTGGAGTGCTGCAGGGAGTTTTTGTTACCTCAGATACCACAAGTAACATTTAGAAGTTAAACTACTCACATTGTAAAGGTTCTGCACGCTTGTAGGAGGGAGCCCAGTGTTTGCCCATGTGATTTGTCTCCCCAGCTTCCCATTGTTGGAAATTCTGGGCTGTTGAGGTGGTGCAGAAAAGTTCCTAATCCCAGTACCAGGATTTGCATTTCCTGCAGAAGCAAAAACATGACAGAAAGTGAAAAAATCACAGGGACACAGAACACACTGACTGAGGAAGAGACAGTCACACACTCAACCCTCATTCAACAGTGTCTTGTTCTTATGTCATGTTCCTCACACACTTTCTCCCCCTCATTTTACTTTGCAAATTCCCCTAATTTTTTTTATACCACTCAATCTCTCCTCTCTTCCTCCCAACAATGCCCCATGGTGTGTTATCCCCTGGTGTAGGAGGGTGGTACCTACTCTGCACAGTGGTGTGTGTGATGGGGTTGTACATCATCACACTGATCTGTGATCTCTGACACACACTTCTGGCCAAGTCCTTGCTCTGGCTGGATCCTGTTGGCTGGACTCCAGCTGTGGCTCCAGCATGCATATGTGAAGGGTTTAGGAGGGGGGATGTTGGTTCTTGCTGGACTTTTCTGGTGGGTACAGTCACTGAGCTGGAACTTGGGAGAAGTGAGCTGGATTCAGACTGGCTCAGCTGAGTGTTTTCTCTCTGACCTTGCTCCTTTGGAAGGCTCCTTGATTTCTTTTCAAGGATCATCTGCAGAACAGAAAAGCTGGCTAGACTTAATGCAGCAATACAGAAGAGGAATGAAACATGAAAACAAAGAGGAATACTTGTAAATATCTGCACTTTATTTCACAGGATAGGTAATAAGTATAATTTTGGAACTACAAGCTCTTTAAGCTCCCTTTCAATCGAAACTATTCTGTGACTCTATGACTGTTCAATCCAGCATAATCTATTTCCCTCTAACCCAGCCCTTCTCAGACATCATGCTTCAGAGGCTTTTCTTTTCCCAGCTGGAATTTAGATTTAGAGGTCTCTCCAAGATTATAATGGTATGGAACTGACTGATCAAACACCAAGGTGTCAGCAGGTATGGATAGCACAGGGGAACACAAGGACAGAATGTGTTAAGTTGGGCAAGAATGGCAGGTTACCTGGAGGAATAGGGTTTGGGAAAATGGGATGAAAGTACCTCATACAATTTATTTCGATATTCTGCCACAGACAGCTGGACATCATCACCCAAAGGAAGGACCACGTTATAATCCAAAGAGGGCTCCCTGGCTGGACAGGAGAATCTAAGAAGAAGAGAACACATCTTGTCATTCACTGCCTGAAAGCAGCACCACAGACTAGGACAATTTAAACAGGACTGTTAAACAATCTTGTGTAAATAGGGTTGGAGAAAATGAAGAATTAGCTTTGCTTTCTTTTCTATAATGCATTTAAAGAAAACTTGTGCCAAGAACAGGTTTGTAATGTCTCAGCAGATATCAGAAGCTGCACACTGGTCTCACCCTCACCTGTTCACATAAGGATGCTGCAGAGCCTCCTCAGCTGTGAGCCGTTTGTCAGGGTTAAATACCAGAAGTTTCTTCAGCAGATCCAAGGCAGGGAGTGGAGTAGAGGATGGGAAAATCTCCTCAAATGTTACTCGCTGCCTAGAAGACAGAAAACAATAACATGAGCTCCAAGTGTCCAATTCCCAGTGAAGGTAGGAATGAGTTATGGGGAACATGTCAAGGTGACACTTAACCCCAGAGTTCATTCACATGTATCATGTATCATAAACACTGAATCCTGGAATGGTTTGGGTGGGAAGGGACCTTAAAGCTCATCTCTTGCTAGCTCCACAATCCCCCAAATTCACACTTGAGACCACAGAAACACATTTCTCTGTAATTTGCAATGAGAAGATGAAATTTGAAAATCTGGTTTTGCATGTTGAAACCCTAAATATAATTGTGAATATAATCAACAAGAGAATATCTTATACATTTATCAGTATAAAATCCCAAATATTTAAAATAATTTCTATTTAAGGAAAGACCTTAGAGTCCCTTTCACTGCCTAAAGAGGCTACCAGAGAGCTAGACAGGAACTTTAGACAAGGGCAGGGAGAAACAGGACAAGGGGGAAAGGCTTCCTACAGGGAAAGTGGGAATTTAGATGGGATATTGGGAAAAAAATCCTGGTCTGTGAGGGTACTGAGTGAATGGAATGGATTTCCTGGAGAAACTGTGGCTCCCAGTCCCTGGAAGTGTTCAAGGTCAGGTTAGATCGGGCTCTGAGTAACCTAATCTAGTGGAAGGTGTCTCTGCCCATGGCAGGGGGTCATACCAGATGAGCTTTAAGGTCACTTCACACCTAAACCACTCTGGGTTTCCATGATTCCAGGGTTATACAGTAGGTGATCTGAGACACACAAACACCCCAGGCTTACCCAGAACTCATGTGGTTAATAACTGAGGCCTTGTACTCTGACTGCAGAGCCAAAATATCTGCAATAACAAAAACATACTGTTAATACCAAGATGAGAATTACTAGAGCTACACAGTTGATGAAGGAAAGCAAGTATTTGATGTTAGCATAGGAAATTACCATCATAAAACATAATGGGAGATCTGTGGAAGGGGGATGGAATATTTACTGGCAAATTTCCTAAGTTGATTTCTGAATTCCTATTTATTAACAATAGACTTCAGGAACCTGCACTCTAATACTCACAGAGGCAGAAGCACTAAGATAATTGAATTTCGTATTTTTCTCCAACACTAACATCCACAATTAAGTCACTAATTTCCTTGGAAAGTTGCCAGAATGACCCACAAGAGATACTTTATCCTCTCATACAGCTGGCTTGCTTTCTTCCACTCTTTTATCTTTTCTCTAAATCCCTTTCCCTACAGCAGAATCCTACCGTCTGGGGATGGAGCTGGGATGACCCTCAGGATCTGCTCGATTTGATTCATTGTTGATGTTCCAGGAAAAAGAGGCTTCCCAAGCAGCATCTCTCCCAGAATACAGCCAATGCTCCACATATCTACACCTTTAGTGTAACTACAAAAAGGAATAGAACAGAGTTAGGACTAAATCAAGCAAGCATTTTCCTGTACCTGGTATTCACATCACCTACACTGATCTATTTTGCTAGAAAACACACTTGGTGACTTCTCAGATAGGAATGCTCACATTTGAACTATAAATTGAATGACATTTGAGAATCATGAGACTGGCAAGCATGAAACAGAAAGGAGATTTATCCTATTCAAATGCTAGTCTAGGAAACCATAAAGGAAATATACTACAGAGAAATGCCAGAGCAATGCAATATATAAAAGGCAATACCAGAACAAGGTAATCTATCCTTTTCATATAATGAAGAATGAAGACACATGTTAACCTTCAGAAACAACTGACTTTTCAAGGCATAGTGTATGTATAAAGTAGTTACAATTACTTAAAAATTACATTTTTAAGTAAAGTAAATACCAAACAATGGGTATTGAACAGTTTGCAAAACATCCACATTTAAAATCTGGGGTACTATCTCAGCCTCTCTTTTTTTACTTTTCTGATTTTTCATCTTTAAGTCAAAAAAGGACTAAGCCTGACTAACAGGCAGCTGGTTTCACATTTGATTACAGAATATTTCTGGAAGGTCTATCAAAAAACACTGCTTCAATTTGGAAAGAAGACTTACGTTCTCAAGCAAATTTTGTAAAGATGTGGGTTTAAGGGGATAAAGAATAAGACTAGTGGGAGAAAGAGTGACAGATACACTGCTCATATATCTACATGAACACTCTAAGAACATAGGAAGGATGTGTGCATATTAATGAGAGGTTCCTATGTTACAGAACTGAAGTTTCAATGTATATTGAGAAAACAGACTGCTGACATGACATTGCATCCGGTCACATCAAAAATGGAAAGATTTAAGCCTTTAAGACAACAGACTTTCTCAGTGGTGAAGAAGCCACAGGCTCCCCTCCCTTGGCTCACCTGTGAGAGGCCAGCAGGATCTCAGGGGCCCGGTACCAGCGCGTGGCCACGTACTCTGTCAGTGCAGGGCTGGCCTGCTCCTCACCCAGCTGGCACAGGGACCGGGCCAGCCCAAAGTCACACAGCTTCACACAGCACTCTGCATCCAGCAGGATGTTGGAAGGCTGCATTGAACACAGGAGAAACAAGTAGCTTTTGGATCTCTGAATAGCAGAAGATTATTATTGAGGTTCTTTTATTAGTCTCGTACTTGCACACTTTTTCATACTTTTCCTACAGAGACAGGCTGGGAGAGCTGGGGGTGTTCAGCCTGGAGAAGAGAAGGCTCTGGAGAAACCTTAGAGCTCCTTCCAGTGCCTACAGGTGCTCCAGGAGAGCTGGAGAGGGACTTTGGATATGGGTCTGGAGTGACAGGACAAGGGGCAACAGCTTCCCACTACAACAGGGCAGAGTTAGATGGGATATTGGGAAGATATTCATCCCTGTGAGCATGGTGGGGATGCCCTGGCCCAGCCTGCCCAGCGAAGCTGTGGCTGCCCCATCTCTGGAAGTGGTCAAGGCTGGGTTGGATGGGGCTTGAAGCAACCTAGTCTAGTGGAAGGTGTTCCTACTCATAGCAGGGGAGTGGGACTGGATGTGCTTTGAAAGGTCCCTTTCATTCCAAATCAGTCTGTGATTTTATTTAGTGTTTGACAGAAAACTGAAGTGAAGAATACACACCATGACTGAAATGTACCTTCTGATCTCTGTGAATGACATTCCCTGAGTGGATGAATTTAGTTGCCTTCAGGAGCTGGTAGAGAATGTAACACTTGTGGATGTCTTTCAGCAAATTCCCCTTCTTAATCACAGCATGTAAGTCTGTCTCTGAAATATATTACAGCAGTAATATATTTACATCAGTAAATAGTAGTCGTATCATGAATATTCATGTGAAACACCAGCACACTATTATCAAAGTGGGAACAAGGATAACTCCTAAGAGAGGCTGGATTTGAGTGGCTGCTGCAATGTTGAGTCTCACCCATGGACTCGAAGACGAGGTAGATGTCCTTGTCATTCTCAGCTCGGATAACATCGAGCAGCTTGATGATATTTGGATGTTCTCCAAATTCCTGTGCAGGGAAGAGACCCAGCTGTCACAATCACATGTTTTGCTTGTGAATCATAAAAAGGGACAATAACCTATTTCAGTTTGTATTATTGTCTAGAACAAACATTAATGTGCTGTTTCCTCCATTAGGCTTCTTCTGAAATAAAATTTAAAAAAGGATTTAAGCTTGTTTCATACTATGAAACCAGCTAGTTAATCTAAAAAATCATCTCTGTTGACTGAAACTGGTTCTAAAACTCCCTCTATACCACTTATAATAACATCCAATCCTCTTTATGCACCTCTCATTTCCTACTGAGTCAAAGAATTACTGTGGTGTGAAAATAGATCATAGTTTTCATCAACATTCATAGTTAAAAAGCCAAACAACCATACCATGTCCACCTGTGGGCTGGCTGGGACACTCACTGGCTCTGTTGAGAGATCAGACAGCTCACAGATACCTAACACAGGTATCTCACAGTGGAGGTGGAGCTCGTGCTCACATTTGCACACTGGCAGTCCTGATGGGATCATTCAATTCATCCCCAGCTTTAACAACTTTTATTTCCCAGTGACAGAATATTGCTTACACCTTTTCCTTTCTGATCCCTTGGTTTTGAATCTCAAGAAAGAGGTATAAAATAGGAAGGGAAACTAAAATTCTTAAGCATATAGCACACCAAAAGTCATGGATGTACAGGCTGAATGGCACATTAACTTCCCTCGCCCGGCCCCTGCTGCCGAATGACTCTTTCTTTCCTTCAGAGAAATAGCCTTCTTTTCCCTGTTCCTCCTCCACCCATTCACTCCAGAAGTGCTGTACTTTCAGAGATCTAACTTACAGGTAATTCACTTCTAAGGAATTGTTTATTTTTTCAGCTTTTAAGTTTGCAGCTTCTATTTCAGGCTTTAAGAATGACTAAAAACTAAAAAAAACCCCTCATTTTTTTCCTAGTTAAAGTTGGCAGTCTTAGGTAATAACTTACTCCATGAACACTGACTTGCTTGTGTCCTTAGAAAATCACAAGTTATAACAACATTATTTCAAAATATTGATGGTTCAACACAGTAAGTCTGAGGAGGAGTGGACAGATAATTAAAAGGCCAGTGATAAGGACAATTATACCAAAAGAAGGGCAGCCTTAATTCCTGGCAGATCTTCCCTTTTTGTTTTACTTTGACTTTTTGAGTGATCAAATTGCTTCCCACGTGATGGAGGAAAACTATTCTGGCATGTAAATCACTCCCCCACACCCGACCCCCTGTGATCCCTGCAGTTAAAATCTAAGAGACACAGTTTGGGTCCATAAAGAATCAAGAAGTAACAGAAAGTGCAAGTTTATCTGTTGATGCTGTGGAAGACACATTGCTAAAAATGGGGAAAGAGCAGGAAAGAGTGAAAACAAGCCCAAATGGAGAGTATTTCATTCAGGTGGGTTTGCCCTGACAGGCTCTTTGCGAAGATGGCCCGGAAAAGAAATTAGGCAGTTGTCAACATTAATCATTGATCACTGCATTTTGGAAAACAATGGGAAGAAAATATGTGGACATCAGAGATAATAAAAAATCAAAATGGAAGGGGAGCATGGACATTACCTGCAGGAACATAATCTCTCGAAATGTTCTCTGGAAATAAAGAAAAAGCAGTTTGTTATCACCTCAAGAGAATGGCAGAACAAAGGATGCACTTCAATGAGAGGATTTGTCAAACCACGACAGGGTTAAATCCACTCTTCTTTCATAGATGCCAGGATATAGAAAGCTTGACATTTATTATTCCTTTTTATCCCAATATAGCTGCAGGCTGTATTATTACATGCATAATTATCATCTTCCAGAGACAAAACTCTTCAAAATACCTGTGGAATCCCACCACATCTCAGAACACATCACAACAATGAGTTCTCACCTGAGCATCTGTTCTGTTCCTGAAAGCATCAAAAATCTTTTTAACAGCAACTATTTCTCCTGTCTTGCGGTCAATTGCTTTCCAAACGATGCCATAGGCCTGGGGACAAACACAGACAGGTGAGTGGCATGCTGACACCTTGCACCCAGACCAGGCCTGCAGTGGAGCCAGAAGGTACTTGAGAAAGGACTGCAAGCAGAGGTGATTCCCAGCTACCTGGAAGAGAGAGAGATCAGGCAAAGAAGCCACTCTCTGTTGGAAACAGGCTGAGAGAGCTGCCACTATCCCGCCTGGAGAAGAGAAGGCTCCGGGAAGACCTCAGAGCCCTTCCCAGTGGCTAAAGGGGCTCCAAGAGAGCTGGAGGGAGACTCTGGATAAGGGCCAGGAGCGAGAGAACAAGGAGGAAGGGCTTCCTACTGGAAAAGTGGGTATATAGATGGGATATTGGGAAGAAATCCTTGCCTCTTAGGGTAGTGAAGGACTGAAACAGCTTTCCTGGAGAAACTGTAGCTGCCTCATCCCTGGAAGTGTTCAAGGCCAGGCTGGATGGGGCTTCAAGAAACCTAGTCTAGTGGAAGGTGCCCTTGCCTATGGCGAGGGGCTGAAACGAGATGATCTCTAAGGTCACTTCCCACCCAAACCATTTTGTGGTTCCATGAGTCTATCTATGGAAAGCAGTCCTGAGAAGGACTTGGGGGCTTTGGCGGATGAAAAGCTGGATGAGAGCTGACAACGTGCACTACCAGCCTAGAGAGCCAATCATGTCCTGGGCTGCATCAAAAGAAGGACAACCAGGGGATCAGGCCCAGACAGCCTGGGGTGTGACAGGCAGGTGCTGCCTGACCAACCTGATCTCCCTCTGTGACAGGTGACCTGCTCAGTGGCTGGGGAAAGGCTCTGAATGTGTCTGCCTGGACTCTAGTTAAGCTCTGACAGTGTTTCCCACAACATTCTCCAGGAGAACCTGGCTGCTCCTGGCCTGGACAGGTGCACTGTTTGCTGGGTAACACCCAGCTGATGGCCAGGCCCAGGGAGTGGTGGGCAATGGGACTTGGCACCAGTAGAGTGCCACTACTGGGGCCAGTGCTGTTTAATGCCTTTATTGATGCTCTGCACAAGGGGATCCAGGACACCTCAGTCAGTTCACAGACTGGGTGGGAGTGTGGATCTGCCAGGGGGCAGGAACCTCTGCAGGGGGGTCTGGGCAGGCTATACCAATGGGAGGGAATTGATAGGCTGAGGCCAGTGGTGTGAGGATCCACAAGGTCAAGTGCTGGATCCTGCCCTCGGATCACAACAACCCCATGGAATACTCAAGGCTTAGGACAGAGCAGTTGGAAAGTTGGAAAAGAACCTGGGGATGCTGGTGACAATGGCTGAACAGCCACAGTGTGGCCAGCAGGTTGAGAGAGGTAATTCTTCCTCTGTACTCAGGTTTGGTGAGATCCCACCTGGAGCACTGCATCCAGCTTGGAGCTCCTCAGTACAAGAAAGACATAGACCAGTTTGACCTGGTCAGAGGAGGCCATGGAGATGCTCTGAGGTCTGGAGCCCCTCTGCTCTGAAGCCAGGTTGGAACAACTGGGGATGTTCAGCCTGGAGAAGGCTCCACAATAAGGCCCATTTTATTGTGACTTTTCAATACTTAAAAGAGGTTGAAAAGAAGGATTGAAAGACACTTGTTACCAACGTCTGTAGTAACAGTATGATAGCATCACAGAATTGCTGAGATTGGAAAAGCCCTCCATGACCATCAGGTCCAACCACTAATGCAGCACTGCCAGGTTCAACATTGAATCTTTTTTTTAATTAAAAGCTGTGCTGTCTTTTAAGAGAACAGGAACTTCTACCAGAGTTTTCCCTGTTCTGGGTAACTGTGATACTTGCACATGGTGATTGCTCAGTCTCACTTGTGGTAGAGATCTGTTTTCTTATTTTATGTCATGGATTTGAATCTCGACTTTCTATATTCTAGGAACTGCTTTACCTCTGCACAAGGAGATCATGTCCCACTCAGAAAGGCCGGTTAATGTTTAAGTACTTTTACCAAGAAAAGCTGCTGTATGACAGTGATTCTGGTGATCAAATATTTATACAGTGACATCAAGGCAGACTTCCCAGGAACATGTGTGGTCCTAGAGCGTGGGTTCAGGACATTTGCCATGCATCAGGCAGTTGTACAAGTATCTCAGATAAGTACTACAGTACTACCCTGTTGGCAATTGGGATTTCTCTCTTTTTCTCCAAGTAACATTTGACAGGATGAGAGGAAGCCACAAGTTGTGCCAGGGAGGTTTAGGCTGCACATTGAGAAAATTCCTCATGGAAAGAGAGCTGTCTAACCCTGGCACAGGGTGCCCTGGGTACAGCTGGAGTCTCCATCCCCAGGGGGATTTAACAGCCATGCAGATGTGGCACTTGGGGACATGGGTTAGTGGAGGCCTTGGCAGTGCTGGAAGAATGGGGGGACACGATGGGCTTAGAGTGCTTTTCTGACTCAAATGATTCTAAGACTCTATAAAGCAAATGGGCCTCTCTCACATGCCCCCTTGTAATTGCACATGAAATACTTAAACACTCAAATCAATGCCTTCTCCACGGACACCCCCTTGTTGCAGGGGAGAAGCTTGCATGCCCTTATGTGCTGGTATGTGCCACCAGTAGTCTTCCATGCTAGTCAGGTCCTTAAATCATCTTGTCTGTGAGCTGCTTTTTGCGGACGATGCCGCCCTGGTTGCTCACACAGAAGCAGCTTTGCAGCACTTAACATCCTGCTTTGCAGAGGCTGCTGAGCTTTTTGGGCTGGAAATCAGCTTGAAGAAGACAGAAGTTCTCTATCAACCTGCACCTCAGGAAGTTTTCCATCATCCCCACATCACCATAGGCGAATCAGAGCTTAAGTCAGTCCAGCAGTTCAGCTATCTGGGAAGCAGCATCTCCTCAGATGGTAAGATTGACAAAGAGATAGACAACAGGTTAGCAAAGGCATACCATAAAAGAGTCTGGTGCAATAAACAGCTGAAGAAAAGTACAAAGATCAGTGTCTACAGAGTCATTGTACTGTCTACTCTTTCCTATGAGTCTGAATTGTGGGTCATCTACCACCACCACCTGTGACTCCTCGAGCACTTCCATCAGCGCTGCCTCTGTACAATCCTAAACACCCACTGGTCTGATTATGTGACTAGTGTGTCTGCCCTTGAACAGGCAGAGATCACCAGTATCAAGGCCATGCTGATGAAAATGCAGCTGTGCTGGGCAGGGCACATCTCCAGGATGGAGGATCACTGCCTCCCTAAGATTGTGCTCTGTGGGGAACTCACCACCGGCTGCCGTAAGAGAGGAGCCCTGAAGAGGAGATACAAGGACTCCCTGAAACAATCCCTCAGCCTTGGCCATACTGACCACCATCAATGGTCCACACTGGCCTCCAGTCGGGAGAAATGGAGACACACTATCCGTAACACTGCTGCTTCCTTTGAGATCACAAGCAGAATCAGCCTTGAGGAAAAAAGACAATGCAGGAAGAACTGTGCCTCACCAATACCGCCTATGCAGACTTTCCACTGTGCCTTTTGCAATTGGACTTGCCTCTCTCGCATTGACCTTTTTAGCCATCAGTGCACTTGCAGCAAGCATGGGTAGAGCCCTTCCCAAAGCTTTGTGCACAAAGCCTAGCTGTGATGATGATATCAATAAAACTAAACAAGGACAAAGAGCTGACAGAGTAGAAAAGCAGATAACTGGGGAGGTTTTGGAGACTGTCTGAAGAGAAATACCTCAGGAATTACCACTGGCTCACATATAAAAATACATTTCATGAAGAAGACATGTCTTGATGCAGCGTGACCTGTGAAGTTACAGGAAGTGCAGAAGGGTTTGGCAGACACAGAAAGAAGGCATTTTGAGACTCGGATCCATTTTACCACTTACTCCCGAGCTGCCCTGGGTCACCTGGAGCTCCCACGGTGTCCCGAGCTCCAACAGGGTCCTTGAGCATCCACGGGCACCTGAACTCTCCCGGCACCCCTCAGCTCCCCCAGGCCGCTTGGAGCTCACACGGGGCCCTGAGCTCCTCTCGGGACTGACGAGCTCCCACGGCCCTCCCAGCTCCCACGGGCCCCCGGGCACTCACCCCCTTGCCCAGGCGCCTCTTGATCTGGTACCTCTGGCACACGATCGGCTCCACTTCGGGCGGGCTCATGACGGCGCCTCCCGGCCCGCTCCCGCTGCCATGGAAACGGGCACGGCGCGGCGCATGCGCAGCGGGAGGGGGCGCAGGAGCGCGGCGGGAAATGGCGGCCCCTTGAGGGACACCCGGGGCGGGTGGCGGAGACAGAGGAGGCCGCAACAGAAACAGATCCCTTGAAGGAATCGTCAGGATGAATATTCATAAGAGACTAAGGCAGGAGCGGTGGTAATTTCTTTCACAAGTTTTCATTTGAAGGAGATAAACTCGGAGACCTGCAGTACCTGAAGCTGTACACGTGCAACAGCTCCAGGTAAGGGAGGGATGACGGGATTTAAGTTTTGGATGTAAGTGACATGCTGATGTTAGAAATTAATGTTGGGAGATCAGGATGTACCCTTGTCACAGTGAATGTTAAACCAGAGTTAGGTCACAGGAACACAAATGCCTTTGCTTTATAAAGAATTACACCGACACAGTATTTGAATTATTCTCAGTGCCTGCACTGTCAAACTAAAGACGTGGTTTGAGTTTGGACAATTCCGTACAATTGCTGTACAATTTTTTTGAATTTGATTTTACTTACAGTGCTGTAGCATCGGGCCTGAAAGTTTGGTGCCTCTTATATTTGTATATCTGTACAAAGCTTTGTGCTGGTTTAAAATACTTATATGTTTTAAAGTAAACTGCAATGCATATTAACTCGTTTTTCCCAACACTTCACTGGCCACATAGGCTGCTGCCATTATTCTCTCATTTATCCGTGCAGAGGGACAGGGCCTGTGTACAGCATCAAGGGTGAACTACAAAGATGATTTTTTTCATTAATCTTCACACAGGCCTGCTAAACTTTAGGGTGTTGCTAATAATTTTAACAGAATTGCAGAAACATCTTTGGTGGTTGAGAATCTTTTTTTGCACAGTAGCCTTAATAAACAGAATATGTAAAACTGTATACAATGCATGTTTTAGTTCTTAAGCATGTAATGTAGGTGTTTGTCAGGGTCTTGCACCTTTGTGGTGCTGCTTATATGTGAAGAATGCAAGGATCAACTCATAAATTCATCTTCCTTGCCTAAAACCATAAGCCTATTGTCCACAAACATTTGAAGAAAAGGCTGTACCATAGATACATAATATAAGCTTGTAGCTTTTCTTTTTTTATTGGAGCCTAACCAAGTGTACTGAACTTAAATAATTGGTATTCTGTGGGCTGGGATCTGTCCTCTGTAATTTATTACAGAATCGAATTTAGAGGTCTGAGTAGACACGTTTGCCTGTCCTTTTCTTTCCAAGTTGCAGATCATGCCAACACAACAGCTGGAGCTTCCTACTGAAGTGTTCATCTAGAGTAACAATGGAAAATATTTTTTTCTCTTGTAAATTGACAGTGAAAACAATTGTGTATATTGTGTAGTATGTGTGTATATTATTTATATCCAGTCATCGCTACAAAGAACTGCCATTGCAAGTGCTTGAGCCTGCCCTACTGAGCAGTTGAGACAAACAGCTTGTGCCTTTCAGCATTTGACAATTCGTTTGCCCTGCACAGACAGTACTGTAAGGATTAGGTATCTGGAAGCTGTTTAAAATAGATTAAAATTAAATTAAACTAAAATTAAAAAAAAAAAAAGATCAGGCTCTTCTAAATCCCGTTTTCCACGCCTGCCACGGCCTCCCACGCTGCCGGGGGAGGGCACGGGGGAGGGCACGGGGGCCGGGCCGGGCTCGGGGCTCCGCCCGGGGGAGGGCACAGGGGCCGGACCGGGGGAGGGCNGGCGGAGCTGCGGGGCCGGGGGCTGCGGGGCGGGCTCACCCTCAGCCTCCCGGCGGGGGCCGGTGTGTGTTCTCCCCGCAGGTGCACTGTGTCTCGGGAAAGGTGTTCTTCAGCGCGGCGGTGGGGCTGGGCGAGCTGAGGAAGCTGCGCTCGGGGGAGCGGCTGTTCCTGCTGCTGAAGGAGCACGGCCCGCTGGCCGTGTCTGGGAACAAAGGTGCGAACGGGAAGCCCCAGCTCGAGTCCTAGTTATAAAACTTGTACTTGAGGTATTTATTTTTTTACTAAGGGCTGTCTTCTAATTGACAGTGGTGAGTTCTGAATTATCTTCCACTCGGCTTTGTTTTCAGTTTCTTTTTTTTTTTAGCAGAAAAGGGCTTTTAAATAGTTTTCAGTAGATGCCTTCCAACCTACATTGTGCTGACACTGAATGGATATGGGTATGTGTAAGAACCACCACCCCCTTCCCCCCACCACTCCCGAAAAAAAAACAAACACCTCATCTAGAAACCAAAATCCAGTTCTGGACCCCTTGTGCTCGTTTTAGTAGTAAGGCATTTTCTGCTAGACAAAGTGGATCTAGACCTATATCCTGCCCTATATCCAGACCCAGCTACTTGGGTCATATTCTCTGTCAATGTTGGAATAAGAATTTCAAGTTAGAGGGATTGATAACTGACTGCAGGTGGGTTTTGTTTTGGAAGATCACTGATATCCTTCAGCTTTGAGGATGAAATTTGACCATGGCTCTAAAATTGTGAGTGAGAACTAGAAATAGGGTGTTTTTTCCCCCCTCTTCACCAGTTTTGAGGTATTTAGGAGAATTGGCTTCTGTATTCCTCATGCCTCTCTGATAACTAACTCAGGAGGACTGCCCACACATGTAAGTGTAGGTGTGTGTTGTGGGATTAAAGGCAGGTTGGTGAATGAAAGGAAATATTTCTCTTCTGAAAGAATAAACTTGTGGCTTTTTGCCTGAGCTGAATCAAAGTAATTCATGTTTATATCTGTCTTTCAACCTTTGAAACTGTCACACATCTCTTAATCCTGGACCAAGTGCTTTCTGGGGAGTATGGTGTGGTAGGCTGGTCCTCTGTCCCAGGGAATGACTCTCTGAGGTGGTCTGGTTTTCTAGATCTGAATTTTTGTGCAGAATTCATCTCTTACATGATTTAATCTTGGTTGTGCAGAGTTTATAATTGGAGGGATGCCTGTGTGTCTGCTGGTGGATACTTGGGCGCTGAGAGTTCAGCTGTTCGTGGATTCGTATGTTAATGCAGTCTGAATGCAGTTGCTGTTAACAGCTGTTCCCAATCTGTAGGAAAATCAAAATGCTGAGATTGAGCTACTTAGCCTGAAACTGCTTTTTTCTTCCAGGGAAAATGCTGCATGAGATTAAAAGCCTTGTCATTGAGGAACCAAATTATTGGTTGGATATTATCTCTGTTTGGAGAAACCTTCAGGGACAAGAGGGGAAAAAAGGTGATGTCACTCGAGAAAATGCATTGGCTCTGAAGAGAAAGTCAGAAGAAGAGGCAGATATTGCAAGTAAAAGGCAGAAGATGGAACAAGAGAAGGAGATTGTGTCTGAGGAGTGTCAGGTGGAAGCTGGAGAGAGTTGCATGGGGCCCGAGAGAATGAGTGATCAGGAGAGCTGGACTGAGAGCAAGACTTGTTCAGAAGACCCTTCAAAAGACAGTGGAGACAATGGAACTGCAGATGAACAGTTTAGCTTCAGTTTCAGAGTGTCTTGTCGTTGTAGTGGAGCAGTTGCCAAAATACTGACTTCACAGGTATGCTGAAGTATCTGTGTTTTAAAAGAATTTAGCACAGGTGGACAACGTTGCTTCAGTTATGTTGTGTGTTCTAGAATAACAAACTGATGTAAGCTTTTCCTGTATTTTCTCAAAAAAACCCTAATGTGCATTTACCTTAAACAAGTGAAAATATAAAAGCTGTTGTTAATTTCTGGGCACTATTACCTTGAATGTTTTTCAAATCAATACCTTTCACTGAGAATAAGTAAAGGTATGAGGTTGAGGTAGCTGGGCCTCTGGAGGCTGAGGAGTGATCAGGTAAGTTTACAACTGCTTAAAGGGCTGTTGCAAGAACTCTGGAGCCAGACTCCTCTCAGTTGTGGCAGGCAATGTAGAAGAAGGGGCAAAAGCAAGAACTTGCAGGTTTTTCTTACTTGAAGGTAACAGTAGTTTCAATTTTGTTCCTACTAAAGCTGATACCTTGGGGAGGTGCAACACATGGACCTTCCAACAAGAACGTTAGCTTAAATTTGTTTGAAGTCTCCTACTCTGAAAGTAGTCACAGCTTTCAAGGTATAATGAAAGCATTAAAATTAGGAGTTGCAGCTGTGCGTTCATAGGTTTTCTATTGAGTAATGTGGTTTAAAGCCATTGGAAGTATTTTGTACATGTGATGTAGAATTCTAAAATGGCAGCAACTTTTGTTGTGACTTGGGCAGAACTTGAGCTTCAGCCTCTCTCACTCCAGCTGGGTGACGGTCATTTGTCCTGTGGTGTTTGCTTTGCCCCTCACTTACCTGCTCTGCCCTCTTGTACCTCTTCTGGTC
>WBMV01003822.1:386257-408296 GCA_013396655.1 Campylorhamphus procurvoides | reverse complement strand
TTCTGCTTTTAAAGTTTTGTTCATACTTAAAACACCGACAGAGCTTTGCCAGGGGTTTCTGTGGCACCAAGAGATGAGTGCCCACCATCCATTGAGGGCACTGAGGGTGGAGGAGGAGGAAATGTGGGTGCCACAGGGTCCTGCTCAGCCACCAAGCACCCACCTGAGTAACCAGTGATGTCCATCGCTTTGAGATTCCTGCATTTAATGACTGTTAAGGTGAGGCGACCTGCAGTTGGCAAATAACAAAGGGAAAACATGATCTCGCCCAGGTCCACGCTCTCCTTCAATAAAACAGAGAACACAGGAGGTTGGAAAGGTGCAAGAACCAGCCAGGCTGCCTCTGTCTGCTCTGCTCTGCCAGTTGAAGGGAAGGACATCTTATGGTGGTGCTTCCAGTGCACCCCAACATTATCTGGCTACAAATTCTATACAGGAACAGGAAAAATATGTTCATTAAGGTAATTAAGGACGGTGTGCCAGTGCCATGGGGGAGTGTGTCCTTCCTGTGACACACACAGGGGTGGTGGGATATCTCACACCTTATCAATGCCAGGGAGGAAATCCGGGGAGCACCAAGTGTGGTTGGAATGTGTCCCCATCCCAGTGGCACCAACACCTGTTTCCCCCAGTGGGGGAATGGGATCCACACTAAAAGAGACCTGAAATACCATCTAATTCCCACCCCCTGCCAGGGGCAGGCAGGGATTCAGTCACAGAGGTTTATGGGCCTTGATGGTGCCCAAAAAATGCTGGCAGAAAATGAAGATGTTTTAGAGTAACACAGTGGGTTTCTCTAAATTGATTAAGAGTTTCTGGGTGGTTACCAAGGGGGTCTCACCTTTAAACCAGAAAACAACCACAAAGGGCCCAGTTTAAGGGCAAGGTAGCTTTTATTTTGGGACATCTGTACTGTCACTTAGTAGCACCCAGATGCCCCCAAGGAGCTGGCACAGCCTGGGGCTGTGTTTGTGTGTATAAATGGGGAATGAACCAGCAGATGGCACTCGGAAATGTTTGCTGGTTTGGGATTGCACAGACACCAACACAATTTGCTCTGTTAGTGCCCCTTCCAACAGCACTTAGTGTTGCTCTTAGCACCTCTTGCACAGGCAGCTTGATCGACCACCCCTCCTAAAAACCCTTCCCATCATTGCCTCGCCCGTGGGAATTCAGGAATAAAAATAAACCACCCACATGTCTTGCTTTAACCAGAAAGCCTCGCTATCTGAAGTCAGCAGAAAGGTTTCCAAACACCTTCTAAACATGGGTTAAAATGAAAAATATCTTATTTTCTACACCCACATCTGTAGAGCAAACAACCTGTTTATTTTCAGAAGCTGTGTTTGATTCCTTTCAGGGTGACATAATGATCTGCTGGAGAGGAATTGGAGCTGTTAGTAGGAGAGTGATGGAACTAGAAAGACAAGCAAATGCACTTCAAGCTTTTCTAAATGGTCAGGGAATAGATCTTGTTGATGGATGAGATTTTTGCCAAATTATTTCCTGCTCCTTCTCAGGTAAGGCAAAGATTAAATCTCTATTCCACTTAGAGGTGCAGAATACTAATGAATATTATATAAAATCTCAGTTCTTCACTGGGTCTGTTCTTTCATGCATTCCTTGTTCTTGGCTGGTTTGGGAGGGATGAGGGGCAGGAAATCTTGGGCAGAGATGTCAGAAGAGACATCAGTGACTGTGTGAGATGGTGAGAACACTCTCTGGACACCACCTCATCTTGTATTCCTCTTCTTGCCCTGAAAGGACCTGCTCAGGCTATAAAAGGAGCATAAATTGTTCCTTGCCCTCCTTGTGTCGGGTCAGGAGGTTTTTCTTTGCAACCATAAATACAAGAGAGCAAAGTGTGTCCTGTGGGTACGTTATTTTCTTGTAGATCAGAGACACTGGGACACTTCCAAAATTCCTATCAGTGCCTTTTAGGAAATAATGGAAGCTCTGAATCAATAACCTTTGCAGACTTGAAACCAAGAGTGTCTCAGTGATTCACAAGCTGTGCAGTCATTAATTAAGGAGCTGAGAGCTGGCTATTTGACTAGCCAAGCTCTTGCTTCAGTGTGTTCCCATCCTCTTACCCACACCATTGATCTGATGTATTATTAGTCACCCAGAGCTTTCTCTGGGCTTTAGGAAGACTCCACTTACCCTTCTCAGTTCTGATTAAACACAAAAAATCCCTGGGTGTGCTACAGCTGGCTGAGATGGACCAGGATCAGCCCATTCCTTAAGACTGGCATGAGGGGAGGAGGGGATGGAGCCAGATGTGCCACACCCCGTGCCTGGGGCATGGCATTGGCTCTGCTCCTCTCACACCTTTCATGGGGGCTTTTCCCTCCTCTAGGTGCATCTCCACCTGTTTCTCTGGGGTTTTCCCCATTCAATTAGTTTAGTTAGCTGGGAAAACACCCCCTATTTCTTGCAGAAACGATGGGTAGGCTCCTCCATGAGGCACCAGCACATCTGGTGCACCTTGTTCCCCTCCCAGCCAGGTGACTGATGTGCCTGGGGCCTCTCTGCCAGCGTTTTCCCTTTCACTGCCATCCATCAATCACTGCTCTAATGTGGCTATTTGTGGATTGAAAGCCAAGAGCTGTGGGCTCCCTGCTAACTAATCCCACTGCCTTTGCTCGTGGTTCATCCTCTGCCTCCCTCCCACGGCATTTCCAGGCGAGATGCTCAGAAGGCACCGGAGCAGCAGCTCCCAGCACTGCCCCAGGGTGCCTGGCAGGCATCACATCCACCTCCACATCCTCACACTGGCAGGGGAAGAGCTCAGTGTGCCCTGCCAGGACAGCTGGAGCCTGAGAGCCACCTTCCAGGCTGATATCCTGGGTCTCCTGCATGCCCACGGTGCTCCCTGTGGGGCACAGGGCACAGGACACAGAGCTGGGCACGTGTGTGAAAACACCCCCTATTGTCAGAGACTCCTGAACACATCACAATAAATAACAAGCACTGGCAGAAGTGACCAAGGGGTACAACTGGTGAGGAACACGGAGAGAAAACCTGCAGAGGTGCAAAGCAAACATCTCCTGATAGATATTTATGTTTGGCAGTTCTTTCCCACTCCAGAAAGCAGGAGAGCAAAGGCATGAGAGGAGCTACAAGGGAAGTTGCAGGACAGAGTTTTGCAAGCCGTGGGGTTCTGCCAATCACCAGGAAAGATGTGACAGAGCTCACCCCTTCACAATATGAGGGTGTCTCATATTTCAGCTTCAGAAACAACAACGGGACATGGCAGAGATGGTGGCAGAGCTGGTGTCCAACTGCAAAGCAGGTCAATCATTCCTTTGCCCCCAGAACCAGCCAGGTGGTCCTGGGAGGGCAGTGGGGCAGCAAACAGCTCCTATGGAAGGGTTAATGTCACTGCTCTGCACTCAGGGGCCGGTGTGAGGAGGTGGCTTCTCTTGCCAGCTCCACGTGACATGGAAGGAAGTGGGACCTCTTGGCTCCTCTTCCAGAGGGAATTCAACAGCACTACGAAAAGAGCCAGACCCAGCTCTGGAGGAGCTGCCAGCAGAACATCTGCCACCTCTCAGTGCAGCAAAGCCCAGCAGCTCCCCCTGGCCTTCCAGAGCCCTTTTTGCTGCTGGGAGAACATGGCAAAGAGCTGTGTGATGGCTCCAGGTGCCCAGGGCTAAGGGGACCACCAGCAGGAGGGCAGTAAATCCATCAGCTGGGAGCCCTGCAGGACTCACCCCTGCAAAAGGGAGTCCCAACCTGCCCTGCCCTGGAGCTGCTCAGCACATCCTTTTGGTGCCCAGCAGGTGCCCCTCAGCACCCCATGGCACTGCAGCACCAAGGCTGCCAGGGCAGGGCTGGCCCTCCCAGCAGACACTCACCGTCGTGGCGTACTGAATGTCCCTCCACACAGAGGTCTCCCGGGACAGGTCCGAGTCCTCCAACAGGTTCTCCAGGATCACCTCCCCTATCATGTCGTGCCTGGAGAACCTGTCGAAGTCGAAGACGCTCAGGTGGAGCTTCCTGCTCGCCAGCTCCTCGTGGGGCACCGGGAAGTGGAAGGACTCGTCAAAGGTGGGGTTCAGGGTCTTCCTGTGCACCCGTGTCTGGAACTTGCGCTTGCGGTCGGGCAGGAGGTAGATCTTCACGTAGGGATCCGAGCTGCCGCAGAAGTCTTTGGCTGGCAAGTCAAAAGCCCTGAGAATCCGGACAGTCAGCGTCTCGTTCTCGTAGTCGTACTTGAGGGTGAAGTTGATCTTCCCGCAGGTTTTCTCCGCCTCCTTCTTGGGGTCCTCGGCGTCGAGGGTTTTTTGGGTGTAGAGCTCGGGCTTGATGCGGCCGATGCTGGTGGGTTGCTCGGCCACAGGTGGGGATTCCAGGCCATAGTCCATGCTGGACACGTGCATCTGCCGAGGGAGGTGCCTCTTGAAGGAGATGTGCCTGCAGGAGGGACACACCACAGCTCTGGGGTTGGCCAAGGACAACCCTCTCCCTGTTCTCGCCTGGGCTGCTGAGCTCGGAAAGCAGGAGAGCACAGGGATGTGATCCTGCCCTCCTCCTGAGCTCTGGGAGTTGGACATTGAGGGGAGCACCCCCAGAAACCTTGAAGGATCTTAAATTCCAGAGTATCTGCAACAAGCTGTGTTTTCACTCCTGCCACACGAGTCACAGCACACGGCTGAGCCCAAACAACTCCTTAACCACATCACAGACAACCCAGACTTTCCCACCCTCAGTCCTTACACTTCCAAGAGACTGGCACTACATTCTCTCAGGCAAAAAAACCCCACTTATTCTTTTCTGTCAGAAAACCACGACCAGCTCAGAATATGGGGTTTTATCTGCAGAATCACAGAATGGTTTGGGTTGGAAGGGACCTTCAAGCTCATTTCATTCCACCCCCTGCCATGGGAAAGGACACCTTCCACCAGCCCTGTCCAATTGGCTTCCCTGGGTTTTGCTGCTTCCAGACTTTTCCATCAGACTCATCAGAAACTGAGAGATAATTGTTGACAGGGAGGAAGGCACAGCCTTGTCAGGAATCATCTCTTGCCTTGAGCTCCCCTCCAGCACAAGCAAAGCTGTCTGTAAGCAAAGCTTTATCTAAGCAAAGCATAAAAGCTTTCTGTGGACTCCTGGCATTATTTCAGATTATCTGATGTTTACAAGAGCAGTTTATGGAGCTATTTAACCAAAGGAAGAATTGGCACAGCCAGAGCATTGGCTTTCAGTGGTACATGGAGCTCAGAGACCTCGCCCTCCTTGGCAGGTTCCTCGGAGACATTAGGCTGGGCTGTGAATCAGAGGAACCTGCCAAGGAGAAAGTGGGTTTGAAACCTGCCCACGTACAGCCAAGTCCCACTTTGTTTGTCCTAATTCAGACAGGCTGAGGAGGTTTTTTCCTCCTCCTCTGCTGGAAAGGTGCAATACAAACAGAAGGAGCGTGTGCCAGGAGAGAGGGGCTCAGCAGCACAAGAAGAGAAGAGAAGAGCGTGTGGCACAGTTGCAGGTGGCACCGTGTTGATCCCACTCCAGCTTCTTCAAAGGAGCAGTCGGTGCCTCCCTGGTGCTGCCAAAGAGCAGCCAATTTTGGGAGCAGTGTCTGTTGTCACAGTTGTTGTCCCTCTCACGCCGTGGGCACGGGCAGCGAAGCAAACAGGAGTGCTGGGGCAGAGCCAGGGCCCTCCATCCCCCTCTGCTGTCCCCGCTTCACCCCCTTCTGTGCCAAGCAGAGATGGAGCCTTTCAGAGAGTTCCAGGATGGTTTGGGTTGGAAAAGACCTTAAAGACGAGTTTTTCTACTCCTGCCACAGGCAGGGACACCTTCCACCAGCCCAGGGTGCTCCAAGCCCCGTCCAACTTGGCCTTGGGCACTTCCAGGGATGGGGCAGCCACAGCTTCTCTGGGCAACCAGGACCTCACCACACCCACAAGGAAGGATTTCTTCCTAATGACTGGAATCATCTTCTAATTAATAGAAATGGACACTTTCAATATTTAAACAACTCAGCATTAGGTATTATTGGTGACTGAATTTGTTCACATCCATAACCATAGCTCCACCATGAATTGTTGCACTCAGAATGACCCTGCTCAGATGAGGGCTGTGACTGAGCTGCTCTCCAGACTCCCTGCCCAGACCTCAGAATGGTCAGCCAGTCACCATCTGGGGACAAGGACTGACCTGTGTCCTCAGATTGTGGCCTGCCCACCCTCTTTAGAAAGAGCCCCTTCCCAACATCTAACCCAAATGTCTCCTCAGCATTCATGCCAAGAAGGTGTCCCAAGGCTCACACATCTTCTCCTGCTCCCTGAGGAGATGCTGATGTCTCTGTCCAGGCTGGGATGGAGCACGAGCTGCTTCTGAGCTTGGGCACTGAGCGAGACATCAATTCTGCTGATCTAATTGTTCCTGCTCGGAGCGCCGGCAGCGAGAGAGCCAAAAGGGCTAATTCTCCCTGACAGGGCACATCATTGATCCTCCAGCCTGCCTCTCATGTTGGACCAAAATTAAAGTGGCCAAAGCCCGCTGATGACTTGACACAATGAGGTCAAGGCACAGCAACAGGGCTTGAAGGGGTGGTTTTGTGAAAGCACCTGAGCTGGGGCCAGTTGGGGGGCAGGAATGCCACTGGTCAGTGGTTGGGGGGCAGGAATGCCACTGGTCCGTGGTTGGGGGGCAGGAATGCAGGGGCAGGGGCTTTCTTTAGCCCCCCTGAGGGTGTCTGAACCTCCAGCCTCGTTCAGCAACCCCCTGCCCATCCAGCTGCTCACAGAGAAGTGTCCTTGCTGAGCACCCATCCATCATGAGCACCCCATCCATCCTGAGCACCCATCTCTGCTGAGCACCCATCACTGCTGAGCACCCATCCCTGCTGAGCACCCTATCCACCCTGGGCACCCCATCCACCCTGAGCACCCATCACTGCTGAGCACCCATCCCTGCTGAGCACCCTATCCACCCTGGGCACCCCATCCACCCTGAGCACCCATCACTGCTGAGCACCCATCCCTGCTGAGCACCCTATCCACCCTGGGCACCCCATCCACCCTGAGCACCCATCACTGCTGAGCACCCATCCCTGCTGAGCACCCTATCCACCCTGGGCACCCCATCCACCCTGAGCACCCATCACTGCTGAGCACCCATCCCTGCTGAGCACCCTATCCACCCTGGGCACCCCATCCACCCTGAGCACCCATCACTGCTGAGCACCCATCCCTGCTGAGCACCCTATCCACCCTGGGCACCCCATCCACCCTGAGCACCCATCACTGCTGAGCACCCATCCCTGCTGAGCACCCTATCCACCCTGGGCACCCCATCCACCCTGAGCACCCATCACTGCTGAGCACCCCATCCATCCTGAGCACCCATCCCTGCTGAGCACCCATCCCTGCAGAGCACCCATCCATCCTGAGCACCCATCCCTGCTAAGCACCCATCACTGCAGAGCACCCATCCTTACTGCGCACCCCATCCACCCTGAGCACCCCATCCCTGCTGAGTGGCATCACAGAATGACAGAATATCCTGGGCTGGGAGAGACCCAAAAGGATCATCCAGTCCAACCCCTGGCCCTACACAGACACCCCAAAATCCCACCCTGTCCCTGTCCCATTGTCCAAACCCTCCTGGAGCTCTGGCAGCCTCGGGGCTGTGCCCACTGCCCTGGGGAGCCTGGGCAGTGCCCACCACCCTCTGGGGGAAGAACCTTGTCCTGAGATCCATCCCAACCCTCCCAGACACAGCCCCAGCCCTTCCCTGGGTCCTGTCACTGTCACACTGACCAGACACCGGAGCTGCCCCTCCTGAGGATGCTCCAGCCCCCATGAGGTTTCACCCCAGGCTCCTCCTGTCCATGCTGGGGCACCACATCCCAACCCCTCACCTGGTGGAAGACGCCGGCTCCGTGGTTTGCCTCTGGATCCGCGTGCGCCTCATGATGTGGTCCTTCATGGACATCTGGACCTCTGCAGGGATATCTGGGGACGTGTGGCTGATCTTCACCGCCGCCTCCAAGAAGCTGATGGCCCCCGTGTCCTTGAGCTTGTCTGCCATGCCCTCCTTGGTGCAGCCTGCCTCGCTCCGCAGCACAGCCAGGTTAGAAGAGATGGCCTTGCTCCTCCAGGGGACCCAGCAGAGCTTCCAGAAGAGGAACAGAAACGCTGCCACCAGGGCCAGGCCACACACAATGACTATCACGGCAAGGAGGCTGACGGAGAGCTCTGCAGGGAGGGAACAGCAGCGACACGGAGGGGAGGGACGGGAGGGGAGACGGGAAAGACAGAGGGGAAATCATAAGGAAACGGAAGAAATGGTTCAGGGACGGGAGGGGAGACAAGAAAGAGAAAGGGAAAATCATAAGGAAACGGAAGAAATGGTTCAGGGACGGGAGGGGAGACAAGAAAGACAGAGGGGAAATCATAAGGAAACGGAAGAAATGGTTCCAACTCACTTAGACAGCTCTTAGCAAGTTCTTCAAGTGAGACTCCAACCCAAGTAAGCATCCCCTGACAGACTTGGGACACATCTGGGCAGAAATGACTCTCTCCATATGGCCAGAGCTATGAAGTTTTACGCCATGAGGCTTAAACTGGCTATAAAATACCATCTTTCATTTGTTTTGTGTCACCAGCAAACTGCTGAGCCCGAAATCAAGAGGAATTATCCAAGTGCGTGACAGGAACACGCTCCGGTGCTGTAGTGGCAGAAGGTGCCTTTCTGCTTCGTGCCATGGCTGTTCAGGCACTGAAAATCCATCCACCACGGTCCTCAAGGAGGTTGTTGTTGCACTGTCAACACCCACATCTTGTCCAGATGTGCCCACAGGGAATACAAAGTAAATACCAACACACACACACACAAATAATCACCAGGTGCTGATGCAGAGAACACAAACACAGAATTGTACAGAAAGTGCTCCACAGCCTTCCTTGCTCTGAACAGCCCAGGGGTTGGGTGTTCTCTGACTCTCTGAGACACCCATGAGCTGTGGATTTCAGCATTTCACTCTTTTTCTGGAGAGGAAGGAACTTCCATGAGTGTGGCTGAAGAATCAGGACACAGGGACTGTGGGGATTCCCTCGTGGGTTGTTTGGAATTCCCACAGAGCTCCCTGACTGCCTGCTGTGTCCTTTGGGGTGAGCAGTGGAGCAACACCCCTTCATTACCTAAGTGCAAGCCAGGACAGAGAGCCAAAAAAAAATGCCCAAACCTCCAAATTTAACACAGAATAGCCCCTACTTCTTATTCACCCTATTTATTCTTGGGCCACAAATGTTTTGTGTTCCCTCACTGAATTCCCTGCCTGAGGAATGGGGCTGGTGCCCTCTGCATTTCTGAGCTGCGAAAATCACCTCTGTGCTATAAATGGGATGCCTGACACCTGCTTTTCAATAAAAGACCTTCTGTTTCCTTTTCCTAAACGGTGTTTTAGTCTTGTACAGCTGTAATCAGACATTTAACCTCAGAATCATAGAATGGTTTGGGTTGGAAGGGACTTCCAAGCCCATCCCATTCCACCCACACCTTCCACTAGTCCAGTCCAACCTCGACTTGATATTTAAGGCTGAGAAAAATCTGTGAAATACAAGCAAAGACTAAGTTTTGATACAGACAAAATAGCTGGATATTAAAATTATTGAAAAAAAACCCCCACAACCAAACCAAACAGCAACAAACCCCCCCCAGCAGTGAAGAACCACAACAACAAAGTGTTGAGGAGCATCTTTGCTGGCTCCAAACTTTGCCCTCTGGAGGTTTAGGGTTGTTGCATCAGTTCCTACAAGTGAAATCTCAGGGCAGCATCAGACACAAAACGTGACATCTCCACCCCAGCAAGGCCTGGGAAACCATCTGTTGTTTCTGATATTCCAGAGGAAATCATTTCTTCCCAAAAAATTACTGAGCTTAGCAAATCCCCCCAGAGCTCGAGGTGAAGCTCCCTGGCTGGGATGTGCCAGCAGGTGCAGACTGGGACAAGAAATGCCATGAAGAGTTTGATTTTTTGCAGCTTCTCTTTCCCTTTTCCAGCCTCCTGGACAGAATTTATTTACTGCTGGGGTGAATAAACAGATCCCATCTCCTTTAATAATAAATAGGGCTGCACAAGTCAGCTCCCTCAGAGCTTTGGCTAAGTGTGTTCTCACCAAAGCCAGGGGCACAGAGGGACTCCTTGCCTGTACTTTGAGTTAAACCCTGGAATTGTGCCCAGGAAACTCAAACAATTTCAGAGGAAAACTCTGGACTCCCTGCAAACACATCAGGGTTGGTACAAAGGGAATCATTGTCGTGCAGAATCTCTCACTCCTGGGGGATAACTGCTATGTGACACAAAAATTTTTGGGTTTCAGAACCCATTTCTGGGTTTTCCACCCATTCCAAGGATTTAGAAGGGCTCTGTGGCTCTGCCAGCACAGCGGGCTCTTTAATAGGAACCATCAGAAATAATCAGCTTTCCCCTCAGCAAACCTGTTGCCAGCCTGAGGAAGATCTTGGTTCTTGTCACTCCTTGCCAGGCTGGCATCCCTAATGTATCTGACAGGATTCACAGAGACTTTTATGCATGACCTCCTACTCCTTCCTCTGACAGCTGCCAGAAAGCAGGAGGAGAAGGGATCAGGATTTTACAGGCAGGTTTTTAAGCATCTGCCTGCTTAGAATATTGGCTTGTTTGAAAATGACATTGAATTCTCCGAGACGTTTTCGTGACTTATTAAACCTAAATATCAATTGCACAGCCTTGACCTTCATTGACTTAATGAGCTTTCTCTTAGGAATTCGAAAATACCACTTACTTTCTAGAAGAATACCCAGTCTTCAAAATGTTATGCTTTAAATGTCCTTTAACTTACAAGGAACTGTGAAAACAAGGTAATTCCTCATCTAACAGAGAACGTCCCAGGGTCAGAGGATGCTTGGGGGTGTTCCTGGCACAGGTGGAGGCAAAGCCAGTTCCCCCAAAAGCAGAACGGGCCAGAAACACTCAGAAAAGGGGAAAAATGAGCTCCCTGGTTGGTATTATCCCTCCCTGTGCAAGGTTTGGATCCAAAGGGTCCTGAGCAGGGGGACAAGAGGGATGTGCCTGTATCCAGCAGGGAGGAAGGGCTCGGACCATTCCCAAGGGGCAGAGTCTCATCATCACTCTGACAAATATCCCACCCGAGGAAAAACGTGTCAAGAACTGTGTTTTTATTGTATTCCCCTGAGGAAAACCCACAGGGAGTGAGTTATTTGTCACTTTGCCATCAGGTAAAAGGTGTGACAGAAGTGCAGAACAGCCCCAGCTATTCCTCCCCCTGGTCCTGTGACAGTGCTGGTCCCTCATCCTCACCCAGTTCCCCTGGGAGACACTGTCGTGCTGGAAAACGGGGTTTATTACAACTTCTAATTAAAAAGATCAAGCCTAAAAGAAGGAGGTTGGAAAACCAAATTAACATGGCTGTTTTCCAGGCTGCCTTCCCTCCTGGGAGCAAGAGCTGCTTCCCACAGGGACCCTCAGCTGGAAACTGCTTTAGGCTACAGAGCAGCAAATGAGGAGGGAGGGGAGGGCCAGGAACAGCAAAGACGTGGCTATGAACATGAACATCCACCTGCAGGAGCTGGAATGTTTAGGATAAGTCATTGCACTGTTATTTTTATATTTATTATATAACCCACTTGCTACCAAAACACCACAAAAAGGACCTGAAACCAACTAACAGGCACCAGGGATGCCCAGAGCACACAGGAGGTTGGATCCCACCAATGCCACCCACGAATGGTCTCATTTCTGCTTTGACTTGGCTTCTTGCTTTGTGTTTTTAACTGCTTTTGCTATGCCTAAACCCCCTGCTATTGAACCCCACTGAAAAGACCACAGAACGGCTCAAAACTGTAACTTTTCCAAGCAGGTCCCTCATTTCTCCTGCCTTTAAATCAAAGATGAACAGCCCAGGGCAGGACAAGGAGCCAGTGGGGCAATTTCAAATTGTGAAGCCAAAAGCAAACTGGGGAAGGGGAGATGATTCCTTGGGCAGCCCAGCCCTCCTCTCTCCACCCTCCCTGCACTTGGGAAGCAGCTCAGCAGCACAACCCCCCATTTATTCCATCTTGGATGGGAACTAATTAAGAGATATGGTCGAACTACCTTTCAGCTTGATGTCCCCGATGACTCCACAATACCCAAACCGAGTTACCAAAGGGGATAATTAGCCAAGTCCAAACAGCAAGCGATTAATAATATGACAAAGTCATGATTACAGCAGTCTCTTAACTGCGAGACAATAGTGGTCTAATTGTGGCAACATTGACTTTTAGCGCCGTGGAGAAGCTGCCCTGTCATTACAGAGATTCATGGCTAACTCCGAGCTTAATGGGAAGAGTTATATTTAATATCCCGGAGCTGTAATTTAGCTCTCCTTCCACCCACTCCCCACAGAGAAAACAAACCACGCTGGATGGCTCTCTCAGCCATTAGTCATCCCACAGACCTGTTGTATTCAAATAAACACCAGGAGTGGAGTCTGAGGGGCTGGAAACACCCGGGGCTGGAGGTGGAGGTGGAGGTGGGGACAGGGTGATGCTGGAGGAGCCACTCGCCCACCCGTGCCCTTGCCCCAGCCCTGTGACACCTGAGAGGGGTCACCTTTCTCAGGCCCTGGAGCCCCTGTCTGAGGCAGAGGAGATGCCCTGCCCTGCCCCTGGGTCAGGCACAGCCTCCCACCTGCTCTGCCAAGGGCAAAGGGGTCCTGGGGAGGACTAAAAGTTGGACTCGATGATGCTTGAGGGCCCCTTTCAACTCAGCATGTTCTGTAGTCCTGTGATTCCCTGTAAAAGGTTCTTACTTGGTTCATGGAAAATGTGATGCCCTGTAAGAGGTTCTTATTCTGTTGGTTCATGGCAAATGTGATTCCCTGTAAGAGGTTCTTACTCTGTTGGTTCATGGCAAATGTGATTCCCTGTAAGAGGTTCTTACTCTGCTGGTTCATGGAAATTGTGATTCCCTGTAAGAGGTTCTTACTCCGTTGGTTCATGGAAATTGTGATTTCCTGTAAGAGGTTCTTATTCTGTTGGTTCATGGCAAATGTGATTCCCTGTAAGAGGTTCTTACTCTGTTGGTTCATGGAAATTGTGATTCCCTGTAAGAGGTTCTTATTCCACTGGTTCATGGAAATTGTGATTCCCTGTAAAAGGTTCTTATTCTGTTGGTTCATGGCAAATCTGGGCAGCAGGGAAAGCTGGGGCTGGTTTGCTCCCCACTGGGTGTCCTTCAGCTGTAAAAGCAGCTCCCAGCTATTCTGAGCTAAGATTTTGGAGCATGGGACATCTTCATGGGACATCTTTCCACAGCAAATGCTCGTGGAGGAGCAGAGCAGTGGCAGGAGGTGGCTGATGGTGACGTGCCCTCAGCTCTCCTGCACTGGCTGCACCACTGGCTTTCCAGTGCCAGGCATTGCCAGGCTCCTCTGTCCATTTTCTGCTCCGTTTTTCTGCTGCAACAGTGCTTGGGAGAATAGATTGTTCTGTTTCTGTGGGGCTTTGCAGAGCTCAGGCACTCCAGTGATGGATCACTCCAGGAGTTATTGCTGGAGGAGAAGACAGGCAGCTCGGGGGCTCCAGCACAGCACGTGGGGCCCCCACCAGCTGCTGAGCTCATTTTGCCTCAATTGAGAGGCAGCAGCAATGTGAGTTTGATTAGCTGAGGGCTGGCACCAGGGCAGGAGGAGCTGTGGTGGGCAGAGGGGGGCACAGGGCAGCAGTGCAGAGGAGGGAGAGGAGCCCATCAAAGCCCAGCTATAGATGTGTTTGTTCAGCAGAGCTCGGCTTTGCAGGGAGGAACAGGCACTGGGGGGAACACAAAGCAAATGTGAGACCCCCCAAAGCAGCATCATAGCCCAAAGGCAGCCTGGGGACCGCAGGGACACCGGGGGAATGTCCCTTTAGGGGCAAACCCTGAGGGGCACCACACAGAGCCCCCTTTCCCAGGGATGCTGGAGAGGCTCATAAATCCTGGAATGTGTGCTGGGTGAGAGGCGACTGCAGTGCAGCAGCGTGCAGCTCTCAGCCAGCTCTGTGGCCCCTCTCCCAGCCTCGGGAATGGCATCAGAGCAGAGAAAAAGGCTCCCTCTGTCCCTGTCACCCCACACAGCCCCCATTCCAGCTGGGTTTGCAGAGCTGAGTGGGCACTGGGGTTTGCAGAGGGCACAGCAGCCAGGGGCAAGCTCTGCAAACCCACTCACTGGGCTCACTGGGATCGTGGCCAGCGTGCCAGTCCCTGCTGGTGCCTTCCTTGTCACATCTCAGGCCCCCTCGTTGCCATTTGGCTGTCGTTTGAAACCCCAGTGACTTCCTGATTTACTAGTGGTGTTCTCCAGGAGCTACAGGAACATGCCCTGAAATATTCCCGAGCTCAACAAGTCATTAGGAGCTGTCACTTCAGAGCCCAAGTGCCATCAGTTGGGCAGCCTGGCAGCTCAGGAGCTGCTCTCCAACCCAACCACACGGCTGTGGGGCTTGGGGAGGGGGCAATCCTTCACCAGGTGCCCAGCAGATGCTGAAGGAGCAGGTCAGCCCACAGGTCTGGCTGGAGCAGTGGTCCTGTCGCCCCTGAGATGTTCCCTCATGCAGTGGGAGGGGGTAAGGGCTGCAGAGCCCCCCCCAGAGCAGCACATCTCACCCCAAAGCTCTGGGGGCATCCATCACCTGCAGGTCTATGGGTCACAGACCCCTTTTCTTGGACCTTCCCCACTGTCCCTGTCCAGGGAGCCACCCCAGCACCAGGAGTCACCTACACCCATGTACCCACACCTACAGACCCCCTGCTCAGACCCACCAGAGCTTGGCTGCTTGTTGGGTTCCCTTGTGGGGGGACAGGGACCATCACCCAGCCGAGGACAGTGACACATCCTGAGAGTTTGTGGGACAGGGAATGGTGCCATGACCCATCCAGAGAAAAACAGAATCATAGAATTATAGGATATTGACTCCAGCTCCTGGCCCTGCTGAGGACATCCCAAAATCCCACCCTGTGCCTCAGAGCATTGTCCAAATAGTCTTTGAGCTCTGGCAGCCTCGGGGCTGTGCCCACTGCCCTGGGGAGCCTGGGCAGTGCCCACCACCCTCTGGGGGAAGAACCTTGTCCTGAGATCCAACCTAAACCTCCTCTGACACAACTCCAGCCATTCCCTGGGTCCTGCATCTGGTCACACAGAGAAACAAATCAGGGTGGTTGTTTTCTCTTGGTAAGGTAAGTAAAAACCCACTGCTTGCTCCTCTCAGCTGTCCAGGACTGCAGGGTGGTTTGAAATGCCCTCAGAGACCCTGAGAGACCCCCAGTCCATGCACATTCCCACCACCACAGCCCAGCTTTCTCCAGGTGAACACAGGCAGCTCCTTCTGCTGTGCTCCTTTGTTATTCTACACCAACCCCAAGTAATTCCACTGAAGACAAAGCAGTGAATGTGAATTGACAACGAGTTTCCAGAGTCTGTGAAAACCTCCCCACCGAGCTCATCACACTGAGCTCAACACCAAACTCAGAGCAGCAGAGGGGTGGGAATGCTGGGGCTGCTCAGGAGGTGGATGTTCCAAGGGAGACACTCAGAGAAACATGGAAGGGACCTTAAGGGTCATCGTGTTCTAACCTCTGATGTGGGCAAGGCCACCTGGCACCAGGCTGGGCTGCTCAGAGCCCCAGCCAGCCAGAGAGTCCCTGCAAAAAATGCCTCCCTGGAAGCTGAGAGGAGATTTCTGCCCTTACCCCAGCAGGTGGACACTGAATCCTGTACTATCAGCTCCCACCAGGTTCCTCCTGCCAGGTTCCTGCCCAGGAAGTCTGAGGGAGTCTCCTCATCTCCTGCACACACCCAGATGGATCACGAGGAGATAAGGACAGGGATGCTCAGGCTGGATAGGCCAAAGTTTCAGTCAGACAGCAAAGAAACTTCTTAAAAACTAATTTGCTGCTACCACAGGGTTCCTGCCATGCAAGAGCTTATTGGAATGCAAACTATAAGCTTCAAAGGGGAGGATGAATCAGAAGCTATTTTGAGAGTAATTATATAAGACTATAAAACTCAAACCATCTCATTATTGCACGGTAAGGATGGAGACAACCTCCTTCTCCCGGAGACCTCGCAGGGATCCAGCGTTTCAAGTGTCTGTGATCTATGGCCCCAGTGCAAACTGCAACCTCATCACTGCCATCCTGCCCAAACTTCCTTCACTGGGCAATGCCAGGGCTTGTCTCACTCTTTGCTGTGGGGATGTGGTCCTGCAGCTGGGGAAGGAGCTGAAACGTGGGACACGGACAACTTCAGCCCAAGCTTTGTCCCTTTAACCCATTGTGTCATTTAGGATCACAGAATATCCTGAGGTCAGAGGGACCCACAAGATTCATCCAGTCCAACCCCTGGCCCTGCACAGACACCCCAAAGTCCTGAGAGGTTGTCCCTGCGTGGGGACTGTCACACCTTCCAGGCTAAGAGAGATGCTTGGACAAGTGAAAAGACACTTTTGCTACCTGGTGTTCTTCAGATCATGGTTTGGTCCTTCTACCACCTGGGGAAGAGAAGGCAAATTCTCTCAGTCACAGGAGCTGCTCCAGCCCCCGGTGAGGTTAAAAAAGCAGAGGGAAATCTGAATAGAGTAATTCAGAGGGAGAGATCAAGTGTGAGTTTCAAGTGCAGAGTCAACCAAGGGCCACTTTACACCCTGTTTTATATATATATAACAGAAGAATTAAAAATAAACACATCCAAATCATAGAATCATTGAGATCCTCGAGCCCAGCTAAGTGAAAGGGCACAATACACCAAAGAAAGGGATGCAATGTAGGATGAGAGCTTGGTAGCCTGGAGCTTGTGCTTTGCTCACTGAAACAGAATGGAGAAAGACTTAATTGCTCCCCAAAAAAGGCAAAATACCCTGAAGAGCTGCCAAGCACAAGCCATCTGCATGGCTGCTCCACACAGGAGAAGCCTCCACCCTGGCAGGGTCTGGACAGCGAGGGCACAGCTCT
The DNA here is from genome assembly GCA_013396655.1 of Campylorhamphus procurvoides. Lineage (NCBI taxonomy): Eukaryota > Metazoa > Chordata > Aves > Passeriformes > Dendrocolaptidae > Campylorhamphus > Campylorhamphus procurvoides. Next base: position 391,315 of record WBMV01003822.1, on the reverse strand, counting down.
GAAATACCCCCCAGCCCAAACCTCTGCTGAGCTGCAAGAGCAAATCCAGGGCTCCAACCACCCTCTCACATGTTGGACATGTCCTTAACCTCCTCTCAGATGGATCTGCAGACAAAACTCCCTCCTCCCACCACCCCCTTGCCCACTGGTGACCGTGCTGAGACACAGCAGAGACAAGAACTAACACCCATCCACGTGGGGCTGTGCCCCAGCAGAGCAGCCAGGCTGGAGGAGACCCCTCAGAGGCTCCTGAACACCCAAAATGTTGGCATTCAGTGGTTATTGAGCGATTTGGGCTTCCCCTCCAGGCTGTGTCCAAGGCACATTTATCACTGCAACTTCTGCTGGCGTGTGCAGCCCAAAGGGGGACTCGGGGCTGGCAGGGACACAGCACTGCTCTGATAAAAAGTGACAAAAATAGAAGAAAAGCCCCAACTTTCCCGAGCCCAAGGAAACGTTTCCCAGTGATTTATGCCACTCTGTGACTTAATCAACCGCTCTCTGGAGCATTATAAATGTGATAGTGAGAGTTGTCATTGCTTTCTGCCTAACTGCTGACAGGCTAATGAACAATTACAAGGCACAGTGCGTGCGATGATTGCAGGGGCTGGGGGCTCATCCCGTGTCATTTATCACAACGTGCTGTGACAACAGCTGCAAACAGCTGTGTGGGGGGCTGCACACACCCTGGGTGACCCGGGCTGAGGTGAAATCCCTCACCCACAGCACCTGAGCTGTGCCAGGGCAGCCTCTCTGAGCCCGCTCAGCACAAAGGGAAAAGCTTCTCTCCACACCTGGTTCTGGAACCCACCAAAATCCAGACCCTTCTGGGAGGCACAAATCCAGCTGCATTTCAGCACACAGGGTAAAAGAAGTCAAAGCTCTTTTCTGTTGCTCCTTTAAGCAACCAAAGACCTTAAAATTTCCCTTTAAAACTTGGTCAGAGCTGTGTCTGTTGTGAGACCCCCGAGGGGTCGGGGTTGGCAGTGCCTCTGTGCCCAAACTCCCCACCCCGGAGCTGCCACCTCGCTGTCCCTCACTCCCTACACTGGGGCTGAATTTTGGGGGGGGAAAGCTTCCCTGCACTCTCTCTCGGGCTCCATTTTGGCTCCAAAAGCCACGGAAATCAGGACCTCAGGATGGGTTTTCTCTGGGAGCAGGAATGGGGTCTCTCCCCAGCCCAGCCCTGCACGAGTGCTGTTCCCATCCCAGTGCCAGCAGCCCCCTGGCTTTACAAGAGGACACAGGCTGGGAACCCCAAAAAGCAGCACTCAGCCAGGGCTGGGCAGAAGACCCCAAGTGTGGGACAACCCAGAAAGCTTTCCAGAGACTTCCCTGAGTGTTCCCTGCCCAGGACACGGAGCTCCACCAGCACAAGGGGCTTCTTGAGCTCATGCAGCACCCTGGAGGAGCTTTATTGCCTGGAGACCCCAAACCAGAGATGCAGGAGCCCTCCAGGACTCCCCTGGCTGCTCCAGGGGCTGCACAGGCTGGGTGATGCTCTCAGGGGTCCAGCTGAAGCCATCTAGACCCAAACCAGCCACATAAACCCACATCGTGCCCCCTTTCTCTCTCTCCCTCTCCACTTGTCGTGCCAATAACACCCAGCACTCAAGAGACACTCAGCTCAGTGTGACAGCAGCACCCCCAGGTCCTGAACCATCCAGGATGCAGATGGAGCATCCAAGAAGGATCCACCTGCCTGGGACCCTGCCCCCAAAATGCAGAGGTTTGGAAAAGAGCATTCCTTTGTTCAAGCTGTGCTGAATGATGAGGGAACTTGCTCCCCAGATGGCTCTGCTCCTGTCATTAGCTGCTGCTGCTGCTGCTGCTGCTTCCATTAGCTTGGAACAAAGGCAGGGCTCTCTCACCCCTCCAGTGTGCTCTGCAGCAGTGATGTGTGCAGGCTGGGCTGCCTGATCCTACACCCTGATCAAACAGGCTCCGAGTCTCCCTTTCCCAACCATTCTCATCTCTCCCTGCAATCTATTTAGAATGGCCATTTTGACCAGAGCCCAGTTGCAGCCCTGGGGTGAAACAACTGGGAGCAAACCCTCTCCCAGCACCCAGGAGATGAAGTGGAGGGGATAAACCCTCTCTCTGTGTCACCCAAGTGCATTCACTGCCCTGCAGCAGCTCCAAAAGCGCCCGGCAAGGCAGAGCCCTGCGATGCCAGGGGCACGGCTGTGCCAGGATGAATTCCTGGGCAATTCTTCTTCCCTTGAACTAACGATCCCGGCAGTGTGTGTGGATGATGGTTTGCACAGGGCTTGCATGAGCACAGCTCCTGCCTTCAGGCTGCCTTCAGTCTCCTGTGCTGTTGTCAAACACAGACCTGCTACAGCACAACAAACTGGAGCAACACAAACACCCTCGATCGGCGGCTGCGGCTCAGACACCCTGCAGGAGAACTTTCTTTAGTCCCTGCGCAGGTGAAACGCGCACTTAATACCCAGTGACCCCCCCAAACCCCCTCCCTGCCCCTCCAGGATGCCATTTTGCAAGGTGCAAACATAATTAGAGACAATACACGGCAGAGAGATTAATTGCATCTCTCCCCAACAACTGCCTGCTCTGTCCACTGGGCTGGAGCAATAAGGGCTGTTGCAGAACAAGCTCCCTGATTTTACAACCTGCAGATAGGAAGGGAAAAAAAATCCATATTGGTACCCTCGAAAAAGGGACAGCAAATATTAAAGGTGGGGAAAACCTGCCGAGATGGAAAGCTGGGATCCTGAGGAAGAATGCGTGATGGGGCACACCTAGAAATACGCACGGTGAGAAGAAAGGGGTGAGAAAAACCACAATAGCTGGAAGTGCAGCTAAATAAGAAATTGGGACGTGAGACCCCGCCGTGGGTGGGTTTTGTCCCCTGCACAGCAAGCACACACATGCGAGACGAGCCAGGCTGTGCCCCCTCGGCGTGGCACAACACCTGCAAACCCCCCAAAATGCCCAGGACCATCCCAGGACCATCCCACGGCACGCTGGCCAAGGTGGGAGCCGTGGGGAGGACCAGCTGGAAGCACACGCTGCCTTTTGCAAGCCGGGAGAACACCCGAGAGCAGGAGCAAATGTTCCAGCGCAGGCAAAATGCTTTTTATTTAAGCAGAAGCGTCTCCGTATCGCGAGGAAATAAAAGGCAAAAGGCTTATCAAAGTAACTTCAGCGATGTGGACTTACCAGAGCAGCTCCTCTGTCGCTGTCCCCGCGCTGCTCGAGCATCAATTCCTCAATTCCTCAATCCCTCAATTCCTCAAGCCCTGGCAGCGCTCCCGCCGCCTGTTTCTATGGAGTTGGGGATGCTCAGCCCTGCCTATGCATGAGGCGACTGCAGCTGCATCCCAACAGGCTCCCGGATCCTCCAAAAACCCCCTCCAAAGCCCGGTCCCACCGCGGGGAGGGCTCAACCAGCGGCTCTGCAAAGCCTGGATGCAGAGAGGGGCTCCTGCCCACCCCACGCAGCCCCGGAGGTGCCTCGGCTTCCCCCCAGGCAGCTGGAGAGGCAGAGACCCGCACACAGCACACAGGCACAGCCACGTGGCCACGGCCAGGCCATTTAATGCATCCTGCCCGCATTTATGCAGCTGGTTCCCAGCTTGGTTCCAGTGGGGTTCTGCAAGCCTTCCCCCTGGCAGCGAGCTGAGACCTCCAGGACTGAGCTGAGACCTGGTTTACTCGAGCTCAAGAGCAAATCTGCTGCACGGAGCTCTGGCTGGCTCTTTCCTGGGAGGAAAGATGCATTTTAGCAGCACATTACTCCGTGAGGAGAAGGATATTTGCCCCAAGGAGCCGCTGCTCACACGCCTGGCCTCGGGAAACACAAGCTCCAGTGCTTAATATTAGCTTTGCCTGGGTGACTTGCAGCGTGTTTACTGTTATATTGACTTCAAATGCACTTGAATGGGGATTCAGAAAGCTGTGTTATTACGGCTGGTGAGTAAATTCCAGACGTGCCCATAATTCACAGGTGGTGGCTTGCAGGCATCCCCTATCCATGAACGGGGGTGTAATCGGTTTTCCCACTAGTCAAACTATCCTATCAAGGGATAATTTATTTTTTTTTCCAAGAAAAATACTCCAGGAGCAATTTCTCAGTATAAAAACGATCTTTCTGCACCGTTCCCGCAATGAGAAATCCTCTGCTGCACAGAAATTCACCCCTTTTCCTGCCTGCAGCAAGAACACTTCTGTGCTTGCTTTAACAGTTTAATAGTCTTTGCCAAGTGCCAGGAGGGTGTTCAGAGCTGTACAAGCTGTACTGCAAGTTCAGACAGAACAGTTCACACAAGGGGCAAAACACTGAATGTGCTCTGAATTACTGGGGTTGGCCAGGACAGCTGGCAGTGGGTGCTGGGGAACACAGATCCTCCAAAAGTCTCCCCTGGTTTTGTTTTGCCCAGCTTGTCCTACCCCTTCCTCTCCCTTCAGCTTTAAAGCTCCTGAAGGAGGGAAGCACAAGAGCTTTTAGCCTGGGTGAGTTCTGTGCACAAGGTGGGGTTTGAGGAGGTGCTGAGGTCAGCAGGGACTGCTGGGGACGTGGGGCTTTGGGGGCAAAACCTGCAGCCCCTGTGCACATCACCCACTGCATCCTGTGCCAAGCTTTGGACAAATGGATCATGAAAGGAAAGAAAACAACTTTGGGTATTTAAAGAGTCACAGCACAGCAGTGGCTGAGGTGGAAATCAACCCCAAGATCTGCTCCTGGGCGTGCTGTGACCCTTTTGTAGGTTCTCTTCCACACCCAGGCACCATCCGTTAAATCAGCATCACAGACCACTGGTTCCAGTTGNCATCCCATCCCATCCCTTCCCCATGATCTCCCAGGATGGGCTGGCAGCCTGTCCTCCTCCAGACCTCAGCAAGGACCACGGGCTTCACCCCTGGAGCAGCCTTGGGCAGGAGCAGGCAGGGAGGGCTCACCCCACTGCAGGAGATTGGAAATTATCTGATTTCCACAGGGAATCCCATAATATATAGGATACAGGATATATGGGATATCCTGAGTTGGAAGGGACCCACAAGCATCACCCCAGCCCAACTCCTGGCCCTGCACAG